>CM060108.1:44501180-45101180 GCA_030522415.1 Channallabes apus | reverse complement strand
TCCCTGCTTGCATTCTACAGTAAATATACATTCACATTATACATTATGTGACTGTGACCATACCTAACTGCCATCTCTCCTCTTCTTCTCTTTTTCCCTCCCTTTCTCTTTCCTCTCTCCCCCTGTCTTCCCCTTTCACTCTTTCTCTCTCTCTCTCTGTCAAGCTATACATGTCATCGCTGAGCTGCCAGTGATCCAGACTCCCTCTGCCCTCCGGACCTGTCTGATCCATCCTGGTGCCCCGCTTCTGGTTGGAGGGCTCGTCGCATGGATGCCCCGTGTGTCTCTTTGGGATGCGTCTGGTGTCTGGGGATGATTCTCTCTACTTAGAAGACAGTTTTGGCCTCGACTGGTGTTAGCAGCTGTTTCTCTGAGGACTTGACAATTCGATTCGAAAAGGACTGGAACTTTCTACAAGTCTATCTGATATATACTCAGCAAAAAAAAGAAGCGTCCTCTGACTTTCAACAGTTTTTACTTTCAGTAAACTTAATATGTAAATATTTGTATGAACACTAAAAGTGTCCACACCATAAGACATAAACTAAAAATGTTTCACAATGAAGGGAGGCTCAAAATCAAAAGTACCAGTCAGTATCTGATGTGGCCACCAGCTGCTTGAAGTACTGCAGTGCATCTCCTCCTCATGGACTGGACCAGATTTGTCAGTTCTTGCTGTGAGATAGAGGGATTGTGTGTTCCTCGTGTGACCCGGGCAGTTGTTGTGGCCATCCTGTACCTGTCACGCAGGTGTGATATTTGGATGTACCTATCCTGTGCAGGTGTTACACGTGGTCTTCCACTGCGAGGATGATCTGTCTTGGGCGTCTCACAGTGCGGACATGGCAATTTATTGCCCTAGCCACATCAGCAGTCCTCATGCCTCCCTGCAGCATGCCTAATGAACGTTCACGCAGATGAGCAGGGACCCTGGGCATCTTTCTTTGGGTGTTTTTCATAGTCGGTAGACAAGTCTCTTTAGTGTCCTGCCTTTTTAGAACTGTGACCTTAAATTTCTGTAAGCTGTTAAGGTCTTAACGACCATTCCACAGATGCATGTTAATTAATTGATTATGGTTAATTGAACATGCATGGAAAACATTGTTTAAACCCTTTACAATGAAGATCTGTAAAGTTATTTGGATTTGTACAAGATCATTGTTGAAATACACAGTCCTGAAAAAGGGGCATTTCTTTTTTTGCTGAGTATATATATAATTGTTACATTCCTTGTAAAATTTTGTTTGTCATGTGCTTGTTTACGCAACAATGGCTAATACTGTATTATCCTGGATGTTAAACCCTGTTACTAGCATATTTTATTGCTGTAATGTCACTTATACAAAGGTGCAAGGTAACTAAGTACATTTGTTCTTAAGTAAAGTTTTCACTGTACTTTACTCAAGAAATTTTATAACTGGATACTGTTTACTTTTGCTCCACTACATCCTAAACAATTATCTATACTTTCTACTTCACTGCATCTTTGTACAGTGTTGTGAAGAAGTGGAAAGTAACGAATTATATTTACTCGCATTACTGTAATTGAGTACTTGTGATTGTACTTCTACTTTTTAAAATATTTTTTATAATCTGTAATTTTACTTTTACTTAAGTATGTTTTGTTTAAAGTATTGTACTTTATTACAATTGAAATCATATTTGCTACTGAGTAAAAAATAAATGAATGAAAATGAAAAATCATAAAAATAATGCAACGGGGAAGGAAAAAAATTCCTGGACAAAACAGATGCCAGTGATGCAGACCCAGCTGAAAGCGAAATGCCATCAAATTCTAATGAAGCAAACCATTATAACGGCCACTACTAGGTTGTTATACCACATTACAGTATGTATTTATGTTGCCCTTTTAAGAGTTGCCGCCCCTTCCTCCGTGTGTGCATGCTGCAGAGGTGTGTGTGTGAGAAGGAGAGAATGGAGTAGGAGCTCAGGTATGCTGCTCACCCTCGAAACGCTCTATTCCTTTACTCTTTTCTTTACTTTTACTTTATGTTTTGTATTGTAATTTTGTGACACTGAAAGAGGCTGATAAAGGTTTTGTGCTTAACGTTATTCTTGGCTCTGAGCTCTTTTTCCCTTGGCAATAAATGTCATCATATTTAATTACTTTGATTTCAAGCACAAAAAAGGCAACAGCTTTATTATGCAAAGGTGTTCGTTCAGTTAAAAACTAGTTTGAGATTTATATCCGTTTGTCTTTTTTAACTACACTAGAATCCCCCCCCACACACACACACCCCTGCTGCTAAAGAATGTAACTTGGCAACTTTTATTTTTAATTAGCTACTTTTTACATTTACTTGAGTAGATTTTTATAATGGTAACTTTACTTGTACTTCAGTAAAACTTCACAGAAGTAACAGTACTTTCACTTGAATACTAAAATGCATTACTCTTTCCACCTTTGGTGTTGTGTTACATTACAACATTATGCTTGTATATGGCAGCTTGTTTGGCTGAGAAAAAAAATCTATTTTTCTTAACATCACCTCGGTGAACATGTGAGTACACTACTGTAGTTATTTCTGTATGTCCATGTCTGACTGCAATTTACACAGTTTTAAGAAGGTTTACTAATAAACACTGTTGGGAAACAAACAAACAAAATAAAACACTTTAAATAAATCAGTTGAAACCTCTGACTTTTGGTTTGATCCTCTGTCAAATGTTTAAGGACAACAGAAGAGCATAAACACACACTTACTTATTGTATGGAAAAAAAAAAAGTACTACAGCTGTCCACAGTCTACGACTGTTATCTTTTTGCTCGGTTTGCCCTTCTTAGAGCCCAGGTTTCCCATTTGTTTCACCACATCCATGCCGTGTTTGACAATGGCGAAAGCCACATTTTTTAAGTCCAAATGCTCAGTTTTTTTCAGTGTGATGAAAAACAGAGTTATTTGTATCTCTGCCACGATTGGCCATGGACACTATACCTGGCCCTGTGTGGTTAACTTCAAAGTTTTCATCCTCAAACTTGTCCCCGTAGATACTCTTTCCACCTGAGCCATCATGGTTGATTATATCACCACCCTTAAATAGAAAATCATTGGTGTATTGACATATATTGCGATGTCTACACATTTTGTTCAATGTGTTGTACATTTTAAATGTAATGTGGTCCTAAAACCTCACTTACACTGTAAAAAGTGATTTTTTGACCTTGTAAATAATGGTAACATTATTTAAGTATGTTTTACAAACAAATACTATTTTGTCTTTTTACTTAAAAATGGCATGTTTAATTCAGTACATTACTTGCAGTTTCTTTGTAATTTATTATACTAAAATACATATGTAAATTTAAATACAATCTCCTCAGTAATATTTACTTAGTGTTTGCCATCTAATCAAATCACACCAAAAATGAACAACTTAAAGTAAAATGTACTCAGTTCGGCAAGGTAATGGACTGCGTGCACGCAGACTCGTGACGTACTTACGCTTTGGCTCCGAAGTTTGAAGCGGCGCGCACAGAGGAAAGGAAGAGAGATTTCACCACGGCTAATGTGAATTTTACCACGGTAAGTTATTAATATGCTAAGTAATTAATTGAAATATATTTGCAGGAAAGTGTAGAGTCATTAAGCTATCTGCAGCCCCAGTGGTTTGTGCCTACCGTTTCTTTTTTTTATTGAGGTACAAGTGCTAAAAGTGTTCATGTTAACAGTGTTAACAGATGTTTGGATAACGTTAAAACTTAATCTTAGTTTTGTTAAACAGAGTTAAAACATTACTAAATGAAGCTATTAATATAGTTGACAGAGTTAACTATAAATGTTACACAGATATAAATATGAGTTCTGTAAGTAAATCCTACGTTAATGTCAATGCGCTTCCTATTGGTTACGCCAGAGGCGCTGTTTCCCACTGTGTTCGAACAGTCTGCAGCAGAGCTGTGGAGAACTGCTGTGGGTAAGTTGCAATCTGTTGTAGCTCCACAATAAAAGTAAAAAATATAATTTCACAAGAAATGTCAGGCACTGTTTGAAAGGTATTCAACAGCATAGGTATTGATTCATCTGTCAAGTGTATTTTTGTTCAATATCTGTGGTATTTTGATACTTTTATTTCCGTTTTGATGTACCTGGTTTTGCCATGTGCTAATGTGCTAATGAAATGCAATAAATTGCAACATCATCCAAGTCCTGAGTGCGTGTGCTGATGAAGGGTGGGATAAACCGGGTCAGAGAGAGAAAAATCTAGAAGGTCACATATGACCTTAATCTTGTCAGACGATTATTGTAAAAATGAGTTTTAACATCCGTGCAAACTTAGCTCGAGGCATTGCCCTGTCGTGTTCTAGCATTCTGTCCCAGTAAAGTTCGAGCTGCCGAAATTTAATAATCACCCTGTTTTTCGCGTCTTAATCACACAGGATTAACGTCAGTTTTTAAAATGCACTTGTACAAGGCAAATATTACATTGAACTTTATTTATATTGTTTACCTCTACTATTGGGTATGATAGCTATATATAGAAATTGATAAGGTGATACTGTACAGTATTTTAACCACTTTGCTCTGATTTGTATATTTCACAGGATGTCAGCAGAGACATGATTAAGGATACTTTCGCCCGTCATGTCATGAAAATCATTGTACTGAGCAGATCTGTAGAAGAGGAAGATGCCAGTATATCTGATGTCATCATTGTCATCGAGGGTACTGAGGTGCTGCTGGGATGTAAAAAATCTCACAAATGCATGTATTTTACTCATGGGCTGCATTTACTCCCTAAATTTGAGCTATCCCCCAAAGCTGAGAAACACATTTGAAGTGTTCCAGAAAATCTTTCTTGGGCTAGATGCTTTAAAGTTTTCTCCAAAGGTTAACTCTTTACATAGAAAGCTTGTAATCTAGTTGGGCACTACAGTACTTGCACTTATTGCACTTATGCTGTTTTACTGTTTTTTTTTTTTTTTGCAAGAAAGGCAGCTACTAGTTTAACATTATTTGCACTTTTATACTTTTGTATTTTATATCTGCAACTGAGATTGTTCATGTTCATGTTATATTTAAAGGTTTTATATGTTTAAATGTTTATGCACTTTAATGCACTGTGGTTGTTCTAAAAAAAAGTTTACTGGAGTAAAATGCACTATAGTGTACCATTTATCAAACAAATGCAGTTTTACTACTTTTTTTTCATGCTCTCATCTGTTAAGGAATCTCAAAGAAATAAAAGATTTCAAGTAAAATGTATGTCAGTGTTATTTAATTGACCACCATTTAAATACATAAACAACATCAAATGTTAAAATAATATTTAAAGTAAAGGTTACTCCATTTAAAATAAGATAACTAGGATTATTGTGTAAAAAAAAACATTTATAAGCATTCCTTGAGTAAAATATATAAAGAAACAGTCAATACAGTTTACTAGGAAATTCCAAGTAAACTTTACTGAGATTTTCTAATTAAAGCTACAGTTCTTTGTGTTTAGTTTTTACTTGGAAATTCTATTGAAATTACTCACATTTTCTAAGTGAAAAAACTTTCCTAACATTTTTTGAGTAAATCCTACTCCAAATTTTTTTCAGTGTAGTACTATAATACCAAATAAAGTTTACTTGACAGATGAAATCGGGGATAATTCTGGTAACCACATCCTTTCTCGCCAGTGCACAAAGCTTTGAAGTTTTCTGCAGTTTTAGGCACAATGTCTGCAAAAAGTTCCATTGTAAACGTGCCTAATGACTTAGAGTCAGCAGCTATAGTGAAAAATACCACGGGATTGCTTGGTTTAGAAATGTTCAGGACTTTACACTGGGCTGAGTCTACTTGAGACATGCACCTCTGACAAACTGTGAAGATTTTCCTGAAGAATTCAGCAAGTTCAGGAGTCTTGAATTTGACCGCAAACTTCTCCACCTTGGCATTGCCCCCTGTTTGATAAAAAGAACTAATTTTGTCCAGTCAAGATAAAGGTTTAAATTTCAAACTTGATAACACATTCAAGCAAAAATAATGGAATAATTGAAGAACATAGTAGTTGACCTGAGTAGTCATTGGCCATCCAAACCAATGCGTTAGCAGATGTACTTATGGGTTTCAGCTCCATGTCTTCAGTGATGATGTGGTTAGCAGATGTCTTTAAATACTGTTCATGCCTCATCAGGATGTGGTAGTACTTTTTCACTAGATGGAAGAGGATCTTCATATCACCAACTCCAAGCTCTTTCAACTGGTTAAGATCACGGTCCCATCTAAAGAGTTTTGCCCTCTGCTTAAAAAGTATCTCCTCATCTTTTTCAGCAGACTTCACCTCAACCTAAAAAATGGGAAACCAGAAGGAAGTTACTAGTTTGTACTTGATTAAGTATAATAATAGTAGCTAAACTCAAGCTTCTCCAACACTAAAATCACAAAAATTTAATTTTTAATTTACATAACAGCAGACCTGCCTTGGCTTTTCAGGGTCAGAAATGACCTGCAGCTATGTTTAACAGCAAAGAACCTAAACCCTCAACCTGAAATTTAATGACTTTTCCTAAAGTTATCCCAACATTAGAAAAAGTGAGGCATCACCTTTTTTAATCTTTCTATGAAAGCTATACAGTACAGTACACCACCAGGGTACAAATATTGTATTTGGATCAAATACAAGATATGTGATAAGTACTGAATGGAGGGTTTACATAAATATGGAGAAAACTGGAAAAGGATGCATTTATCAATTTTCTCCATATTTAACGAAACCCCTCAAAAATAAGCCCCTACCCCAAAAAGGCTACATTTTGTCTTGTGTCTGTTACATTTGACGAATTCTTCACATTTTATGAACCTGAAGATCACAATAGTTGCTACAGAACAACGTCCCACTTGCACTGTGAAACAAAGGGCATAGTGGCCTTCTTATAAAAAGGTTTGCTTTTGTTTCAAAAAGTGTAATACTTAAAAATTCAAATCTGCTAATTTGTTTAGAATTCCTTTATGACACTTACAAGAGCTTGCTGGATCTTTTGTAGCTCTGTTTCAAAGTCCTTTAAACTGTCAGACTCAGTTTCTGAATCACTACTAGTACCAGAAAAGAAAATAAAGGGCAGATGCAGGCTCTTGGCCTTTCTCTCTCTTTTTTTTTTAAATGGTTACAATGTTGCTGGATTTACTTAATTCAATTATGGAGGCAAATCTACATGGGGTCAGTTGATAGTTAAAGATACATAGAGGTAAAATAGGCCTTTAATAAATAAGGTAAGCAGTGTTGTGTGATGTTAATAGACTGTGTTCAGTTCTGGGAACAGTACACAAATTTTGACATGGACATAACGGAAATCCCATTCAAAAGGTTATGCTTAGAAGCTTCCTTGGTTCTCCCCTTAAGTTTTGGACCACAGTAGCAGACTGAGCACATCACAAACTCATAGCCATCTCTTTTTAGGCAGAAAACCATTTTAACCATCTGCTTACTCTAACTGTTCTGTAAGTCTAAAATTTGCTTGACATCATAATTTGTGATGTCCAGTTGTGCTAGTGGGAGGAGAGGGGAATACCCTCGGTAGGGCCAGAGGTCCTGGAGTGTCACCCCTTTTGGTCAAATAATTAATGTCTATTATGTTTCAAATTAAAATTTTATTTGTCACATACACAGTCATACACAGTACGATATGCAGTGAAATGCTTAGACAACTGCTCATGACCTTAAAATAAAAAGACTGAATAGGAATTATAAAAATAAATAAAATACAGCATAAATTTAACTAGGAAAGAATAAGATAAAATATATAAATTAAAGTTATAAACTAACTGTACAACAAAAATACACAATATAGAAAATATATGAAGAATATATGAAGAAATATAGAACAATAAGAGCAGCTGTACGAGTAGGTATATATTTGTGTAATTTTTGTGTGTAATGGAGTTAGAATAAATGGTAATAAAAGAATTGTAATGTCCAGGGTTGTGCAATCCACATTTTTAAAGTGTCTTGTGCAGTGCAAATATGCTTAAAAATGATTATTTAAAGTGAATTTAGAGTGGAATTGTCAGTTGAACAGTTTGGACGGTAAGCGAACTGTAGTGGGTCCCGTGGGTCTGATAGTGAAGAAATGATGAAGTCTCTGACCAGGCGTTCAAAGCACTTCATCACTACTGAGGTGAGAGCTACAGGGCGATAGTCATTGAGGGAAGCAGGATGAGGTTTCTTTGAAACAGGAACAATGATGGACTCTTTGAAGCATGTGGTGATCACGTACTGAGATAAAGAGATATTGCATATCTCAGTGAACACAGGTGCTAGCTGGTCTGCGCAGGCCCTGAGAATACGACTTGAGATGCCGTCTGGTCCTGCTGCTTTCCGGGTGTTCACTCTCTTGAAGGCTCCCCTCACGTCATGCTCGGAGATGATGAACGTGCTTCCGGTGCTGGCAGTGTCTTCCTGTCTGCAGCCGTTACCGCCGCTAGCATTAGCATCACTAGCATCTTTAGCTGCAGCCTCGAAGCGAGCATAGAAAGTGTTCAGCTCATCTGCCAGAGTCACGTCCGCCTTCATCATACCGGATGTTGGTGTTTTATAGTCCATAATTGTTCTTAGTCCCTGCCACAGTCTCCTAGAGTCACTCTGTTGGAGTTGTGACTCTAGTTTTCTCCCGTATCGCTGCTTCGCCTCTTTCACTGCCTTCCGGACGTTATATGACGCAGCCTTGTATGGGTCCATGTCCCCCGACGCAAGTCCCGTGTTGTAGGCAGCGGTGCGAGATCTCAGAGCGTCGCGGATGGTTTTATCCACCCACGGCTTCTGGTTGGGAAACGTTCTGATAGTCTTTTTCTCCATGGTATCATCCGCTAGTTTCCCAATGAATCCCACAACCGCTTCCGTAAACACGCTGACGTCATCGGAGCTGTTTCTGAACATGTCATCGAGTGCGTCATGTAACGCGGCCACCGATTGGTCCGTCCAGCGCGCGACCTCCCTCTGAACTGAAACTACCTGTTTCAGCCTTTGTTTGTATTTTGGCATGAGGAAGATGGCAGCATGGTCGTATTTACTAAACGGTGGACGAGATCGCGCTTTGTAGCCGTCCTTGACTGTAGTGTAGCAGTGGTCCAGTGTCCTTTCGCCCCTAGTGGGGCAGGTGATATGCTGATAAAAGTTTGGCGCTGTGTGTTTGAGGTTGGCACTATTAAAGTCCCCTGCCATAATAAGCGCAGCGCAGCGTTTGTTGTGTTTGTTGTTGTGTAAGTGCCTCATGTAGCTCACATGAGGCAGTATCGGTGTCCGCTTGTGGTGGAATATAAACGGCACTTATTATGACCGATGTGAACTCCCGAGGTAGATAAAAAGGATGACACATGATGGACAGTAGTTCCAGGTGTGGTGTGCAGGAGCGTGTAAGTGGAACAACGCTCGCGCTGTTGCACCAGCTGCTGTTCAATTTAATTCAATTTTATTTATATAGCGCTTTTAACAATGGTCATTGTCTCAAAGCAGCTTCACAAAAATCAAAGAAAATTTACAAAAAATGAAAAGTTTTTAGAAAAGAAAATTATTTGAAAAATGTGTCTAGATAATAATGAGATGAATGAATGATGAATGAAATGTCACTGATGAGCAAGCCAAGGGTGACGGCGACGGTGGCAAGGAAAAACTCCCTGAGATGGCATTAGGAAGAAACCTTGAGAGGAACCAGACTCAACAGGGAACCCATCCTCATTTGGGTGATAACAGATAGAAATGATATAACATCATGTGTGTTGTGCAGATGAAAGTTCAATATGACAGAAGTTCTTTAAATTAACATGAAGACCAGTTCAGCATAGGGACGAGTCAGCAGGTGCAGAGGGCAGATGAGGTCTGGACCACTGTAAGCACATTAGCAGCATGTGTAGCTCCAACCATCATAAAGCTGAATCCAGCTCGAGCTGGTCCTTCTCTGGATGCCTCAGGAAACTCGCAGGGTTGGCCTTTGTCTACTGTAGCTGGCACAATCTCCCGATGCCTCGGGATGGGTAGAGAAATACAGAACAGATGGGGGGAAATTAGCGTAGTTGCCATTCAGGATAGGTGTACTGGAGTATGAGGTTATGGGATGTGTATGAGTTATGTGTATGCCAGATTAAAAAGATGCATCTTGAGTGTACTTTTGAACTGGGAAACCGTGTCTGCTCCCCGAACACTGTCTGGAAGGCTATTGCAAAGCTTTGGAGCTAAATATGAAAATGCCCTACCCCCTTTTGTAGATTTTAAAATTCTGGGAACTACCAGAAGTCCGGAGTTTTGTGATCTTATGGCGCGTGGTGGATTGTAGCGTATCAGAAGACTGGTTAGATATGTGGGAGCTAAACCATTTAAGGCCTTGTATGTAAGTAATACTATTTTGTAATTTATTCTAAAGTGAACAGGTAGCCAGTGCAGGGATGATAATATTGGGGTTATATGATCATATTTTCTGGATCTAGTGAGAACCCTGGCAGCTGCATTTTGGACTAACTGAAGCTTGTTTATTGAGGATGCAGGACAACCACCTAGTAATGCATTACAATAGTCCAGTCTGGAGGTCATGAATGCATGAACTAGCTTTTCTGCATCAGATACGGGTAAGATGCTCCTAAGTTTGGCAATATTTCTAAGATGGAAAAAGGCTGTTTTTGTGATATTTGAAATGTGATTTTTAAAGGACAAGTTACTGTCTAATATTACGCCCAGGTCTTTTACTGTTGAACTGGTAGTAACAGTACATCCTTCTGTCATGATCGCTCACGTGTGTGTGCAAAGCGGACACAGATGCAGGAGTACGTTACACTCGTCTTTTATTAATCTGTTTCTTTCTAGAAAACAAAAAAGTCTTTCTTCTTCTCTCCCCCTGGAGAGATCACTTTGGAAGTCAAAAATCAACTAAACAAAAATAACAAAATCCCATGAGGGATACACACGTCGATCTCCCCCACTAGGATACAGCAGGCCGGTTTCACGATTCCCGGAAATACTCCGGGTGCACCTCCCACGGCGCCAGAACAGGTGAACCTCCAGTGAGGTATGCTTGTTACCTTGAACTTAAACGGAAATAAGGAACTTGAACCAGTCTTTGCGTTTCCTTCGGCTCTGCTGTATGTTACTGCTGAGGGGGAGAGACACGGACACGAGAGCTTAGTGGTGAGTGAGACACACACACGACGACACATAAAACACAACGGTGAACGGACGAGATGCTATGGGCTCGGCCGGCATAAATAGAGACACACAGGGGTGAGACACAGGTGTACGTGATTCGTGATTAGGGTGACATACCAACATCGACACACTAGGTGGGGACAAAGCGTCGGCTCAGTAGTCCGGAGACCCAGATCTTATTCCCCCGGACCGTGGTGGCACAGATGTTACACCTTCTAAACGCAGGCTGAATTGTGAAAGCTGTTGTGTGCTGGTTTTTGGGCCGATGAGTAATATCTCTTTCTTATCTGAATTATTAAAAGAAAGTTATTGGTCATCCAATCTTTTATGTCCTGGACACACTCAGTTAATCTAGACAACTTAGGTATTTTGTCGATATATTTTGACAAAATGTTGTTGAGATATATAATTGGGTATCATCAGCATAACAATGGAAACTAATCCCATGTCTTCTAATGATGTTACCCAAGGGAAGCATGTATATTGAGAACAGCAGAGGTCCTAAAACTGACCCTTGTGGGACTCCATATTTCACTGGCATTACACCAGACGGTTCTCCATTCAGATCTACAAAATGGTATCGATCAGACAGATATGATCTAAACCATTTTAATGCCTGTCCCTGAATACCTATATAATTTTGTAAGCGATGTATGAGAATATTATGATTTACAGTGTCGAATGCAGCACTAAGATCGAGTAGGACTAGTATTGAGATGCAGCCTTGGTCTGAAGCTAAAAACAAGTCGTTCGCAATCTTAACTAGTGCAGTTTCTGTGCTATGATAGGGCCTGAAACCTGACTGAAATTCTTCAAGGATGTTGTTATCCTGCAAGAATGTGCACATTTGAGCTGATACTACTTTTTCTAATATTTTTTAAATGAACGGAAGGTTTGAAATCAGTCTGTAATTTGTTATTTCATTCGTGTCCAAATTAGATTTTTTAAGAAGTGGCTTAATAACTGCTAACTTGAAAGGTTTAGGGACGTGAACTAGATATAATGAAGAATTAATAATGTTCACCATAAAACACACGCCGCCTCCCCTTGACTTCCCCGAGTCCCGTGTCCTGTCCATGCGGTGAATCGAGAAGAACTCGGCCGGCTGGATGGCATGATCCGGCACCGCTGGATTCAGTAATTTCTCGGTGAAGCAGAGAAGATTGCAGTCCCGAATGTCTCTGTGGAACTTTATCCTGGCCCTGAGGTCATCGAGTTTGTTTTCCAGTGTCTGGACATGAGCAGGATGCTAGGCAGAGGTGTGCGGTGTGCACGAGCTCTCAGCCTGTTCCTGACACCGGCTCGTTTCCCTCGAGGCCTCCGCTTCGCGTCGCATCCTTTGTTCTCCCTCAGGATCTCACTCGGCCAGCTCGGATCTGGAGTTAAAAACTTCTAATTGTGAGTACATTGTATACTAATAGAAACAAGAGTGTCTCTATCATACCTAATGTGCTCAATGGTGGTGATTTTGCCAATTTTAAAACACTGGAAACTAACTTAAAAAACAACAAAAAAGAAAAGTGGGTCGGAGCAGTCGTGACGCTAGCCTACCTCACCGGCGCCATCTTGGATATATCCAAGCCTAATGTTTAGCCTAATGTTGAGTTCCACCACCGACCCCAAAAGTCCTTCCCATCTAATCAAGGGCCCTTTGGAGCAGTGGTGGTTCAGTGTGTTAAGATTCAAGCCCCGTAACACTATCTGCTCTAAGGGTGCCATGAAAATGTCTGACCCTGTCCTTTGTCCCCAGCCTACTAACAAAAAGCTGGGACATGTGAAGAATAAAGAGTTTAGTAGTGGTTTGATTCAGACAAGAGTTTACCAAAGGTATTTGATGTGCTGTTGGTCTGGTCTAAGTAGCTTGTAGTACAGTTTATTTTAATAGTTAAATTTATTTTCTTTTTATTCATATTTATTCCTTACGTACAATTTTTTATTTTATTTCTTAAGGTCACTGGCGGTCGTATAAGCATTTCACTGCATTTCGTACTGTGTATGACTCTGTATGTGACAAATAAAATTTTAATTTGACTCCAACTGGCTAATGTCAATAGAATGGCAACTGAGATCATTAGAAATCACTCCCAGGTGTAGGGAAAGTGTGAATGAACCCTGTTACTGGGAGGTGGAGTTGAGAGGGGATAATGGGGGTTGTATAGCAGTGTCTTATAAAGACATCAGCAGGAATGGAAGTGCTAATGACAGTATGTTTGGGCACAACGATGAGTCATGGAGTTTACTGTGCTCCTCTAGTTGCTCATTCTTACACAACAACCAGCAAACTAATATCTCCATGAAACTCACCGGCTGTAAAATAGGAGTGTTTTTGGATCACAAGGCAGGAAATCTGTCATTCTACAGTGTCTCAGACACAATGAAGCTCCTCCACAGAGTTCAAACCAAATTCACTCAGCCTCTGTACCCTGGGTTTGGGTTAAATTGCTATTCAACAATAAAACTGTTAGTGATAATAGATCATTTTGGAGGAGTAACCAGTGTAGGTTACACATTACAATAATATACAAATCAAATCATGCTACATACTGCATGTGCTATCTTTGGGGAGGGAAAAACACTTTCCTAAAGGCAAGCAATTTAATTCTTTTAAAATGTATAATAATAATAATAATAATAATAATAATAATAATAATAATAATAATGCAAAGAATAAAAGTTGATGAAATCTATGGTTTAAAAATGTTAAGAATAAAATATATTAATTTAATCTATTTTATATATAATTAAATTATATATGCTAGCTGTTTTATAGCTACTAGTGGTGGATGAAGTACACACGTTCTGTACTTGACTGAAAGTGGAGATACTATAGTTAAAATATGATTCCAGTAAAAAATAAAGGTCTACCATTAAAATATTCACTTGAGTAAAATGTACAGAAGTACTCACTTTCAATTCAACTCTTTGATTATTTAACTGCAAATCATAACATTTTCAAGGAGATAAAATATGGTCGAAATATGAACATCTTGCAGTGATTCTGACCCAGATGCAAGTAAAAAAAAAATTTTTTTTGTATCTTTACTATTTGATACAACTACTACTACTACTACTACTACTAATAATAATAATAATAGCAGAAAATATTGAGACCTGCTGCACATCAGTATTGGGGATGAAGAGTTGAACTCTCCAAGTATTAGTTAAAAAAAATGCAAGTAGGTTTTTAATCACTCGTGATGGCCTGAACAGGAGAATATGGGTGAGCATTTGTTTGTTTGTTTATATGGCAGTTAAGCTATATTTAAAGGAATTTCACAAAACACTATGTATGGGATTGCCATCATTTCAAGCAATTGTGTAGGGTTTACATGAAAATGTCAAATAATATCTTTTTAAATTCCTTCCTTTAAATCCTTTTTATGCTGATTAAAATAAAGTAGTCACCTACTACCCAACACTGTACACATGAACAAGGATTTAGATGGTTTCTCTTTCATTTTAATGTTTTTTATGAACTTATTGAGTTAAACAAATAATTGGTACAAACAAATCCAGAGCTCATGGGAAAAGGGAAAACATGATGACATGAAAACATACAGTATGTGTGATCTAGTATGTGCGGTTTCTTTATTTTTTCTATTTTGCTTATTTGTTCCATCACATTTTTCATGTTGCCCTTTGGGTCAATTAAACTCATTGGCACCCTGATTCTAGTTTGTGAGCAAAGCAGGAAACTGACTAGGAAGATCTCACTCAGAAGTACTATATGCGGTAAGGAGAAAGGTGGCTAAGTGTACAGTACATCATCTCAGTTTTTCCCACTTGAACCTTTAACTGCAGGGAAGAAAAAAAAACTAGTGGGGGTTCATTGTATTATCTTTCCTACAGGTACATGCAATGTATTTGCGTGAATTTTAGACATCTTCTGATACTTTCACAGCCAGTGCAGAAGGGGAAATTACAGAGCGATTGGACACATCAGGGTGAGAAGGGAAGCACATGAAGTGACACCAATCATGCATAGTGGCCACTGTATAAGCCTCTGAAGGCAGTGGTAATATCTGGGGTTAAATGTACTGATCAAACCATGCACATTTTGTTTCGATAATTGAAAAGGCATATTCCAGGATTTTATGACACTGTGCACTATAATCAAAGCTAAAGGCAGTCAATGAAATATTTCTAGTGTGCAACTTTCTTTTTTTGGTCAGGTATGGTATATATAACCTTTATGATGAGTAAAAGGCACAGGGCCTGAGGCAGGTGTGAGATTCTCTCACACTCACTGCAAAGAAATTGAGTTTCATGCGTGTAAGATATGCAGTTAATATTATGTAAAACATAATATTATGTTTTAAATATTTGTAGTTTGCAGGGAGGTTATTAGAGGTACAGTCTGTGTGCTTTTCCAATGAGCCACAGATTTGTTTATATTTATCGGACAGGCATGGCAATAAAACTTCTTCAGGTATCAGAAAATCAGTTTTTTTTTCTGTGTTGAAAATATTTGAATAAGACAACACCCACACTGAAAAGAGTGTATGGAAATCTGTAAAAAGTGTGCTGCTTAAAGCCAGCTAAAAAGCACCTCTTCCATCATAATATTCTTTCTCTTTTGATTTTAGTATTGTACTCCCTATTGTGTCTCCTGAATGATGCATTTCACACTTTTCAATTTTTTATCATTTAATGTTAAAAATCCAAGGTCGCACGGTGGTGTAGTGGTTAGCACTGTCGCCTTGCACCTCCAGGGTTCGGGTTCGACTCTCGGCCAGGTTCGATTCCCGTTTCTGTGTGCATGGAGTTAGCAAGAGTTAGTGCTTGGTGGGTTTCCTTCGGGTACTCCGGTTTCCTCCCACAGTCCAAAGATATGCAGGTTAGGCTAATTGCCATTCCCAAATTGCCTGTAGTGTGAAAATAAAGAAAACATTGAATGAGTGAAGGTTTGTCCAAACATTTGGCCTGTACTGTATATATATGTCTGGAAGCTGCAGACTATTTATGGATTTTTAACTCACTCACTCATCTTCTATACCGCTTTATCCCGTATTAGGGTCGCGGGGACCTGGAACCTATCTCTGGAGACTCAGGGCACGAGGCAGGGTACACCCTGGACAGCGTGCCAACCCATCACAGAGCACACACACACACACTCATTCACACACTATGGTCAATTTAGGAACGCCAATTAGCCTAATCTGCATGTCTTTGGACTGTGGGAGGAAACCAGAGTACCCAGAGGAAACCCACCAAGCACGGGGAGAACATGCAAACTCCATGCACACAGAGACGGGAATCGAGCCTGGTCGGGAATCGAACCCGGACCCTGGAGGTGCAAGGCGACAGTGCTAACCACTACACCACCGTGCCGCTGCTTTTATACATAGCACCCTTAAATTTAATATTTCTTTCTTTCCCTGTAATGTATAATTGAACTAGATGAAGGTGTAAATTATAAGCACAAACGGTTTTTTCACCCTTGCTGCACTGAATTTTAGGGGTCTTGAAAATCATGCATTTGGCTCACTGCAGCAGAAATTAAGCAGACATGAAAACGGCTGAAAGTCATTTGCACAAAAGTGATGCCCTCACACACAACTCCTCCTCGGTTAAAGTGCAATACCGGGTTTCACCACATTTTCATCACACAAGATGGGGGCGCTGTTTCACGCGCTGTAAAATAACAGCGAGGGTAGTCAGGGACAGCGCGGAGAAGTTCATACGGAAACTAAATATTTTTTTACACACAGTTTAAAAAAAACTAGAGCAAACTGGATTTCACATTGGCTTCTGGTAATTATGTTTTGAAACAGACATTAAGATATGTATATTTAAACACTTGGCAACCCGACTTTTACTCTATCTGAAATGTGAAAGTTCAGCGCGAGGTCGTGCCGCGTGCGGACCTGGTTAATACTTTCCCTTTATCTTCTGACACAAGCTGTTTCGACTTCTAGAAACTGAACCAGGAAGTGTGTGTTGCTGTAAGTCATTGTGAGTGTGTTTGTTTTTCAGTAAAATGGCAGAAGCCAGTATTTTAGGACTTCAGGATCAGTTCAGCTGTCCAATCTGTCTGGACCTGATGAAGGATCCTGTGGCTATTTCATGTGGACACAGTTTCTGTATGAAGTGTATTAATGTCTCCTGGAATCAGGAAGATCAGAAGGGAATCTATAGCTGTCCTCAGTGTAGACAAACCTTCTCTACAAGACCTGCTGTGAGTAAAAACACCATGCTGGCTGAAGTAGTGGAGACTCTAGAGAAGACAATTCTCCAAGCTACTCCCTTTTCAGCTGGACCTGATGATGTGGAGTGTGATTTCTGCACTGAAAGAAAACACAAAGCCATCAAGTCCTGTCTGGTGTGTCTGGCCTCTTTCTGTGAAACTCACCTCCAGCCTCACTATAAATCTCCTGCCTTTAAGAAGCACAAGCTGGTCGAAGCCTCCAGACGACTCCAGGAGCAGATCTGCTCTCAGCATGACAAACTGCTGGAGGTTTACTGTCGCACTGACCAGCGGTGTATCTGCATGTTGTGTACCATGGATGACCATAAAGGACACGATACAGTATCAGCTGCAGCAGAACGAGCTGAGAAACAGGTAACGATGTCTCATAGGTTTCAGTTACACCTTGTAAGTTATTACAATGTTCATTTGTAATATAGTTTTAGTATTATTAGTTAGCTTAATTAGCTATCTAATCATAATGATAATAATATCTAATAGATATCATTAGTTAACTTTAGTTTTATTAGACATAAAAACCTTTTTTGTTTAATGTCGTTGAAATAGGAAATATAATAGAGCCTCGGATTACGAGCATAATTCGTTCCGGAAACGGGCTCGTATTCCAAAACACTCATAAACCAAATTTAATTTTCCCATAAGAAATAATAGAAACTCAAATTATTCGTTCCACAGCCCAAAAAAATGTAAACATAAAAATAATTAACACAAAATATAAAGTAAAAATAAAACAAATTAACCTGCACTTTCCCTTAAAAAAGTGAAAATAAATCAAGACAGCTAAGTGTTTCCGTTTGTGCGTGCAGGCGCTTTGTGTGTGTGTTTGTGTGAGAATCTAAAGTAAGGAGCCCCTCCCCCTCTTCGTCTTACACAGTTACACTTCCTCCACACTTTTCACACACACACACACACACACACACACACACACACACACACACACACACACACACACACAGGAAACACTGGTTTATCGGAAAAATTTACAAGAAATCTCTCTAATAAGACTCGATTGAGCGACACACTAATGGAATCACTGCTGTAAAGTAAAAATAAAACAAATTAACCTGCACTTTACCTTTGAAAAGAATCATGACAGAACAGTGTTTCTGTGTAGAGCAGAGAGAGAGTGTGTGTGTCTGTGAAGGCGAAAGTAGGAGGGTTCTGTGTGTGTGTGTGTGGGGGGGGGGGGGGGTGCATGGTGTCCAATAATGCATGCGCACACAGGCACTAAGAGCAGGCTGATACAGAGGGAGAAAATGGTTCTTTAACCTCTCTAATGAGACTTGCTTTGCTTTACATGCGCGCACACACATGTTTTATAAGTAACAGTACACACACACGTCTACAGACACAAAATAAAATATGTTTCACACGCGCGAACACACACACACACACACACACACACACACGTGGTCACAGTGTTATAGTAAACAGTACACACGTGCATGGATGTTGATTATACCAGTAAGAGATGAGCACTAAGACCCAGCAGGGAAGACGATTAACCACAATTCCGCAGCGCAGGAGAGAGAAAAACCGTTGACCCATGATACATGATACTCGTAATACATGGTACTCGTAAACCAAGACTTGTTCGATTTCCAAGTCAAAATGTATTAAAAATCTTTGCTCGTTGTGCGTAACACTCGTAAACCGTGTTACTCGTAATCTGAGGTTCCACTCTACTCTTGTGGAGTTTATAAAATGTCAGCTCAATTGAATTATGCGCTGTGTTTCTTTGTAGAAGCACTTGTTGGAGATTCAGGGAAAATCCAAGCAGGTAATACAGGAGAGAGAGAAGGAGCTTCATGAGCTAAAGAAGGCTGTGGAATCTCACAAGGTGAGTTTGGACCTGGAAGAACTGTTTTAGGTTTGGTGTCTCTGTACAGTAAGTGATTGCTACTTTACATACTTTACTTGACAATAATGTAAAAGCATTAATGCCACCTGTCAGTTTGCCAGATATCCACCTTGGGACTGGTCGGAAAATGTATGTATCTGCGCATGATCTATGGTGCTGTAAGAGCAAAGTTTTATTTATTATTGTCAGCTGCATCACTGTTTCAAAGCTGCATATTTGCTGTTGCTAGAAAACATAGAGTAGCGACCTGCGGAGACAACATAGGAAGAAAATGGATCTTTCATTAGCTGCATGCCACTCATTGTTACTAATACCTCTCTCCTCCATGCGTGTCTCTGCCTGAACATAATTTTCTTGCTACTCCTAATGAGGTAGGACTCCCCTACATTTTGGTGAACATTTCCTCTTTTAAGAATGTTCATAATGGCTCTTACTCCTACTCCTAAAAGTAGGACAAAAATTGTGTTAATTTGAAAATTTTGGGCAACTTAGGAGTTATTTTCTACACATTAAATACTAAATTAGTTTATGGAGAAGTTTGACTGCATGTCAGAAATATCAAGAGAGTTAGAAAAGGAAAAAAAGTGATAATTGCCTTGTACAAACGAGGACAAGGATATCAAGAAATGAGGTAATTTTAGGTAAGGTAGGTTTGGACAGCCTTTTTCCTTTTTAATAAATGAAAGCATAATATAAAAATTGCATTTTGTATTTACAAATCTCAGGTTATCTTAAAATAAAAAAAATTGTTTGATCTGAATCATTTTAGTGTGATTAGAGATTGACATTGTGACTTCTACCGTTATCCTGTAAGGCTTCTGTCCTATAGTTTGATAATAATTTGTTCTACAGTATAGTGTGCTCATAATTTCCCTTTCTTCTATTTATCTATATAATAAAGTATTTTGCCTTATGATTGTTTTCTTGTCCACTAGTAGTAAGTGTTCTAGTCTGTAATTTTTTTTATTTTTTTTAGTAGATCATATAAAAAATATTATTTATGTTCTATGAGCCAGTTTTTTGCTGCTACCTCTGCTGTGCTTTATTCTGGAACTCGCTCTCTCTTTGTCTCCTAACAGCTCTCTGCACAAAGAGCAGTAAGGGAAACCGATGACATCTTTATTAATCTGATCAAATCCATTGAAAGAAGTCGCTCTAAACTCACAGCGCTGGTCAGAGCTCAGGAGAAAGCTGCTATGAGTCGAGTTGAAGAAGTCATGCAGAAATTGGAGAAGGAGATTGCAGAGCTGAAGAAGAAAGACAAAGAGATGGAGGACCTTTCACACACACAAGATCCCATCCGGTACCTCCAGGTAACATCACTGTGAGAATCTGCAGAATGCTCAAATCAATTAGAAATGTTTAGAAGTTGAGTCCTTAAGAGAATGTTGGGAGATTCCAGGATGAATACATGGATCACTACAACCAGATGTTGAGGGCATACTGCACGGTCATATTGTAGCAGTTTTAAAGATTATGTCAAAAAATAATGAAACATATTTCCAATTTAGAGGCAGATTATTTAGGTCCTGAAATACTATTATTATATAGTAAAAAGTATAAAAAGTATTATTATATTCCGTTTATAAAGTTTATTTACATGATTAAGATAACATGGCAATCTTCAAATTAAGGTTATTTAATTGTAATGTGTGCAGAATAGATAGACCCAGTTTTAGTTTTATCCAGCTGTAGTTACTCAGCTGGATAAATAAATACATAATTACTAAAATAAGTAAATATTCATGTTCAATGTTAACTTGAATAAGATAAGCTTCAAGTTATCCCTATTGCTCGTGAATATTTTTCTGCCACATTTTTTCTTTCCATTTCTATTAATGTGCTTGCATTCAGAACTCTGTAAACAGCCAGCCTTCTGAACCAGACTGAGAGACCATTTAAAGACTCAGAAAACCTTAGCAAGTATTTTGAGTTTATTAGCTGATTCGAGTGTGACACCATGAGACTCCAAATCGAACTTTTTCACAATATTTTAATTTTAGGAGATACTGAATTTTGGTATTTCATTAGCTGTAAGCCTTAAAAGAAATAAACACTTGAAATGTATCAGTCTGTGTGTAATGACCTACATATTATGAGTTTCACTTTTTGAACTGTAATATATAATTACAGAATAATGTTCTAATTTATTGAAATGCCCCTGTGTATTAAAACATAGTAGGGCAAAAATGGCTAAAAATGCTGTTTTTTTTTTGTTTTTTTGTTTTTTTAATGCTACATTCCCTGACAGTGTCATGTTTTTACACCAAAGAGCTTTTTTTTTTATTTTTACTATACAGTGGGAGCCACGTCAAACAGCCGCCTGGAGCATGACTGCTCCGTGGCAGTTCCATGAAGGCTTCGTGCATGGAATGTGATCCCCCGCGATGACGCAGTTAACGATGCCCCGCCCCATAAACGCCCCCATGCGCTTTCTAAAAAGATGGTTGCAATGCCGTATAATTCCGCCAGATGGAGCATTGACTGGCACAGTTAACTGCAGTGTCCAGGAAACCCAATACCGTATCTTTAATATACAGACAGTTCTTGTATTGTCAACATAGTTTCATAAATAGATGAAAAAACAACAACAACAAACCGATTAATAAAACAGATTTGTTAAATCACTCAATACATAACCCATGATGATTATGCTATTTATTATTTAATAATGAATTAATAAAATTAGTTAGTGAAATATTTTTAAGACATCCTGAAATGATCCTTAAAGACACGGTAACGGCTGTAATTTGTCTATACCGATCATTGTAGGTACGGAATAAAAACGCGGGCTGTGTACAGTATTTTATATTACTGTGTATTTTACCCCGTTCCATTTAATATACTGATAGATAATATTTTGCTGCAAAGTAAAGCTCAAACGTCTGCTTGGGTTTGTTTTCGTTATATTTTTGATGATGTTTTCGCTGATTTTTTCACTGATAGTCTACAAGTGGCATAAGAGGCAATTAATGGCGCATGCAACCTGGAATAAATATCTGCCCATATGGATCAGTATTTCTTTAGTCATTTAATCATGCATAATGCTCCCCCGTCAAAAGATCTGATGGGGCATTAATCACTTATCACAACTGTGAATGGATGCGGCAGCAGACACATTAAATCCCCATAAACACTTGGAGACAATAGTAAAAAAAAGTTCCAGAGGGTTAGCGCCTGTTATACTATTGTATTTTTACTGATTTTTTTTTTTTTTACTGCTTATATTTCGTTGGGTTTTACGCAATTTCATGTGTGTGTGTGTGTGTGTGTGTGTGTGCGTGCGCGCACGAGAGAGAGGATACTCTGACAAGACCAACTTCCGTGTGGCTCCAGTGGCGCAATCGGTTAGCGCGTGACACTTATAAAGCGGTCCAGGTGAAGCCATGCCGAGTTCGAGTCTCACCTAAAGCACCCAAAGCATTTTACTGCATATCGCACTGTGTATGTGACAAATCAAATTTGAATTTGAAAGTAAAGCTTAAAATGTAACTTCTGCTTTGGTTTGTTTTCGTTATATTTTTGATGTTTTCGCTGAAAGTCAAATTGGCATAACAAATTGATTAATGGCGCATAATATCTGGAACAAATATCTGTCCATACGGATCAGTGTGTCTTTAGTCATTTAACCAGCATAATGTCCCACATTAAAGATCTGATGGGGCATCAATCACTTATCACAACGGTGTATAGATGCAGCAGCAGAGACAGATTTAATCCCCATAAACATTCACACTTGAAAACAAAACTAACAGAAGTAAACAGTTCTAGAGTGTTAGTGCCTGTTATCACAGGACAGGAATCACCTACAGGATACTACTGTATTTTACTGCTCATATTTTTTACCCTAGTTTCATTTGGTTTTATGCGATTTCATGTATTATTTGTGTGTGTCTGTGTGTGCACAGTGTGTGTGTGTGTGTGTGTGTGAGTGCGAGAGATAGCGTGAGAGCGCGTGCGCGAGAGAGGGCTTTCAAGCTGATTTATCCAAGGTTACTAAAACCTGGCTTACTACCTATAAAAAATATTTCAATTTAACTCATGGGTCTCAATCACAGACACGACAAATTATATACTCTGAAACGTTCATTTGAACATTTAAAAATATATACAAAAACACAAATACTAATGTTATCATGGTGTAAATTATTAACATTACTGTAGGTTAGGTCCTGCCCTTAATTAATTCATATTATAATTACTTTTACATAGTATAGTTACTGGACTGACATGACCAAAAACTAGCTATTTGATTTAGCCTTTCTAAAATCAACCCATCTATCATTTATAATCAGAAAACAGAAAAAAATATTATGATCTGTTCAACAGCCCATCTGTTTTAATTTAGTTTGTATTTTTTTATTATTCATAAGACAACCTTTCAGTTTTGTAAATATTTTAGTTATAGTGTGTTAAGTCTTACTTTAGGTTAAACGTTTTTGAGAATTTGACCATCCAGCTTAGATAAATGTTATGTCATTGATTGATAAAATCTGGATTAAGGATATTTTATTATATAATTATATATATATATATATATATTTTTTTTTTTTTTTTTTAGTTTCCCCCTGAGGGATTGCCACCTTATTGTGGTCAGGGGGTTTGCGTGCCTCAACACAATTCAGCAAATACAATACTGTTACTATACAGTAAGGCCAGGTAAAAACAGTGCTCGAACATGATGCCCCCCTCCCCCCACCCCGTGTTGTCTGGTCTAGAACGGCGCTGCCTCTGACCGTCTTTTGTCTTGTAAATGAGTATTCTCACTCACCTTCCAATCCCCCCAGCGCACACACTCTGTTTGTACTGTAAACTGTACTGTAACTGTGTTTGCTAGGGCACTTGGTTATACACAGTACTTTAATGTATGGAACACTTACTTAACTTACTGGTTTGGTTTAAACATCGCTTATTACCTTATTCAGCAAAATAAATTCATTATTAACGTATTGAAGTATTTTAGTTAAGGACAAAAACTGTGCTTGTGTTTAGAACTGCTGAACAGCCGAAAACACACACACACACCCATCCCCCCGCCAAAAACAGACACACACAGAGCAATTAACACCATGTCATACTCAGGAGTGGAAGGTGAGAAACCTCAATGGAGAATACCAAGTTTGTCGTTGCTCTTTTGGAGTTCTTAAAACCCAAAACATTTATTTATACTGAGAAAAAATTATTATGGGTCACAATCACAAACACATATAATCAAGTGTTTAACTGGTTTCATTTGTTTCTATGATCAATAATTATTATTATTATTATTTTCAGCCCAACTCTTTGACTATTTAAAACAAAGTTGTGTCCCATTTTTTGCCCATTGAAGTTGTTGGTTCAACTAAACAATTTTTAAATACCCAAACAATCCCCCAAAATTAAAACACGCAAAACATGACTTTAACAATTCAATTTATTCTTCCAAAACTAGTCAAAGTTAAAACAGTAATTTATATAAAACAGATGAATACATGTTGTCTTTTTGCTTAAAGTTCATTAAACTACCCGGATACACCAGCTGCTTATAAGTCTCTATCTATAGTCCTTTTACATTAAAATATTAATTTTTCAAATATCAAAACTATTAAACATGGAACAGTTGAAGTCTTTGTTTCCCCCAAAGTACTGTATCAGACATTTTGCAGTTCTATGTTCAGAATATACAGTAGACCTGATCAAACATCATTCTAAAGCTGTCGGACTGTGACGTCATCCCTCCTACAGCTCCCTCAACAGCTTGTTCAGGCTCCTCCAGTCCTGTAGCTCCAAAAGTCCAGCCGTCAGCCGTCTGACCCCCCAATCCTCCACAGCGGAGCTCTGCTTAAAGACAACAGGAGAATTTAGTCAAGACAGATAAACTTCACAGAACATCTAGTTCTAATAAAAATAATATATATTAATAAACCTATTTACCACAGAGTGTGTAAAATACTGCTTTGGGGATTCTGTAATGTAAATAATCTGCCTGTGCTAATGTTAACCAGTGAACAGTGTTAGTGTTAACCAGTGACTGTCTGTATTATCGTCTGCATTAAATTAACCGGGAATTTACTTAATGCGCTTCTCATACAAATATGTTAAGCGATATAACACTCGTATATGAGCATTAGTTCATCCCTGAAGCCAAACTATAACTTACTGAAGCCCCTCTCTCACACACACACACACATACACACACCTCCCCCCTCCTCCTCCTTAACTGATAAACACTTCTGTGTTGTTATTCAGCTCTTTAACTAAGCGCTCGCGCTACCGCGGAAAGTGTATAAAATATAAACCGGGTTATGAGCGTTACTAGCTCCTGTACAGCTCCCCTCAGTCTGTGTCCCTCATCAACTGCATCACATTATATTACAGTCACAGAAATAACCTGCAGATTAACTCTTAACCAGAGAATAAATAAGCGCTGAATTTATCCAGACAACACGCGGTGAGATTCTCTCAGTATTTACAGAGAACACAAACACTCTTCATCGGGTAGTGCAGCTCTTGTAATAGGGACATTAATAGTATTGTCGAAGCTTGAGCATGTTTTTGAGTTAAAGTGGAGTGACATTGTGAGTGTGTGACACTGACAGTAAGCTGTAATATTAACTCCAGACTTGGTAAACAGATCATTAAGTTCTCTAAAGTCACATCTGACCGCTGCTGGTGCTGCCAGTGATATTTAAAACGGCCAATAAAAAAACTAAACTGGGAAATAAACTGTAAACTACCACAAACACATTTTATAAAATAAAACATCACTTACCACGAATAGTCCGTTAAGCCGCCATCTTCATCTCTGTAGTTTGGCAGCGTCAGTTCGGCGGGGGTGGAGGCGGGTTGTTAAAATCACGTGATTGCAACTCAGCGCAGCTGGCTTGTTTTAATGTGTTCTTGAGAACGAAGCGCCATCTAGTGGTGGCACCAGGTAAATGAATAAATAGGGCTTGAATGGGCGTGTTTACTGTGAAATCTTGACACGCCTTTCGGCCAGAAAAGGGAGGGGGGATTACGGCGTGCAAAGGCCATTCACACGCCATTCACACTTCAGCCACACTGTCGCGGCTATTTGGTGTGGCTCCCACTGTATCTTTCTCCTCACATATGGGTAGATGGAGGAGAAGGTTAGTAGGTTGGATCTCTGAAATAGAAAATAAAAAGAAAACAATATTTTTTTAATAAAAGAAAAAAAATCAAATAAATGAAAATATTGTTCTAAATGTCGTATGTAGTAAAGGATTTTTGTGCTGGCAGGTAATGCCAGCCACTTCCGCTGGCTACCACCATATTTCAGACTTGTGGGGAAACTTAAAATGTATTTAAGTTTGTGGTCAGAATCACGTCTGTTTTAACCAAAAGTGACTTCTGGATTCAACTCTTTTTTTTTTTTTTAAATGTAAAGTGTGTAATTGTATGCCGAGTATGCGGTTAGTCTACCCTGTTATCAAAGTTCACTAATTTTCGTGTTCTGTTTTTTCTTATTCTAGAGTTTTCAGTCTGTCTTGACTCCATCTGGACCATCAGCCTTGCCTGCCATCATGTTATCTTCTCGCCCAACTTTTGAGAATGTAATAAAGTCTTTGTCTCAAATGAGAAAGAAATTAGATGAGTACTGTCAAGATGAGTTTGAGAAGATCTCAATCGAAGGTAAGCTGTCGTGTTATTCTGGCTTAAATAAAGATTTAAAATCCATCTGTATTGAATAAACATTGAAGCACATCACAATGACATGCAAATTCAAGCCATGTTTTCATTCTGGAAGAAACCATACTGATTAAAGCTTAACTATTTACATGGGTGCTGATTCGCCATGATGTGTGTTTTACAAGCTGAAAGCATTTAATCAGAATATAATCATTTTTGACAGGCGCCAATTTATGCCCACTGTGAAGCTTTTAAACTGCCAGAAATGTAACAGATGAAAAAGAAGTATTAAGCTTTCTGACAGATAGGCGCCAGCTAGTTAGACTGAGGAAATGTCCAACAGCTGTACCATCAACACTGGCGCCCTCTAGGGGTGCGTTTTCTCCCCACCGCTCTTCTAAGACGGCACCTCTACAGGCCCTTATGTCAAGCTCTTAAAAATTTGCAGATGACACTAGAGTCATCTGCCTCAATCATGATGTACTGTAGACTCATCCATGATGAGTCTACGTATGGAAGCGAAGTTGAGCAGTTGACTATATTATGCAGTCACAACAACCTGGCACCAAACATGTTCAAAAAAGTGGAGATGATTGTGGATCTCTCAGGACCTGAAGAGGGACAATCACATTGACTCTATTGTTAAAAGGCCCAGCAGAGGTTGTGTTTCCTTCGCTAGCTAGGGAAGTTCAACCTGGCACAGGAGCTCCTCACACAGTTCTACTCGGCCGTCACTGAATCTGTCCTGTGCACTTCAATAACTTTCTGGCTCAGCTACGAAATCAGACATCAGAAGACTACAAAAGACCAAAGGACAATAAAAAATATGCGCAATATTATGTGCAATACTGTGCAGTACCACTGATATTCCACATCCTATTCCATTTTATTATTATTTTTTAAATATTATTTGCTTCTTGTTGGGTCTGTTGTTATCTCTGGAAGCATCTGTCACGAAACAAATTCCTTGTATGTGCAAACATACTTACTAATGAAGCTCATTCTGATTCTGAAACTAAATCATTGATGTATATTAGTCTGGAAAGGGTTACCTATTTTTAAGGCTTTGGGACACCAGAAAACCAAGGATTGTCCATGATTGGAGAAAGAAAACACATGATTTCATTAAAAGAACATCATAGCAACAGTCAATTATGACAGACAACCTGTCATAATTGATGGAACCATGTATTCAGTGCTCTTCCAGAAACTCCTGGAGGAGAATATCCGGCCATCATTTCATGACCAAGCGCAGTTCCAAACCACATCAACAAGTCCACCTGTTAATGGCTTGAAAAAAAATTGGTTTTGGAGTGGCCTAGTTAAAGTCTGGACTTAAATTTGATTATGATCCTTAAACAGACCATCAATTAGGGCATCAATCATGCTCGAAAACCCTCCAATGTGGCTGAATTAAAACAATTCTGCATAGAAGAATGGCGCAAAATTCCTTCACTGCGATGTGAAAGACGCATTGCCAGTCTTGCTTGATTGCAGTTATTGCCACCAAGGATGGCACAACCAGTTATTAGGTTTAGGGGGAATTTCTCTCTCTCTCTCTCTCTCTCTCTCTCTCTCTCTCTCTCTCTCTCTCTGTCTGTCTTTATTTCTCACTCACTCACTTATTCATAGACAATACGTTGATGTTTTCAGTTGTCAGTGCGATGCTTTCTTTCATTTTTTTTTTTTTTAATTTACAAAAATGTTCACTTTTTTAGTGAGGGGTGTCCAGCTCATGCCACATTCTCTTCCTTCTTCTGCTTGTGTTTCTACCCCTAAACCCCAAACTACAAAATCATGTAAGTTTCTTGTGTAAGTCTCTCTTTCTCTCTCTCACTCTCCTACTCACTCACAGACAATACTTGTATGGCTTCAGTTCTCAGTTGCGTTTATTTGTTTTAATTTAAAAACGAAAATGTTCACTTTTTTCAGTGAAGCGTTTCCCGCTCATGGCACATCCTCTTCCTTCTCCTGTGTGTGTTTCTACCCCTGAACGCCAAAGCACAGAAACATGTAAGTGTCTCTCAATATTCAAGATTAAAAGGTGCTTTATTGGCATGAAAAATATTTACATTTGTGTCCAAGTGGTTCCGTACCACCTGGTCTTCCTGTGTCTGCTCCTGTTTATAATCTTCAAAGCACAGGAAAATGTAAGTCTTTCTCTCTCTAACAAATAAAGATCACCAGATCACAAATGACCATGTATTTCTGACCACATCACATTATTGGTGATTGTGGACTTCAGGAGAAAACCTCCTGCACTTTGCCCACTTACCATCATGAATAGCATTGTGACAGCAGTGTCCATCATTCTGCTTCCTGGGCACCACCATCTCTCAGGACCTGAAGTGGGACCATTGCATTGACTCCATTGTTAAAAGGCCTTTCAGAGGTTGTATTTCCTTCTCCAGCTGAGGAAATTCAATCTGGTACACGAGCTGCTCTCAAAGTTCTACTCGGCCGTCATTGAATCTGTCCTGTGCACTTCAATAACTGTCTGGTTTGGCTCAGCTACAAAATCGGACATCAAAAGACTCCAAAGGACGGTTCGGACTGCTGAAAGGGTTATCGGTGCTTCCCTGCCTGCCCTTCAAGAACTGCATATCCCTGGAGTGAAGAAAAGGGCTCAGGAAATTACTTTGGACCCCTCACATCCAAGCCATCTTCTCTTTGAACTTTTCCCGTCTGGTCGGCACTACAAAACAACGAAGACTAGGACATCCAGGCACGAGAACAGCTTTTTCCCCAGGCAACCTATCTCATAAACAGTTAAATATTCTCCTCTTGGATAAAAATATGTGCAGTTAGTTGCAATACTGTGCAATAACACTGATATTTACAGGTCCTTCTCAAAAAATTTGCATATTGTGATAAAGTTCATTATTTTCTGTAATGTACTGATAAACATTAGACTTTCATATATTTTAGATTGATTACACACAAACTGAAGTAGTTCAAGCCTTTTATTGTTTTAATATTGATGATTGTGGCATACAGCTCATGAAAACCCAAAATCCCTATCTCAAAAAATTAGCATATCATGAAAAGGTTCTCTAAACGAGCTATTAACCTAATCATCTGAATCAACTAATTAACTCTAAACACCTGCAAAAGATTCCTGAGGCTTTTAAAAACTCCCAGCCTGGTTCATTACTCAAAACCGCAATCATGGGTAAGACTGCCGACCTGACTGCTGTCCAGAAGGTCATCATTGACACCCTCAAGCAAGAGGGTAAGACACAGAAAGACATTTCTGAACGAATAGGCTGTTCCCAGAGTGCTGTATCAAGGCACCTCAGTGGGAAGTCTGTGGGAAGGAAAAAGTGTGGCAGAAAACGCTGCACAACGAGAAGAGGTGACCGGGCCCTGAGGAAGATTGTGGAGAAGGACCGATTCCAGACCTTGGGGGACCTTCGGAAGCAGTGGACTGAGTCTGGAGTAGAAACATCCAGAGCCACCGTGTACAGGCGTGTGCAGGAAATGGGCTACAGGTTGCAAATTTTGCATGTCATTCGGAAATCAAGGTGCCAGAGTCTGGAGGAAGACTGGGGAGAGGGAAATGCCAAAATGCCTGAAGTCCAGTGTCAAGTACCCACAGTCAGTGATGTTCTGGGGTGCCATGTCAGCTGCTGGTGTTGGTCCACTGTGTTTTATCAAGGGCAGGGTCAATGCAGCTAGCTATCAGGAGATTTTGGAGCACTTCATGCTTCCATCTGCTGAAAAGCTTTATGGAGATGAAGATTAAATTTTTCAGCACGACCTGGCACCTGCTCACATTGCCAAAACCACTGGTAAATGGTTTACTGACCATGGTATTACTGTGCTCAATTGGCCTGCCAACTCTCCTGACCTGAACCCCATAGAGAATCTGTGGGATATTGTGAAGAGAAAGTTGAGAGACACAAGAATCTGCAAAAGGATTCCTGACCAAGTATTGAGTGCAGAACTGAACATAATTATTTGAAGGTTGACTTTTTTTGTATTCAAAACACTTTTCTTTTATTGGTCGGATGAAATATGCTAATTTTTTTTAGATTTTTGGGTTTTCATGAGCTGTATGCCACAATCATCAATATTAAAACAATAAAAGGCTTGAACTACTTCAGTTTGTGTGTAATGAATCTAAAATATATGAAAGTCTAATGTTTATCAGTACATTACAGAAAATAATGAACTTTATCACAATATGCTAATTTTTTGAGAAGGACCTGTATTTGATATTATCCAACATCCTATTTCAATACTTATTTATTTGTGTTGTTGTCATCACTGGAATTGTCTGTCTCCAAAACACATTTCCTTGTATCAGCAAACCTACTTGGCAAAAAACCTCATTCTGATTCTGAAACAAAATAATTGACGTGTCAGCTTTGGGACTCCAGCCAACCACAGTGAGAGCCGTTATCCACAATTGTAGAAAACACAGGATTTCATTAAAAGAGCATATTAGCAAACAGCTTCAGGACCTGGACAACTTTTTTAGACAATACTTTTATGCCTTCAGTTGAGATGTTTAGTATATAAATTTTTTTTATTTACAAAAAAAATGTTTACATTTTTCAGTGACAGATGTCCAGCTCTTAACACCTCATCTTCCTTCCTCTGCTTGTGATTCTAATCCTAAACCCCAAACTACAGAAACATGTAAGTCTTTCTCTCTCTCTCAATCACATATGCTCTCTCTCTCTCTGTCCGACTCACTCACAGACAATAATTTTATCGCTTTTTTTCGTTTGTTTCCATTTTAAAATTAAAATTTTCACTGTTTTTTTCAGTGACAGGAGTCCAGCCCTTACGAATGTATCTTCCTTATTCTACTCGTGTTACTACCCCTAAACTCAAAATCACGGAAACATGTAAGTCTCTCCCAAGATTCAAGATTCAAAGATCCTTTATTGACATGACAAATATTTACATTCATATTTCCAAAGCTTAGAAATAATTCACAAGATAATAACGGCAGTAGATAGTTAAAATAAATAAATAAATAAATAAAATGGAGAGATGATAAAACAGAAAGACACAATAGTATATAAAGAGTAATAAGAAACTAGAGAGGTACAGTTTCTGAAGAAAACGTGAGTGGTGCATGCTGTGGCAAAACTCGGGCCTAGGGCATGGCTTGACAGCTTTACAATGATCCTGAGAGATATTGGTTGCACCTCTTGTGAACCAGGGTACAACTTGTACCCTCTCGCAGGGTATGTTCTGACACAGCTTGCAGGCCTCTTCAAATGTTGTAAATTTGAGATTTTTACCAAATTCTTACTCTGCGCTTGAATCGCTCAAAGTTGGTCTCAATGTTAATTCTATTGGATTTTTGGGGGGTAAATTGCCCCCAAATTTTTGAACGGCCTTCGCAAGCAATGTACATACAGTGGTGTGAAAAACTATTTGCCCCCCTCCTGATTTCTTATTCTTTTGCATGTTTGTCACACAAAATGTTTCTGATCATCAAACACATTTAACTATTAGTCAAAGATAACACAAGTAAACACAAAATGCAGTTTTTAAATGAGGGGTTTTATTATTTAGGGAGAAAAAAAATCCAAACCTACATGGCCCTGTGTGAAAAAGTAATTGCCCCCTGAACCTAATAACTGGTTGGGCCACCCTTAGCAGCAATAACTGCAATCAAGCGTTTGCGATAACTTGCAACGAGTCTTTTACAGCGCTCTGGAGGAATTTGGACCACTCATCCTTGCAGAATTGTTGTAACTCAGCTTTATTTGAGGGTTCTCCTACCGCCTTTTTAAGGTCATGCCACAACATCTCAATAGGATTCAGGTCAGGACTTTGACTAGGCCACTCCAAAGTCTTCATTTTGTTTTTCTTCAGCCATTCAGAGGTGGATTTGCTGGTGTGTTTTGGGTCATTGTCCTGCTGCAGCACCCAAGATCGCTTCAGCTTGAGTTGACGAACAAATGGCCGGACATTCTCCTTCAGGATTTTTTGATAGACAGAAGAATTCATGGTTCCATCTATCACAGCAAGCCTTCCAGGTCCTGAAGCAGCAAAACAACCCCAGACCATCACACTACCACCACCATATTTTACTGTTGGTATGATGTTCTTTTTCTGAAATGCTGTGTTACTTTTACGCCAGATGTAACGGGACACGCACCTTCCAAAAAGTTCAACTTTTGTCTCGTCGGTCCACAAGGTATTTTCCCAAAAGTCTTGGCAATCATTGAGATGTTTTTTAGCAAAATTGAGACGAGCCTTAATGTTCTTTTTGCTTAAAAGTGGTTTGCGCCTTGTGGCTTCAGTGGTTTGAACACTGACCTTAATTGAGGCAAGTGAGGCCTGCAGTTCTTTAGATGTCGTCCTGGGGTCTTTTGTGGCCTCTCGGATGAGTTGTCTCTGCGCTCTTGGGGTAATTTTGGTCGGCTGGCCACTCCTGGGAAGGTTCACCACTGTTCCATGTTTTTGCCATTTGTGGATAATGGCTCTCACTGTGGTTCGCTGGAGTCCCAAAGCTTTAGAAATGGCTTTATAACCTTTACCAGACTGATAGATCTCAATTACTTTTGTTCTCATTTGTTCCTGAATTTCTTTGGATCTTGACATGCCGTCTAGCTTTTGAGGTGCTTTTGGTCTACTTCTCTGTGTCAGGTAGCTCCTATTTAAGTGATTTCTTGATTGAAACAGGTGTGGCAGTAATCAGGCCTGGGGGTGACTACAGAAATTGAACTGTTGTTTTGAATTGTTGTAACTCAGCTTTATTTGAGGGTTCTCCTACCGCCTTTTTAAGGTCATGCCACAACATCTCAATAGGATTCAGGTCAGGACTTTGACTAGGCCACTCCAAAGTCTTCATTTTGTTTTTCTTCAGCCATTCAGAGGTGGATTTGCTGGTGTGTTTTGGGTCATTGTCCTGCTGCAGCACCCAAGATCGCTTCAGCTTGAGTTGACGAACAAATGGCCGGACATTCTCCTTCAGGATTTTTTGATAGACAGAAGAATTCATGGTTCCATCTATCACAGCAAGCCTTCCAGGTCCTGAAGCAGCAAAACAACCCCAGACCATCACACTACCACCACCATATTTTACTGTTGGTATGATGTTCTTTTTCTGAAATGCTGTGTTACTTTTACGCCAGATGTAACGGGACACGCACCTTCCAAAAAGTTCAACTTTTGTCTCGTCGGTCCACAAGGTATTTTCCCAAAAGTCTTGGCAATCATTGAGATGTTTTTTAGCAAAATTGAGACGAGCCTTAATGTTCTTTTTGCTTAAAAGTGGTTTGCGCCTTGTGGCTTCAGTGGTTTGAACACTGACCTTAATTGAGGCAAGTGAGGCCTGCAGTTCTTTAGATGTCGTCCTGGGGTCTTTTGTGGCCTCTCGGATGAGTTGTCTCTGCGCTCTTGGGGTAATTTTGGTCGGCTGGCCACTCCTGGGAAGGTTCACCACTGTTCCATGTTTTTGCCATTTGTGGATAATGGCTCTCACTGTGGTTCGCTGGAGTCCCAAAGCTTTAGAAATGGCTTTATAACCTTTACCAGACTGATAGATCTCAATTACTTTTGTTCTCATTTGTTCCTGAATTTCTTTGGATCTTGACATGCCGTCTAGCTTTTGAGGTGCTTTTGGTCTACTTCTCTGTGTCAGGTAGCTCCTATTTAAGTGATTTCTTGATTGAAACAGGTGTGGCAGTAATCAGGCCTGGGGGTGACTACAGAAATTGAACTCGGGTGTGATAAACCAGTTAAGTTATTTTTTAACAAGGGGGGCAATCACTTTTTCACACAGGGCCATGTAGATTTGGAGTTTTTTTTCTCCCTTAATAACGTAAACCTTCATTTAAAAACTGCATTTTGTGTTCAATTATGTTATCTTTGACTAATAGTTAACGGTTTTTGATGAGCAGAAACATTTAAGTGTGACAAACATGCAAAAGAATAAGAAATCAGGAAGGGGGCAAATAGTTTTTCACACCACTGTACATATAATGTAAAAATAAATGTACATAAATAAGAGTGCAGACCTTTAGTTCTGCTGTCAAAGATAAAGTGACACTCATTAAAAAAAACACACACACAATAGTAATAATAATAATAGTAGCATGAACAGCGATCAGTGCTGCATGTTTGGTAATGCGTGTCTGTGTGTGGCTGTGATATAGTTTAATGTGACCCAGTAGGTGGGGCAGTCTGTTGGGGTCAGGAAAGCTGTTAAAAAATGTCCTACAGTATTCATCTAATTACGCTGTGTAGATTGTTGTGGGGTCGGAACCCTATCCCAACAGACTTGGGGCACGAGACATGGGCCCGTTCTATCACTGTTGATTAACATTGTTTGTATTAATTTTAATGTTTGTAGCTTGCAACTGCATTTAATTGTGTTTTTTTTTTTTTTTTAGTAAGGGGTATCCAGACTGTACCACCTGCTCTTCCTGAGGCTGTTTTTGTATCTACCCCTAATCCTCAAAGCACAGGAACATGTAAATCTTTCTCTCTCTATGCATTGAATAATTATTTGACCACAAATGGCTGGAATGTGGCTGTGAATTTATGATTATAATAAAGCTGCTCACATCACTGCTTTGTTTTGATGAAAAGGCAGATTTATGGTATTTATTAATAAAAAGCAAAAATAATTCCCCAGAAGTACAACAAACACAAATATAAAATAAGGGCAGAGGTGGAAAGTACATTTACATTTACTCGCGTTACTGTAATTGAGTAGCTTTTTTCCGTATTTCTTCTTTTTAAAGTAGATTTTAAAATTCTATAATTTTACTTTTACTAGTATTGTAATTCGCTAAATTTTAAATCATATTCGCTACTGAGTAAAAAATACATTTACATTTATGCATTTGGCAGACGCTCTTATCCAGAGCGACTTACATTTTTTTTTTTTTTTTTTTTTTTATCTCATTACACATCTGAGCAGTTGAGGGTTAAGGGCCTTGCTCAAGGGCCCAACAGTGGCAACTTGGTGGTTGTGGGGTTTGATCCTGGGATCTTCCGAACCGTAGTCCAATGCCTTAACCACTGAGCTACCCCTGGCCCGTAAATGAATAATAAATGAATGAAAATGATAAAATAATGAAAATATTATGCTTTGTATAAATGCTCCGTTGCGCCGCGTGTGTGTATCATGTCCTGGTTGCGCGCCGCTCCAGACTCCACTCCAGGTTTTCTGACTGTCTCCACATCGGCATCTCCCTGACCTTCCACACGGTCGCTTCCGCCCTGAGAGTGACGTCATCGACTAGCGCGACCATATATAAACCGATGAGAGACGCGGGAAAGGGGAAAGAGGTTGTGATTTTAGCGTTTTGATATTTGGTTGTGTATTCCGGTTTTGACTTTTTGCATCCCATTGACTTTGATTATTGCTTTGTCCCTTTGGTTTGGTTGGACTTTGTATATATTTGTAGATAATTTCACTGTATGTTTGTGCACTCACTAGTAGTAGGGGCGTGGCTGCCATTCATTTTGGGAAGAGGGAATTTATTCACTGTTTTTGGTTTACAGAGTCCGGGAAGGTACCTGTATTTTTGTCAGTTTTTGTGGGTAATCTAGCTACTAAATATAAATACCTTTTTTTTTTTTTTTTTTTTTTTTTTTGGCCTGGGTCCACCCTCAATCTGATCCTCCTCCTGTTGTGTGTGTGTGTGTGTGTGTGTGTGTGTATTTTATTATTTTTTTTATTTTTTACAAACCTCATTATTTCATCAGTTAATGATTGGATCTAGTTCTTTCTGCCATATACCACCATTTCCGTACAGTTTAAAATAGAACCCTGAACCATTCTTTTGCTGTATGGCCCTAGACTGGGACGTAACACCATATTGAAGGGGCCAGGTGTAGCTCAGTGGTTAAGGTATTGGACTACGGTTCGGAAGATCCCAGGTTCAAACCCCACAACCACCAAGTTGCCACTGTTGGGCCCTTGAGCAAGGCCCTTAACCCTCATATGTGTAATGTGTAATGAGATAAAAATGTAAGTCGCTCTGGATAAGAGCGTCTGCCAAATGCCTAAATGTATTTAAGTGACCACTTTGATTTTCAAGCACAAGAAAGACAACAGCTTTATTATGCAAAGGTGTTCCTTCAGTTAAAAACAACTAGTTTGAGATTTATATCTGCTCATCTTTTTTGAACTACGCTAGAATGTCTCATCCCATGAGCTACTTTTTACTTTTACTTGAGTAGATTTTTATAATGGTAACTTTACTTGTACTTAAGTAAAATTTCACAGAAGTAACAGTACTTGTACTTGAGTACAAAATTTTATTACTCTTTCCACCTCTGAATAAGGGAAATGAATTAGCTACTATATTGGAAAAGATTTGAAATTTACACAAATTTAAAAAGAGCGCTGATTCACTGCATTGTTAAAAGGCCTGTCAGAGGTTTTATTTCAATCTGCTATAGGGGCTGCTCATAAAGTTTTACTCGGCCGTCATTGAGTCTGTCCTGTGCACTTCAATAACTGGTTTGGCTCAGCTATTAAATCAGATGTCAGAAGGACTAGAAAGGACCATTCGGACTGCTGAAAGGATTATCTGTGCTCCCCTGCCCGCCCTTCAAGAACTGTATATCACCAGAGTGAAGAAAAGGGCACAAAAAATTAGATTGGATGCCTCACATCCAAGCCGTCATCTCTATGCTTTTGCTTTTGCTGTTTGGTCAGCACTACAGAGCATCGAAGACAAGGACATCCAGGCACAAGAACAACTTTTTTCCCCAGGCAACCTACCTCATGAAAAGTTAAATGTTCTCCTCCTGCTCTAGCAGAAAATCCTGAAGGAGAATGTCTGGCCATCATTTCATGACCTGAAGCGCAGTTGGGTTATGCAGCTGGACAATAATCCAAACCCAGTAGGTGGCCCAGTTTGTTGGGGTTGGGGAGGCAGTTAATGTTGTCCATAACTTATAGGTAAGGTTAGGTTGGGTTCGGTTTATTATTGTCATGTAACATGTTAAACATGAAAATTTATTATTATTTTTTTTTAGCAAGAACCCCAGCATCCAACATTATAGTATGATGCGTACATTGTTTTGGAGGTGGGAGCCTATCACAGGGGACTTAGGACATTGAACAGGGCACACTTTGGGCATGGGCCCAATCTCTCACAGTTGATTGACATTGTTTGTATCAATTTTAATGTTTGTAGCTTGCAACTGTATTTAATTGTGTGTTTTTTTTTGTTTTTTTTTAGTTAGTGGTATCCAGACTGTACCACCTGCTCTTTGTGAGTCTGCTCCTGTTTTTACCCCTAATCCTCAAAGCACAGGAACATGTAAGTCTTTCTCTCTCTCTACAGTATGACAGATAAAGATCACCAGAGCAAAATTACCATATATTTCCGATCACATGATTGGTGGTTCAAGCCCAAGGTCCACTAAGTTGTCACTGTTGGGTCCCTAAAGCAAGGCCCTTAACCCTGTCTGCTTCAGCGGAGCCAAATCATAATCCTGCATTCTGATCCAGCTTCACAAGCTTAGATATACTAATAAAAATAACTTCACTGTGCAGTAACAAATGTTATTTGGACATAAACTTTAATCTTTGCCTGCAGGAATTTGCCATCCAACATGAAAAATATACTTTTGAATACTCAAGTAAACTGCCTGGCAAATAAAGTGATTTAAAATGACTTGAAATGGGGGGCGGGGATGAATGGAGATCACTTAAATGTTTAGTAAAGATGCAGTAGAAATCAGAGCTATGGTTAATAGTGAAAGGAAGAGATCTGATGAGTCCAGATTGAGCCTATTCCAGAGGGTAAGAAGGGAAGCACATGAAGCGATGCACCCATCATACATAGTGTCCACTGTACAAGCCTCTGGAGACAGTCTTATGATGTGAAGTTGATTCAGTCCCTCAGGTCTAGACTCAGCAACATTATGTGGCAATAAAATGAACTTGTTCTTCCCTAATGAGTTTCCATATTCCAGCACTCAAATTGTGATTCTGGGAGAATGAGAAGTAATTTTCACACATGAATTCACTATCACACTGTACACCATAATCAAAGCTAAAGGTAGTCGATGAATTCATGGAGTATGCAACTTTTTTTTTTTTTTTTTTTTTGCCCAGGAAGTAAAATTTTTAAAGCAAGAACTCCAGCACTTCTCGTCCCATTAAAATTTGATTAAACAACTTTCACCTACACGGCAAAGTGGCTTAATGGTTAGCACTGCCGCCTTTCACTTCCATGGTTGGGGTTTGAGTCCCGCTTGGGTTTTCCTCCCACAGACCAAAGACATGCAGATTAGGCTAATTGCCATTCCCAAATATCCCATAATGTGCGAATGAGCATGAGAGTGAGTGTGTGTGTGTGTGTGTGTGTGTGTGTGTGTGTGTGTATGTACCATGTGATGGATTAGTACCCCACCCAGGGGATGTGCCCTTATGGCGCTTTTTTTCGTGCTTATGACACGACACGGTTCAGTTCTACTCACTTTTTGGGGGTTTTCCACTAGGAACAGTACCTGCCTGGTCTTTTTTTTAGTACCACCTCAGCCGAGGTTACAAGCACGCCGAACCGTTACCAAAACGTGACGTGTAAACTCTGCTGGTCACTGATTAGTAGGGTTGGGTATCGTTTTTTTTTTTTTCGATACCGGTGCCAAATCGATACTTTGAAAATGGTTCCGGTGCCAAAACGGTGCCTGAACCGATACTTTTAAGCCAAAAAATTATAGTGGATGACTCAAGAATTAATTTTTATTGAACAAAAAATTTTATGCTTAAAATTTAACAATATATTAAAAGTTTAAAGTATATATGAATATGTAAGCTTCAAATTTTAGCAATTCTTTTGCAGAAATTTCACCATATTTGCCTTTTCTGTCAAAACACGACTCCTTTCCTGACTTATTGCCCTGCACAGGACATGCATAGCCTTCTTTACAATGGTAAATGGGGTCACTGTTGTAGTACTACTAGTACTAGCTGGAAAGCCATAATTATAAACAGAATCCATGTTACATTAGTTTTTTACAAATCGTTTGACTATTTGTTAGCATGAATGCAAGATTTGCATTTTGCTATTAACATTACATTATCCTACTACTAACCTGCGGAAAGTCTGCTGTCGGCATCATAATCGGTGACTCCTTTTTGCTACGGTTGGTGTGACTGGGACTGGGGTCGTCCACACCGATAGCACCAGCTGTTGTCCACAAGAAAACACGGTGCCTCCGTCTGCTTTAAACTTTATTCCGTCTGCCCTCGAATGTTTCAGTAGATTTGACGTGTTTCCGCCTTTACACGCAACTGCTGTAAGACATTTGCTGCACGTCGCGGTGCCGGAATCCTTTCTTGTGAAATACAGCCACACTTTCGACTGTTTAGTTTTAGGCATTTTAACGAGAGTTGTTTACTTTAGCATGCTAAGCTATCGGTAGACCGCCTGCTGCCGTCAGAGCGAGTGTAACGTTAGTTACTGCATTCACGCGCATGTCGGATGGTCTCTCATTTCCGGATGATTTGTGCTTTTAATTTTTTTATTTAATCTAATAAACTATTAATCTACAAAAATATATGAATCTAGAGAACAAATATTTCAATCGACAGTTCAGGCATTTAAGTGGCACCGAAATGAGGCACCGAAATTCTCATTCTGTTTCGGTCCAGTACATACCGGTTCTATAGGTACCGGTGCCGTATTGGCACCGGGTTTCGGTACCCAACCCTAGTGATTAGCCGGAGAAAATCATCATTACTGCGTCACCGAACTTGCGACATGAGACACAACAGAACCGATATATTTAGAACAGCCAGAGAAGGATCGGACGCACCTTTTTGTATTAACCGTCGGCCTCTTTTGAAACAAACTCCTTCGTCTCGCTGTTAAAAACATCCACATGCCGAGAATGAAGAACACCATGCCGTCGATATGCTCCATTGTTGTGTGTTTGTTTGTGGCGCGTTTACGATGACGTAGCGGCGCCACGACTAAACGACACGTGAGTAATCCCGCCCACTCTAAAGCGTTACTACACTGCAGGGAAGCGCAAACCGAGCCAAACTGCGCCGAACTAAAGTGAGTTGAACTGAACCGTGTCGTGCCATTCTATGCAGTGGAAAAGAGGCATTAGTCTCCTGGGATAGGCTCCAGGCCCCTCACAGCCCTGTACACAGGATAAAGTGTTATAGAAAAGGAGTAAATTAGTAAGTGAGAACTTTTATATAGTTGAAGTAATTTTTGACCAGGAGTTTCTCTATTTTGAGTTGTGTTCTTTATCCACCTCTGAAATAAGTTAATTTAGCTGTAAGACTTAAATTAAAACTGTGTTTTTATAGTTGCAGTCCAGCACAATCGTGCTTCCACCAAAATGACAAGAGAAAGTCTATGTAAGTATCTGTCTCCCTCTCTCTCACACACACACAATGCCATAGACAACATTTACTTTCTGCCAGCTATACATGTACAGTATAAGTGAGGTTTTTGTTGTAGCTAGTAGTATTTAGATAGACATTATCTATCTAGACCATGTTAACTTGCGACATAGAGGTCAGTAAATAGTTGATTAGTAATTTAGCTAATCTAGATTACACTGAGTGCATAATTCTTGAACTGTTCTAGTGGACAAAGAGAAAAGACTGACAGATAAACTATTTAAATGTACAGTGCATTCGGAACGTATTCACAGCAATTCACTTTTTCGCTATTTTATTATATTACAGGTTTATTCCAAAATGGATGCAATTCATTATTTTCCTCAAAATTCTACAAACAATTCCCCACAATGACAACTTGAAATGAGTTTGTTTAAGGTTTTAGCAAAATTTTTAAACGAAATTAATAATAATAACATTTACATAAGTATTCACAGCATTCAAAATTGAGCTTCAATGCATCCTGTTTGCACTGATCATCCTTGAGATGTTTCTACTAGCTTGATTGAAATCCACCTGTGGTAAATTCAGTTGATTGGAAAAGATTTGGCACACACCTGTCTATAGAAGGTCCCACAGTTAACAGTGCATGACAGAGCACAAACCAAGCCATGAAGTCCGAGCGATTGTCTATCAGCTAAACATATGAAATAAAGTCAGCTGACGACATGAACGTACTGAATGACCAGGTTATCACATCTATGGAGTTGTTCTTCCCTGATGATATTCCATATTCCAGGACTCAAGTTGTGAAAGTGTGATTCTGGGAGAATGAGGAATCATTTTCACACATGATGCACCATGTACTTTGCACTGCAATCAACGCTAAAGTCAAAGTTGTGTTCTTTATCAACCTCTGATCTACATTAATGTTGCTGTAACAGAGTTTAATTGTGTTTTTGTACTGTAGTTGTAGCCCCTCGCTTGACTCCTCGTGCCAGAACGTCCATATTAAGGAATTTCAGAGAAAAGCCATGTAAGTGTCTGTCTGTCTCTCTCTCTCTCTCTCTCTCACTTGCACACACAGGCACACACACAAAGAAACAAACACATACCATGCCATACATAACATTTAATTTCTGTTACTTTAGGTAGCTGTAGGAAGTTTTAGTTGATCATATGAACCTACTGTATATTCGCTCTGTCTTTACATTAACATAATTAATCTTTTTAAAATAGTTTTCTGTAATCATAACAAACTCAATTGGATTTAACTTATGTAAATTTAACAACAGCTGCACTAAAAAGGCTAAATGGGATAACAGTGTTTGTGTGTGTTTTTGTGTGTGTGCGTGTGCGCACATGATGATACTTGGGTTGTGACTCCGTCAGCTATAGCCCCTACATTATTCCCATCTTAACTATTTCAATAAATAAGGGTGATGATTTATATAATGATCAAAAGACTGCAGTGGACTTCTGCTTTATCTGGCTCATACTGTGAGATCTTCAAAAATACAGTCACACAGCCATGTCTTTACTTTAAATACACACTACTGCCATACTAAAATATGGGATCACTTTCTAACTCCATGCTCATTTCTGATTTTTATTTCTTTCTACATTGTAAAGCAATGCTGTAGACGTCCAACATATGCAATAATCTCCTTCGAACATTTGATATTGAGATGTGTCTGCTACACTACTCATGATCTGTAAAGCCTTCATAACAGCTCAGACCTGAGGTTCTGTTTATTAATTGGTGTTTTCTATGGTTTGTAACTCTAAATGAACTTCTCCTCTGCAGCAGAGGTAAGTTTTGGTCTTGCTATCCTGGGGACGTCTTCATGAGAGACAGTTTCATCATGGTGCTTGATGAGTTTTGCAAATGCACATGACAATAATGTTCTTGCAAGAACTGCTCCAGTAACAAGTGACTGTTGTTGTTTTTGCATAATTACCTATTTCCATATGTTATTTCATAGTTTAAATCCATGGTATTGTTGTAGAATGTAGAAAAAAATCACTAAACAAATACAAAGAAATTTGCAAGTGATCCCAAATGTTAAAAGTAGTGTAGATTAGGATTACTTGTTTAACATTAGGTTTTATTCCAGCTCTCCTACATACTCATTACTCTTATCTCTTGTCCTTAATACAGGATCTGGAAAATGCAAGAAACCTGCAAATCACCCACTAGTAGCATCCTGTGATAGATTGTAGACTGAGGAGCACTGCAGACTGCAAGCTCTCTTTTTCTTTTGGCCATTTAAGTACCATTTTCTTTTCTTTTTTTTTTTTTGCATGTTCATATTTTGAAGTAATTAGTATAATCTGTAGTACTTAATAAGGACTTAATAAGACTTTGATTGTTGTTGATTATTTCTACTGATAAATGGCATACTTACAGTACAAATAATGCAAGATTGCTTTGATTTTGAAAAGGTTTGGATGAAAATGGAAAATAAAAAAATATATAAGTGGCATTCAACTGCTGACTAAAGCATATAATAGTATTTATTGCATTAGAAATTACAAAAGTGTGGCATTAACCATTCCAGAATTATAGCCATTTCTATACACACAAACACACACACAAAAATAAAGGAACTAATGGCTGGCAAGCAGTTGCATGGTCCGGTCTGCTTCATATTGTAGATGGATCAGACCCAAAACATACAGTGAAAGGTATTCAATAGGTTTGTAAGTCAAAGAAATTAGGCCAAGTCAACTGATTAGAGAATGCTTTTCATGTACTGAAGACAAGACTGAAAGCAGAAAGACCCAAAAACAAACAGCAGTTGAAGGCAGCTGCAGTAAAGGCCTGGAAATGCATCTCAGTGGAAGAAACATCAAGTATTTGGTAATGTCCAGAGTTCCATGTTCTAGGTTCCAAACTCCAGGCAGTCATTGCAAGAGATTGTTAAAGCCAATCCGTATGTTTGTAATCGTTTGTTTATTTTTTCAATTTTTTCTCAAACTCAATATTATGTGTGAGACATGATTTGTCTCAGTTCTCAAGAATGACTGATGTAATAGTGCATCCTTTGTGAAATTTGAGACATTTCAGACACAGGATGGTTTTGAATTTAAGAACAGGAAATAAAATTTGTCTAGGATGCAAGACAGGATTTATCATACACTGTAAAAAAAAAAAAAAAAAACGGTCAAATGACTGGCAGCAACGGCTGCCAAACAAAAACTGGGAAAATTAAGGTAAAATACTCTAATTCATATTATGCTCAAAAACATTACATTTACAGAAACACCGTTATTTTACAGATTTTTGCTATATTTATACAATTAAAGACCTTCAATAAAGCAAAAGCACTATAAGTTTAGCAGATAAAATGTTATTTTACAGATTTCTCCTAAATTTATACGATTGAAGACCTTCAATAAAGCAACAGCACTAGAAGTTTAGCAGTGAAACACCATTATTTTACAGATTTTTCCTAAAATGTATACGATTTAACACATTCATTAAAACATCACTAGACGTGTAGCAGCAAAATGTTTTTATTTTACAGTTTTTTCCAAAATATTTTACAATCAAACACCTTCAATAAAGCAAAAGCATTAGGCATTTGGCAGGGAAACACTGTTATTTACAGATTTTTCCTAAATTGAAGATCAAACAACTTCAAATAAAGCAATAACACAAACCCTGATATTCAACAATTTTTTTCATAAATTCCTATGAACACACATGTTCAATAAACAAACTCAAGATTACAATATTTGTAAAATAGCCTGTAGAACTGTGACACAGTATAGTACAGGTATGATGCAAAATACAATAAAAAGAAGTTCAGTTTTATAGCATTACAGTAAAATCCTAAAATGAAAAACAAAATGAAATATTTAGACTATTGTGCAATAACAGTGAAACATTCTCTCACAAACTTAAACATTGCTGTGAAATATCCTTGACTAAAAACCGATGAAGAAATGAACAATTTCAAACAAGATTCCCAATGTTCCAATTAAAGTTGGATTGGAAGCTTTATTACAAATAAAGTACAATGTGGTGCCTTTTTTACTCTATAGTTCTTATATAATGTATGTGTACAAATAACTTTAACTTTTAGTTCAGAATCCTAATGTCTTAGTGCAATTAAGTTAAATCTAAGCTCAGCAGCGTGTCTTCACTCCTCTGAATTTACACACACAACCGTTTACCAGCTGCTGAGTCAGACCACCTCTGCGGGCGCTGAACATTTGAAGGACGCCTGTCTCCCATTGGCTGGTTCATATCACGTTACCTCTGTGTCTGATACCTGAGCAATAAGGTCCCGCCCTCACTCGCGCGTTTATTTAAAAGCGCTAATAATAGAGCGGTAATTAGAATATCTCTGCCTCTTGCTGCTGATCAACCAATCAGAAACAAGATTAGAATGTTCCAGCCTCCAGCTTCTGATTGGCTGTGACAGTTAACACGGAGAGTTTTCGCTAACGTTTTTGGTACAAAAATGACACCATAGTTCCCCTCATACAGGCTAAATATCAAAATGTAACTTAAAGCGATGCTTTAAAACAGCTACACAGCAAATACATTATCCTTGTGTCAGAATATTCTGGCATGCATTAAGAAAGCTGATGGCTTGATTGACATGGTGATATTTCAGAACAAATGTCATCAAAACAAAAAATATATATTTTTTGATAAGTATCAGTCTCCTAAATTCTCTTCACATTCTTTGAAGGCATGAAGCAGATACTGTAGCCTACATGTAAGTGATAATGTAAGAATAATCTTTTATAAAGTCATGAAAAAATGCTAAACTTGCATCTAGAACTCAAATGTCAAAGTATTATAAAACTAATATGATTTACCACAAAATTACAAAGAAAAACAAAAAATTTTTAGTATGGACATTAATAAATTGTAATTAAATATAAAACTCATTAGATAAAGGTTATTGTAATTTTACAAATAGTTATACATAATTTACAAAAACAGAAAAAAATGAAAAAATAATATGGTATTTTTACTGATAAAAAAAGTGAAAAAAAGTAAGTTTTTCAGTATTTATATAATACTTAAAAAACAGTCGACTTTGTAAAATTACAGACATTATCTGTAAATTACTGAGATTTGTGTATAGTTTTTAAAAAAAGGAAAATTAGTTTTTTGTGTGGATGTATCCAGAATTTTTGGCTTCCATGTCTATCGCAGCTTCTGCTGTAATGTATACTGCAGTATACTTTAGTAAACTTTACTGTAATTCCAAAACCAAATGTCTTGTCATTGACTCGTATAAAACCTGTCCTTTCATATAAAGATTTATAAAAACCTATTTTCTTTTACTGTTACTACTACTTTAGTGTGGTTACATTAGGATTTTCTGTAAGAGACACTACTTTCAGCATTACACATTTTACTCTGAGGTCTGTAGCTCTATGTCGGGAGTGGGACATGATCTTTATGGCTATAAAGTGAAGGCTAATTGCCAGCAGAAAGAGGGTGAGGTTTTATGTTTGCTTCTTTGTTTATTTAAACTATACTTGAAGTAAGTTTTCCATGCACTATCGATGGAATTGTCACAATTTCAAGTAATGGATTGTAGAGATTGCATTTAAAATACCAAAATCGTGCCAATTGTTTCTCTTTGAAAAACATACTTGTTATATAACTCTATTGTTTCCCTTCACCCTTTCCGTTCTCTTTGAGTTGCCAGATTTGTCCCACAGCTTTGGAATGTGTTTGATCAATGGTTTAATTAATTAATTAATTAATTTATTTATTGTCTTGTTTGATGATTGAAAAGTTTGTTGTTGTTTTTTAAATGCTCAAGAAATTACAATAACAGCACATATATTCTATAGAAATTTGCTTCTACATTATGAAAGTGATTTGTCAGCCATTGATAAAAACACTAAGAAAACTGTGTATATGTTGGGGTACTTTAGAAATTCCATTGTTTAATATAGAGTTTTAGAGAGATATTTTAAAACTATTAAAATAGGACTGATATTTGTGAGTATTTAATTAATAGACATTACTATAAACCTGGCAACCCTACTCCTACTTTATCGGAAATGAATGTGAATCAAGTCTGTCCCTGTTGCTCTGTTTTCCTTTCTTCCAACACGCCCGTTTTCCACACAACTTTTACAAACTGATCCAGGAGTTGATTTTCACTGCTGTAAGTGTATTTTTCAGTAAGTAACAAGGTTCTGTAAAATGGCAGAAGGATTTTTTTTAGGACTTCCAGATCAGTTCAGCTGTTCAATCTGTTTGGATATAATTAATGATCCAGTGACTCTTAAGTGTGGACACAGTTTCTGTATGGAGTGTATTAATGTCTGCTGGGATCGGGAGGATCAGAAGGGAGTCTATAGCTGTCCTCAGTGTAGACAAACCTTCTCTACAAGACCTGCTGTGAGTAAAAACACCATGCTGGCTGAAGTAATGGAGACACTGAAGAAGACAGGACTCCAAGCTACACCTCCTGCTCAGTGTTCATCTGGACCTGAAGATGTGGAGTGTGATTTCTGCACTGAGAGAAAACACAAAGCCATCAAGTCCTGTCTGGTGTGTCTGGCCTCTTTCTGTGAAACTCACCTCCAGCCTCACTATAAATCTCCTGCCTTTAAGAAGCACAAGCTGGTCGAAGCCTCCAGACGACTCCAGGAGCAGATCTGCTCTCAGCATGACAAACTGATGGAGGTTTACTGTCGCACTGACCAGCAGTGTATCTGCATGTTGTGTACCATGGATCAGCATAAAGGGCATGATACAGTATCAGCTGCAGCAGAACGAGCTGAAAAACAGGTAACAATGTCTCACAGCCATCTCACAGTAGTCATGGAAATGATTAAATATTCTAGAGAGAGATAATATTTAATCATTTCCATGACACTTGGTAAGAGATGGCACATGACTTTTTATATATATATATATATATATATATATATATATATATATATATATATATATATATATATATATATATATATATATACACAGTGGTGTGAAAAACTATTTGCCCCCCTCCTGATTTCTTATTCTTTTGCATGTTTGTCACAGTGGTGTCAAAAGTATTCACATTCATTACTTGAGTAGAAGTATAGATACTAGGGTTCAAAAATACTTCTTTAGAAGTTGAAGTATCAACCCAAGCTTTTTACTTAAGTAAAAGTTTAAAAGTACTGGTTTCAAAACTACTTAAAGTATAAAAGTAAAAGTACCGTGAGGGGGAAAAAAAGCATTAAGGTCTCGCTTTCTGATCATGCAATGGGGGGGGGGGGCCGTTGTGCGCGTTCTGATCATGTGACGAGGGGGGGGCGTTGTGCACGTTCTGATCATGTGACGGGGGGGCGTTGTGCGCGTTCTGATCATGTGACGGGGGGGGGCGTTGTGCGCGTTCTGATCATGTGACGGGGGGGGGGGGTGTTGTGCGCGTTCTGATCATGCGACCGGAGGGGTTGCGCGTTCTGATCATAAAAATAGAGTAACGAGGCTGTTTTTAAAAAGTAAGGAGTAGAAAGTACAGATAATTGCTTAAAAATGTAAGGAGTAGAAGTAAAAAGTCGGCTGAAAAATAATTACTCCAGTAAAGTATAGATACACAAAATTTCTACTTAAGTAAGGTAACGAAGTATTTGTACTTCGTTACTTGACACCTCTGGTTTGTCACACAAAATGTTTCTGATCATCAAACACATTTAACTATTAGTCAAAGATAACACAAGTAAACACAAAATGCAGTTTTTAAATGAGGAGTTTTATTATTTAGGGAGAAAAAAAATCCAAACCTACATGGCCCTGTGTGAAAAAGTAATTGCCCCCTGAACCTAATAACTGGTTGGGCCACCCTTACCAGCAATAACTGCAATCAAGCGTTTGCGATAAGTCTTTTACAGCGCTCTGGAGGAATTTTGGCCCACTCATCTTTGCAGAATTGTTGTAATTCAGCTTTATTTGAGGGTTTTCTAGCATGAACCGCCTTTTTAAGGTCATGCCACAACATCTCAATAGGATTCAGGTCAGGACTTTGACTAGGCCACTCCAAAGTCTTCATTTTGTTTTTCTTCAGTCATTCAGAGGTGGATTTGCTGGTGTGTTTTGGGTCATTGTCCTGCTGCAGCACCCAAGATCGCTTCAGCTTGAGTTGACGAACAGATGGCCGGACATTCCCCTTCTGGATTTTTTGGTAGACAGTAGAATTCATGGTTCCATCTATCACAGCAAGCCTTCCAGGTCCTGAAGCAGCAAAACAACCGCAGACCATCACACTACCACCACCATATTTTACTGTTGGTATGATGTTCTTTTTCTGAAATGCTGTGTTACTTTTACGCCAGATGTAACGGGACACGCACCTTCCAAAAAGTTAAACTTTTGTCTCGTTGGTCCACAAGGTATTTTCCCAAAAGTCTTGGCAATCATTGAGATGTTTTTTAGCAAAATTGAGACGAGCCTTAATGTTCTTTTTGCTTAAGTCGTTTGCGCCTTGGAAATCTGCCATGCAGACCATTTTTGCCCAGTCTCTTTCTTATGGTGGAGTCGTGAACACTGACCTTAATTGAGGCAAGTGAGGCCTGCAGTTCTTTAGATGTTGTCCTGGGGTCTTTTGTGGCCTCTCGGATGAGTTGTCTCTGCGCTCTTGGGGTAATTTTGGTCGGCCGGCCACTCCTGGGAAGGTTCACCACTGTTCCATGTTTTTGCCATTTGTGGATAATGGCTCTCACTGTGGTTCACTGGAGTCCCAAAGCTTTAGAAATGGCTTTATAACCTTTACCAGACTGATAGATCTCAATTACTTTTGTTCTCATTTGTTCCTGAATTTCTTTGGATCTTGGCATGATATCTAGCTTTTGAGGTGCTTTTGGTCTACTTCTCTGTGTCAGGTAGCTCCTATTTAAGTGATTTCTTGATTGAAACAGGTGTGGCAGTAATCAGGCCTGGGGGTGACTACAGAAATTGAACTCAGGTGTGATAAACCACAGTTAAGTTATTTTTTAACAAGGGGGGCAATCACTTTTTCACACAGGGCCATGTAGATTTGGATTTTTTTTTCTCCCTTAATAACGTAAACCTTCATTTAAAAACTGCATTTTGTGTTCAATTATGTTATCTTTGACTAATAGTTAACGGTTTTTGATGAGCAGAAACATTTAAGTGTGACAAACATGCAAAAGAACAAGAAATCAGGAAGGGGGCAAATAGTTTTTCACACCACTGTATATATATATATATATATATATATATATATATATATATATATATATATATATATATATATATATATGTGTGTGTGTGTGTGTAAGTATATATATGTTGTGTTTCTGTGTAGAAGCAGTTCTTGGACATGAAGGGAAAAACCAAGCAGAGAATCCAGGGGAGAGAGAAGGAGCTTCAGAAGCTAAGGAAGGCTGTGGAGACTCACAAGGTGAATTTGGAGCTGAATGAGCTGTTTCAGGTTTGGTTATGCTGCATTTGATGTATCTTATATAGTGGTACGTCAGAACCTAGAATGCTGTCAGTTTCATCGTTCATACATTAATTATACCCCTGTCAAATTTGCCTTCTAGCATCATAGGTTGACGTGGACATGGAGTTTTTATCAGCTAATCCTACATGCCCTGTTCGTCCTAAATTAAGCCTTGCTAGTCTTGTCAGCCCTGAGATTTTCCATGACCTAGGCCCTGAGCTAAGCTCTCTCAGTCATGAGTTAAACCCTGTCAGGTTTCTGTGAACTGTGAGATGGTTGCTGTCAGGCTTGTTTTGTTAAAAATGTACCCTGTTCTGCTCTTCCTGAGTCATGCAGTCCAAGTAGGCCTGCAGTTAAAGATTGCAGATACTTTTGTAGTTGACTAAACTATCATTTATTCATTCATTCATTCATTCCACCTTTGCTTTCTGTGGTCAAAACTCCTGTTCTGGTTTCCTGTGCATGTTTCACCTGCACACGTGTAAATTTCGCCCTGTTGTTCTGCTTCAGCCTCATGTCATGGCATATTTTAAAGACTTTTAAACCATTTTTGAACAAAAATCACTAAGAGTACTTGGTGAGTAGAGAAAAAGCAAATCAAGTTTATTGAAGACAGACCTAGACAGACAAAACTGAAATGGCCTGTCTGACAGACAGATAGACAGATGCCTCATGAAGTCAAAATGCCCCAAAAGATCTCAAGAGGAAAAAAAACCCATGAAGAGCCTGTGTAGAAAGCTCATGAAGAAACTCAAGTGCCCTTGAAAAAAAAACCCATGTAGAAAGCAAAAGCCCCATAGAAGGCAAAAGGCTCCCTTTTTCACCATAAGTATATACCTACTGTAAAAGCACTGTATTGCTCCTCCCCCTTTCTTTGTTTGATCCAATTTGTCTATTAATATTGACCAGATTCTTGTGACATTCCATCAGATCACTTCATGTGACTCAAATGTTTATGAACTTTCACCATGGTGTATATGGATTTTATTACAAATTCAAATTCAAAAATTCAAATTTTATTTGTCACATACACAGTCATACAGTATGAAATGCAGTGAAATGCTTTTTGCGACCACAGGGTCCGACGGCAGCCATTTCCCAGGTGCCATCATAGAAACATCAGATACATTAGGATAATGAGGGTAAAAAACTCCCCTCCCAGACTGTCCTTCGGAGAGGGCAGTATGCGATCAGGGGTACAAAAAAAATACCTCAGCAGCAAGCACAGAAAAACATGTAATCACAAGACATCAACATTGCAACAATGAGGGTACAGGGATAGGAAATGTCCAATGTAGGCAAACAGCTCCAGTCCCTGCAGCTAAAGAGCGCTGGTCCCGATTCCGCCTGCCCACACCGAGGGGAATAAGCACACGAAGGCGTTGGAAATGGGGAAGGTAGAGTGTCTATCTGTAGCTGTTCTGTGAGTGTGTAAGTGCGTGCGTGTCAGTTTGTAAGCCTGTAACATCCCGTAATAGTCTGTGCCAGGTGACCTTGAAGGGGGAGGGGGGTAGATTCCAGAGCGTCTCGTTATCTTGGTCTTCGGGGAGTTTGCTATGTCTCCAGCCACTGCCTTGAAATGCAGTAGCTGGAAAGAGAAAGGGCAGAGAAAAAAAAAATGTATATATATTTTCCAGGTTTCGATCAATACCTGCCAATTTCACAGATATTTAATGTCCATCACTGGTCTCCAGGTCCGTCCAAATTCCGTTGTATAGCTGCCAGTCTCCCCAAGATGGTATCCAATTTGCGGTCCATAACCACAGTCTGATTACTGACAGCTCTCGTCACCATTATTTCCCAGCCAGCCAGTCTCTTGGGGTTGAGACTGACTGCTTTTAAGATTTTTCGATATCCAAGTAATCCACCTAATCCAATCAGCAGAATCCCAGTTATCAGAGTTCCGAATAGGTAGATATCTTTAACATCCTCCAGAGACAGTGCGGCCAGGCACACAATGCGCCACTTCTCCCAACCGTCCATCGTGTATCCAGCAGCAAACGTCCCAGCAGGACAAGTAGGTTCCCCAGAACCCACATTTCTCGTCGAGAAGATCGTGTCAATTGCATTCAGAGACCACTTGATCAAATCCATTTCAACAACACATAATACTAATACTACTACTACCACTACTACTACTACTAATAATAATAATAATATGTGGAATTATACCTGAACCCAAAGAAGCATTAACCACTGAAGTAATGAAAGGTACAACAGATATAAAACGTAACTTGAGACAGTTTGTTGGGACTGTCAAGTTGACAAGTAGAGAGATTAGCTTATATAATAATGTATGTATAAGTTCTCTAGACTAAAGAGGAAAAGGAGCATCCAAGCTCATCATCCATGGTTTGGTACACCACCAAACCATGAATGATGAGCCTGGATGCTCCTGGCATGGGTAAATTTCTTTAAGGGTTAACATTAGTATGGAAAAATATGTTAAAATTCTCGATCATCCTAGTGTTCCACTCTGGAGTTTCTCCTGGCATGCTGAACCTCACTCCACCATACACCTGTACCTGATCAGCTAATCAGCATCTCAGCCTTAAAAGCACGCTGAGAGATTCAATGTGCTCTTGATTGAGAATAGGTTATGATTTCACCAGAGGAATGACAATGCCAGAGTCAGGTCAGACATCTGTGCTTACAGTGTCTGTCAAAAATAACATCTCTGCCCCACACCCCCCTTGAGGTCTCCAGAGAAGTTCTCTTTACTCGATAGGTAATCTAAGATGACCATTACAACATTAATACTATTGCCAGTTGGCTAAAGCATTAAGCAGTAGGTTTGAACATACAGTAAGATCTACAAGGTATCAGAGCAATGCACTACAGTGCATCCGGAAAATTATTCACAGCGCATCACTATTTTCACATTTTATGTCACCGCCTTATTCTAAAATGGATTAAATATTTTTTTTCCCTCAGAATTCTACACACAATATCCCATAATGACAGCATGAAAAAAGTTTACTTGAGATTTTTGCAAATTTATACAAATAAAAAAAATTGAGAAAGTACATTTACATAAGTATTCACAGCCTTTGCCATGAGGCTCAAAATTGAGCTCAGACACATCCTGTTTCCCCTGATCATCCTTGAGATGTTTTTGCAGCTTTATTGGAGTCCACTTGTGGTTACTTCACTTGATTGGACATGATTTGGAAAGGCACACACCTGCCTATATAAGGTCCCACAGAAATGACCATAGTGCCTCACCTAAGTTCCTTACATCTGCCATGGATCATATGGAATAACTGACGGGTTAGCTACAGTGATCATATTTTCTGCATCAAGCAAAGCAGTAATGGGGGCTCCTCCCACAATGCACAGGGTTAGGGTTAGGACTCTTTAGTCTCCTCAGTGATGGGAGCAGACTAAAGAAGCTCTGGGTGGGTAGGGTCATGGGCGATGTTGAGAGCTTTTTCGTGTGAGGGGGGTGTTGTAAATGTCCAGGAGGGAGGGGAGAGAGACACCAACGATCTTCTCAGCTGCTCTCACTATGCGCTGGAGTGTTTTCCAGCAGGACGCATTGCAGGTGCCGAACCACACAGTGATGCAGCTGGTCAGGATGCTCTCAATGGTGCCTCTGTAGAAGGTGCATATGATGGGTGTCGGGGCTCCGGTTCTTCTCAGCTTACGGAGAAAGTAGAGACGCTGTTGTGCTTTCTTGGCTAGTGCTGCAGTGTTGGTGGACCAGGAGAGATCTTCCATATTGTGCACACCCAGGAACTTGGTGCTCCTTACTCTCTCCACAGTCACACCATTGATGGACAGTGGAGAGTGTTGGGTGTATGTTCTCCTGTAATCGACCAGAATCTCCTTTGTCTTTTCCACGTTCAGGGAGAGATTGTTGTCTGTGCACCACCTGGCCAGGCGGCTCACCTCACTCCTGTAGTTAGTCTCATCTTTGTTGCTAATGAGACCCACTACAGTCGTGTCGTCTGCAAACTTGATAAAGAGGTTGGAGTCATGTGTTGGTATGCAGTCAAGGGGATTTTGTTTGTCTTTCGTTTAATAAAATTTACAATTGCATTTAAACTGTTGCCTTTCCTACCTCATTACCTGATAGCTTCCGTGTTTGTCTTTTTTTTTTAGCTTATTTTTGATGTAACTCCTTGAAATCGGAGGAACTGATAGTTTAATAGATTACACTAAGTTACACCAAGTGAGATTTGGGAATTACAGTACAACTTGTGTATAATCACTTGTTGAATACAGCATTAAACTCATTCCTTTGCAGAGTAAAGTTCAGGTAAAATCACTGATTTAAGAACATCCTCTCTCTGTGTGTTTACTAACAGCACTCTGCACAAACTGCAGTGCAGGAAACTGAGAAGATCTTTACTGATCTGGTCAAATCAGTTGAGAGAAGACGTTCTGAATTAAAAGAGCTGATCAGAACTCAGGAGAAAGCTGCAGTGAGTCGTGCTAAAGAAATCATAAAGAAACTGGAGCAGGAAGTTGCCGAGCTGAAGAAGAGAGACACTGTGATGGAAGAGGTTTCGTACACAGAAGATCCTGTCCAGTACCTCCAGGTAACATCTTTGTGAAATTCTGCAGAATATTTAGACTGATTAAAATTGATTTTGTAGATGATTCAAAGTTTAGTCTTGAGTGCAAAAAAAAAAAGAAAAAAGAAAAAAAAAATGCAACAAGTGACTGGGAAAAGTGACTAGAGGACTGAGAAAAATATTATTTGTTATGTTTAAGCAACATTTAAGAAAGTTTAATTGAATTATGTGAATAAATTCATATGCCCATGTACAGCTAAATCAAGGTTATTTAATTATAATGTGTGCAAGATATGTGATATTTTGTCATGCTATTAATTAATTGCTATTTTGATTGTCAAATTGATAAAATGATTGTCAAGAGTTAATTGTTCTATTTAAACTTACCCAGTGAGAATTTCTCATAACTTTATTGATCTAATATTAAATTCTAATTGTTTACTATATACATATTGTTTTTTATATTATATGGTATAATTAATATTACACTCAAAGATGTAGCACATCTGAGGTGAACTCTGGATTCAACTCTTGATATATCTTTTTTTCAATGCCAAGAGTATAAGTGCATGCAGTAGTGAGTCTACTACAGTATGCCTTCAAAGTTCACTTAATGGCTTGTTTCCTTTTATTTACTGTAGAGTGTTCAGGCGGTCTTGACTCCAGCTGGACCATCAGCCTTGCTCACCATTTCGTTATGTTCTCACTTAACTTTTGAGAATGTAATAAAGTCTGTGTCTCAACTGAGAAAGAAACTAGATGAGTACTGTAAAACTGAGTTTGAGAAGATCTCAAGGGAAGGTAAGCTGTCATGATATTCTGGTTTAAAACACATTTAGCTTGCCAGATAGGTTATTAACCACATGAGGAAAATTTTAATAAATAAATAAAGACTAATCCATCTGTGTTGAATAAACATTGAAACACATAAAAATTGCACAAAAACACAAGTTATGTTTACATGAACAGCATTTCTTAATTGCCAAAAGCCATAATTCTGATTCAAGATTCCAGCTTAACTATTTACATTGGTGTTGATTTTGATACATGGTGAAAGCATTTAACCAGAATATAATATTTTTTGACAGGCATACTGTGAAGCTTTTACTCTGCTGGATATATAACAAAAATAAGTCTTTTTCTTAATGTTTATGGTTAGGTTAGGCTTCCCAACATTTCTGATAAATTTCACCTTCTGCATTATGATTGGTTACAAGAATTTAGTCTCATCTATGATTAGTTAGATGCCTTACTGAATGTGAGTCAATAATAGCTGCTTCCTAAGCTAGAGACTCTGTGAATGAAAGTCTGAAGTAAAGACTGATAGTAGAAGGTGTTGTTCTCACAGAGGTTACCAATCAGGAACAGAAGCAAAACATCACCTACTGTAATTTTACCCCTATGTGAGGCAAACATGCACAGAATATAAATACATATATTTATATGTATTTATTCCAATGAAAGAGAAGTGATCAGATCAAATGGCTAATATTTACATATTGAAGGGATTTTTCAAGGTTTACACCCCGTCTCACTCAGATTGAAAATTCATTCTGGTTGGCTGGATCAGGTCAGACTGTTTTGGTTGAGGTGTTTACATTATGCATGATGCATTTTATTCTACAAGCATGTTTGTTCACCAACAGTTTTATAATAAGTTACACTAGCCTGAAATATTACTCCTATAATATTAGCTAAAAAAAGTTTCATACCAATTGTTCTATTGACTATTGCTCCAAGTTACTAGTCAGAAGATTTTGAAGGAAGTACTAAAATAGTAACCTTCACAGATTAAGGATCTGATGTTACAGGAAGTTGGAATAAAACCACTTGTTTGGAAAGCAGTCCAATTTTAAATGTGTAGTTACGTTATGGTGGCTGCTGGAACGTTTCCACTTTAAATAAATGAGAGGGGAGTGAAATAAGAGGTTGGTGTTCTTGTTCACAGCCAACAACAGAGAATCAGTGTGTTCTGTATTTAACTCTGACATGCTGTTTTTCACAATACCAGTCTGCTGAGTCTGTTCTAGGCAAAATAAAATCGGCTCCTTAGTGGACCTGGAAAAGCTCAACTTTTTTCCTTTTTTTTTTAAAGCAATTTCCTATGGAAGTATATTAGTGCCAAAATTCCTGAAAGCAAAATAGCAGGTTGAATTACATGAACTGAAAAAAACGTGTTGAAATAAAAATGTTTGAATTTTTCTGCATTGCAATTTGATCTGAATTGAAAAAAATCCTTAGAGCATTTACCATGTTTGAAATTTTTGCCACTGCAATTTATTGTGGTTATATATTTCAAGTGAAAATGTAATTCAAGCATTTAAAATTCAATGCAAAAATATTCAAGTTAATAAATTGCTGTTCAAAAATATTTTCAGGTGTTAAAAATACAATCTTTATTATTTTTCAATCTTACAAATTCAAGTAACAAAATTTCAGGTAGTAAAAATTCAAGTAACAAAATTCAGGTAGTAAAAATTCAGGTAACAAAATTCAGGTAGTAAAATTCAGGTAACAAAATTCAGGTCGCTAAAATGCTGGTCGTCACATCCGGGATATCACAGGAAGAGCAGTGGAGTGCCGCGTGCTGCTGAACGTGCCGCAATGCACTTTAAAGTGTGCTTCCTGATCCCTCTGCAGTCTACTTTTCAGAAAGGCTGGGTTGCCAGTTGCACAATAAACGGTTAAAATTACCCCCATTCCGTAAACGCCACATTCAAAGCAAAACCGGCGCTCTTTCACTCACACGTGAGAGCGACGGGGTTTCCCGCCCCTGAGCTCGGTAATGTTACAGTCTGTGGAAAAATTCTGTACAGCAGAAGAAACTAATTTAGGAAGCAGGCAAACAGTTCAGCGAGTGACATCAGAGTAACTGCAGACGAAAAGAAACTGATAGGGACAATTCAAGACAAAGAATAAAGACAGACAGACAGATACTTTATTGATTCCGAAGGAAATTCCAGATATCCAGGAGCAGTAGAGACAGTAACAGTAAGACAGGTTATAGACTGCACACTGTATATTTTACAGTCAGTATACACAGGGTCATGTGGGAACTGACCAGAGGTACTAGTGCAATGATGGACAAAAACTACAAGATATATAAAAAGGATATAAATAAAAAATATAAATTTCAATAAAAGAGAGAAATGGGGTTAATTGCAGTGACGCCATTGATGTACAATTTTATATGCGACAAAGTCACAGTGCGACAGGTATTAAATTATCCAAGACTTATGACTTCATACTAAATAATAAACTGAAATGTTGTAATTGCATGCATAAAATAATTAGTGACAAAAATGTGTTTATTTATTTTATTTTAATCAGACTGACATTAAACCGCACTATCCACACTTTACGTTTTTCTTATTTATGGTTAAATATTTATGGTTACCTTTATTTATAAGCAATATAAATTTAACAAAGTGTAAACAGCATGTATGTTGTTGCTGCTGCTGAGGAAATTAATCCCATCTTGTTACTGAATGTGACTCTACATTACCGAGCGCAGGGGCGGGAACCCATCGCTCTCGCGTGTGAATGAAAGAGCGCCGGCTTTGCTTTGAATATGGCGTTTACGGAATGGGGGAATTTTAACCGTTTATTGTGCAACTGGCAACCCAGCCTTTCTGGAAAGTAGACTGCAGAGGGATCAGGAAGCACACTTTAAAGTGCATTGCGGCACGTTCAGCAGCACGCGGCACTCCACTGCTCTTTCCTGTGATATCCCGGATGTGAAGACCAGCATTTTAGCGACCTGAATTTTGTTACCTGAATTTTTACTACCTGAATTTTGTTACTTGAATTTTTACTACCTGAATTTTGTTACTTGAATTTGTAAGATTGAAAAATAATAAAGATTGTATTTTTAACACCTGAAAATATTTTTGAACAGCAATTTATTAACTTGAATATTTTTGCATTGAATTTTAAATGCTTGAATTACATTTTCACTTGAAATATATAACCACAATAAATTGCAGTGGCAAAAATTTCAAACATGGTAAATGCTCTAAGGATTTTTTTCAATTCAGATCAAATTGCAATGCAGAAAAATTCAAACATTTTTATTTCAACACGTTTTTTTCAGTTCATGTAATTCAACCTGCTATTTTGCTTTCAGGAATTTTGGCACTAATATACTTCCATAATTTCCCACCTTCTCCAAAAGCATCTGAAGATTGTTTTATGTAAAATGTATGGAAAATGTTTTTGCTTAAACACACTCAGTGGAGACCCATGTGAGTCTCCAAAGAAAATGATCAAAAAGAGAATTTAGAATAATTGGTCTCCTTTAAGGCAGCACAGTGGCATAGTGGTTAGCACTGTGGCCTTACACCTCCAGGGTCAAAGATTTCATTCCTTTCATCTGTGTTCTGTGTGTGTGAGGTTTGCATGTTTTCCCTGTGCTTGGTGGGGGTTTCCTCAGGGTATTCCGGTTTCCTCCCATGGTCCACAGACATGCAGATCCTCACGACCCTGTACTCAAGATTAGATAAGTGATTGGATGGAGAGATAGATGGATAAATGAATAAATGGTCTCTTTTTGAAAAACAAAAATAGAAGATAAAAATTATTTCAAAGGGGAAAAAAATCTAAATGTGGCAATCTTGGCATTGTTGTACTTGAAACGTTTGTTGTTGTAACTGTATTTAATTGTATTATTGTAGTGAAGATTGTCCAGATTGTACCACCCCCAGTTACTCCTAAACCTCAAAACACTAAACAATGTAAGTCTTCCCCCCCCCCCCCCCCCCCCGCCCTCTCGCTTTCAAGTGCAAAGTGCTTTATTGGCCTGACTGTTTTAACAACGCTGCCAAAGCAAATTCATTAATTTGCTCTTTTTTTACTCTCTCACTCACTCACAGACAATTTTCTGGCTTCAGTTTTCAGTTACATTTTTATTGTAAATTGTTTTATTTCTTTAAAATAAATATATAAATTTTTTATATATTTTTAACAGTTTTTATTTCTTTCAGTGAGGGGTGGCCAGTTCATACCACCTCCTTCTCTTGATTCTGCTTGTATTTCTACCCCTAAACTCCATATCAAAGAAAATTGTAGGTCTCTCTCTCTCACACACAAACACTTTCTTTCTTTCTATTATGCTCACTCACTCATTCACTCATTCACTCACTCACTCATTCACTCATTCACTCACTCATTCACTCACTCACTCACTCACTCACAGACGATACTGTTTTAGCTTCAGTTGTGAGTTTTTGAAAAGTTTTTCTTGTTTAATATTGTAATGATTTTAGCATCTGTAGATGTAATTGTATTTAATGTATTTACATTCCTTGTATTTTTGCAGTGAGGGTCCTTCCACTTTCCAGTCAAACTACCACTTCTATTTCCCAAATCAGGGAACCTCCATGTAAGACCCTCTCAGCGTCTCACTCTCTCTCTCTCTCTCTCTCTCTCTCTCTCTCTCTCTCTCTCCGTCTCTTTCACTCTCTCTCAATATACATTCATGTTTCTGTTTTTTTTTATTTTTCACCTGTCATTTTACCTAACATTTTACTGAACATTTACTTAGGTAGTGTATGTAAGTACATTTTCCAGTAAGTGTATTTTACTTGAATAGTAATTCATGTGTAAAAACGATTCTTCATACTATGAAATTCACAATTTGAATCCTGGAATATGGCTGTTTCATAAGGGGAGAAAGTCCATAAATGAGAGAACCTGGTCTTTTAGTATATTTGGGGCACTATGCATGATGTGCATGCGCTTCTCTTCTTACCGTGATCACTCTGTAATAGGGTCAATCTGAACTCATCAGGCCACATGACCATTTTCCATTCCTGCAAAGTACAATTATTATGTTCTCTATCAAATATAGACATTTCACTAACAAGTGCGTTTCTTATGGACACACAGCTGTTTCCTCCCAAGACAGTGAGTTCATATCACATTGTTCATGTGGAACTGCTCTTAATTTCATGTAATTTCATTTAATGTAACTTGTTACTTTAATGCTTTGAAGTTTAGAATGTTCTTTTCCTTTCTAAAATGTGATTAGCCATGCCTTGTGTTCACACACACACACACACACACACACACGCGTACACACACACACACACTCCCACAAAAGCAAATAATAATCACAGTGAATTTAGATCACCTGTGATCTAAGTTATTGTAGCTGTAACAGTGCTTAAATGTGTTTTCTAGTGGGAGCCCATCACCATCCATCTCTCGCCACAATATCCAATAAGAGGAAGTCCAGAAAAGACCTATGTATGCATCTCTATTTGTGTTTTAGCTTTTAAATAAAATGTCACTACTTTAAACTTCATGCTGTATAATTTAATTGTAGCTATAACTCTGTATTTGTTTCTATAGGGTGGGCTCTTCCCAAATTAAGCAGCGATTTTCCATGTAAGCATCCCTCTCTCTCTCTCTCTCTCTCTTTATCATATTAGCTCTATCTTTCACATGAACATAACCAACATGTTTATTTTCATATATATACATATATAATAAAATCAACTGAATTTACATTATATGAATTTAGCAATGGTTGCACACACACACAAAAAAAGGATTTTTAATGGATAATTAAAAGTACATGTAGGACTTGACATTACAGGACACTGTACTAGCTAGCTTTCTAGGTGCCAAATGCATTAGCAAATGCCTTAGCTAGCTAACAGAAATTTGTGCTTTGTAATAAATATGTAAAGTGTACACAGTTAGTTTTTTATTCTTCCTAGCACAAAGCCATAGTTTCTGATCAGCTGATAAGTGGTTTTCTTAGCTACCCATTTTTTTAAAAGTTCTCTTTGCATTGTGTATCTCTTAATTTACTATAAAACATAGCTGTGAGTATTTTATTATTATTATTATTGAATTTCACCAATCACAATCATTCAAAAGTAGTTTTTCTGACCAAATTTCTTCATCTAATATGATGGTTTACCACAATTTTTTTAGACTTTAATAGTGTGCTAAACAGTTTTTAATCCAATTTTAGTTTGGCAATCATTTTTTTTTTGTTTGTTTTTTTTGCTTGATGCAGGCCAGTAATGTCTGAAACAGCATCTTTGCCACAACCACAAAATATGTCTTCTGATATGGATGTGTAATAAATGAGAAGCTGCTCACTGCATCAGTTAGGGTCAAATAAATTTTGTCAGTCATATTAATCACTGCAGTATTTAACCAATGGAAGGTTTTTATCTATCTGATAATAATTACCTTTGTTATCTGCCTAGTTAAATCCAGGTGGATTTATGGGTTAAGCATTTTAAACACAATTGAAGTTTGATAACATCATGAACGTATGTACTGTACTTTTTCATACACAATATACATGAAGGTTAAATTGTTGTAAGTGTCTGTGTGTAGATTGTGATCGAATCATGCTTGATTATGTTTAATCCTAGACTTTTTTATTGAAGCTCTTTTTCATACTCATTACTCTTATCTCCTATCCCTAATTCAGGACCTGGCAAATGCAAGATCACCAAATAGTGGAATCCTGTGATAACTTGCACTCTTAAGTCTAAAGCATCTTTTTCTTTTGGTCATTTAAGTGTCATTTCTCTTTTTGCAGTGTGATATATAAGAATGAGTAAGAGTTTAAGAATGTTTATATTTCATTTTTTTATACTGATAAAACTTTATACTTGCTAGTAATGTATGCAGAAGTACTATACAAACCTGTTACATTTGTTGCTGTAGTTGCTGTACATTATATTTGTTGCTGTAGTGCAATAATAAGTATTAAGTCATAGTTAAAAATGTATTGGCTGATTGCAACCATTTCTGTCATGTAACATGTTTGGCTGAACAATTTTATGTATATTTGTCTAATTGTAATAATTGAACCTAAACCTGTTTTAACTGTTACCTCGTAAATAAAGTCCTGATTTCACTACCAGAGAGGAGTGTTTATGATGATCTCACAACCATTCTTAGCTGGGAGTCTCAGTAAGAACAACTTGCTGTGCTGTCAGGGTGGAAAGAGCATACTGTACGTTCTCTCACTTATGAATCACAGTAACAGAAGAAAGATAATGTTCATCTGTGAGCTCATCCAAATGGAAGATGCAAAAGGTGAAGTCTGAAAACATGCATTTGGCTCAGCAGAAGCTATTTCCATAATACGCTATGTAGCCTGACTGAAATATCATATATTTCATGTGTCCTGATTTTTTTCCCCCTTTCCTCTGCGGAGGTAGAGGCTATAATCTTCATGAATGTACTTTCTTTAAGAATACAATTTTTAGATTGAGAAAATTGTGTGGATGTTGTGGTCCTTTATGAATTTTATTTAACATACATATTTGTTATGAATACAATGATTTATTATTTTTTGTTTGTTTTAAAATAAGGCTGATTTTTGAGTATTAGTAGAGTAAAACGGTCATTACATGGACCTGACAACCCATCTCTTACTTTATGGGAAATTAATGTGAAGGTTGCACTGCTCTATAAGTGACCGTGTGTGTAAGTTTGTATATGGTTTAATAAAATGGCAGAAGCCAATATTTTAGGACTTTCAGATTAGTTTAGCTGTTCAATCTGTTTGGATCTAATCGAGGATCCAGTAGCTCTTCCCTGTGGACACAATTTCTGTATGATGTGTATAAAAGGCTGTTGGAATCAGAAGGATCAGAAGGGCATCTATAGCTGTCCTCAGTGTAGACAAACCTTAAAAAATAAAAAGAGAGAGAGAAAACACAAAGCCATCAAGTCCTGTCTGGTGTGTCTGGCCTCTTTCTGTGAAACTCACCTCCAGCCTCACTATAAATCTCCTGCCTTTAAGAAGCACAAACTGCTCAAAGCCTCTAGATGAAGCAAGGAACACCCAGCATGACAAACTGCTGAAGGTTTACTGTCACACTGACCAGCAGTGTATCTGCACGTTGTATACCATGGATCAGCATAAAGGACATGATACAGTATCAGCTGGAGCAGAAAGAGATGAACAGGCAATATCTCACAGCCATCTCCTATAACCAGTCATAACATTTTTAAAACACATTTTACTTGAGTATTATCGCTATATGATTATCTTTATGATTCCAGTAGAATCTGATTGTTTCTTTCATATATTACCTTGCAGGCACTGAGGATGAATTATGCTCTGAGTTTTGGTGTAGAAGCAGTTGTTGGAGATTCAGGGAAAATCCAAGCAGGTAATACAGGAGAGAGAGAAGGAGATTCTGGAGCTGGAGGAGGCTGTGGAGACTCACAAGTTTGGTTTGGATCTGAAAAACTGTTACTGGCTTCACTTTAGACTTATAACTGTCAGGGTTTTTCACAAACTTTGGATTTTTTTATTCATAACGGTTTCAGGATTCACATTTTTGCTCTGCGAGATGTTGAGTTTAGGGTATGATTAATATCAATATTTTAGTTTTAATATCAATTTGGTTTCAGTTATTTCTCCATTTTAGTTTCTGACTTTTTTTTGTGTCTCTTTTATTTAAGTATTTATCTGTGATCATGCTGCGCCTTGCCCACATTTTTATATGACAGAATGCATGAACTTTTTGAATGGGTACCTGTGAAGATTTTGGTTATGGAGGTTGGGGGTATGGTGTGACAGCGGTGACAATGAGGTGGTTTAATTGAGGAGACAGTCACCTCAATATCTGGGGACCAGTCTATCAACAATTATTGAGCAGTGTTTGTTTGAGGTCTGCCAAAGTCATGCCACATAAACCCGGAATAATGCTGCAAACTCAAAATCATGCCTTGCTCCACATTATGCCAGAATAATATCACGCAGTATCCTGTCTTTATTCATATTTATTTCTTACTATAAGATTTAATTCTCTTTTTAAGGTCACTGGCGGTCGTGTAAGCATTTCACTGCATATCGTACTGTGTATGACTTTGTATGTGACAAATAAAATTTTAATATGTTTTAGCATAAATATGCACCACACTGCTTGTCATTGTCTTTAATTTCCTGAGCACTGTCATTGTTAGGACTAGCACTGTCTCAGCCAAACACTGCACTGTCTCAGCCTAGCACTAGAATTACCGACTTTTTTATTTTCTGGTGCAAGGCCCGAGGTGTTATTCACCCCTGCTGAGATTTTCACAGGTCTTCAGCTTGATTTTCTCCAATCTATTGTTGTGCAAACCACCATCATTACCTGTAAGGCCTGGCACATTTACATTTGTTTACTCAGAGTAGCTCAGATCCAAGGCAGATCCAAACCTCTGTGTGTGACATGGAAACCTTCAGAAATGCCTGCCGTATCTATACAAAATATCCCCCACATTCACTGACCTGCAAATATTAAAGACACACATTCACAATATATGGAAACACAAGTGTGTTATAAAAAACTGAATGAAGAGTTGCTAATACATTTGATAACACTTCAGTCTCCAATGTATGATTGTACACAAATGTCATAAGCTGAGTGAAGTTATGGTCCATGCTTTTTGACATGTTCGTACACATACAGAATAAAATGATGTCATTTCATTTTCATTGGCCATCACTGAATTATAACACCCATAGTAAGTTTTGTTTTTGTGTGATCTCTCCAACTTTGCATGTTCTCTCCTCTGCCTGTTCATGTAAAAATAGCAAAAAAATAAAAAATAACATTAAAAAAATATTCTGTCCCTCAGTTCCAGGTTCATCTCTTCATCCTTCTGCCTTTTGTCTCAGTGGTTACTCTCCCACACAGTCTTTCTGTCTGTTTCAAAGTCTGTTTGCAGCATTTGCAGACCCAGAGACCATCGTCCCTGCATTCAGCAATGGGGTTCCTTGACTCTCAGCACAGTTCTTGGTGAAGCATGTCCAGATGTCAGAGATCACAGCAAATCTGTCTGTATTAGTCCCACAAGTAGAACATCTGCATTGTCAGTGCAGAAAAGTGGACAGTGCAAGAGAAAAACAGCTAAAATAATAACTGTACCAAGAGTACAGTATAAAAAGTGCACTATACAAACAATCTGGAGACATAAATATGGACATGTGTATTGAAAAATATTGGTGTGTATATATATATATATATATATATATATATATATATATATATATATATATAAACAGATAAATATAGGCATGTATGTATGTATGTATAAATAGAGTGTATGTATATTATGTACAGAGTGGATATATAAATACCTGTACAACACTGTGGATCTTTATGGACAGGCATGCAATGTAGTGACAGGGATTGACCTAATATTGCATATGAGTTGTGTTTGTTAGTCTATGGGGCGCTTTCCACTGGGAACAGTACATGGTACCTGGTCCTTTTTTTAGTACCACCTCAGCCGAGGTTCCAAGCATGCCTAACCGTTACCAAAACGTGACGTGTAAACATGGCTGGTCATTGATTAGCCGGAGAAAATCGTCATTACTGCGTCACCGAACTTGCGACACGAGACACAACAGAACCGATATATTTAGAACAGCCAGAGAAGGATCGCACACACCTTTTTGTATTAACCGTCGGCCTCTTTTGAAACAAACTCCTTCGTCTCGCTGTTAAAAACATCCACATGCCGAGAATGAAGAACACCATGCCGTCGATATGCTCCATTGTTGTGTGTTTGTTTGTGGCACGTTTATGATGACGTCACAGCAGTAGCGGCGCCGCGACTAAACGACACGTGAATAATCCCGCCCACGCTAAAGCGTTACTACACTGCAGTGGAAGCGCAAACCGAGCCAAACTGCGCCAAACCGAAGTGAGTTGAACTGAACCGTGTCGTGCCGTACTATGCAGTGGAAAAGAGGCATATGTGTGTGGAGTCAGCTGCAGGGACAGCTTTTGGAAGGAAGACCTTCTGAATCTCTCCTGGTTGGGGGTTGGGGAGCAGTGTGAGAGCAGTGAGCAGAGAGTGTGGAAGCAGTGTGAAGTGTAGAGGACTGTGAAGTAGACGAAGTGTCTGAGGTGAAACAGAGGTGGGGGTAGGTGTGCCTGTAGCAGATATAGGGGGCTGCATGAGTGAGAGCAGTATGGTGGAAAGGCAGGGGCAGATTAATCAAACCTGTTGAACAAGTTATTTAGTTCATTTTCCCACCTCACATCCCCCACAACCAGAGAGTTCTGTTCTTTGTGTTCCAGCTGCCCTCTGATTGCGCTTCTAACCAAGGAACTCTGTTGCCGATTCATGCAGCAAAATGCAATCAGAGGGCAAATGGCACTTTTGGCAGTGTTCCATTGCCATGGCATTGATGGCAGATACTGTAATGCAATTAGCCCGGCAGAGGTGAGGTGGGCAAAAGGTGTGATGCTGTCCATTGTGACTGTATATGTAAGGGAGTGGCATTGCATGACTACAGCACAGTGCTGTGCATAAAAGCAGACCGAATCATTTCTCAGCATTTCTGAGAATGCACATCAGGATGGCCTCCGTATCACTGCCATGCAGGAAGAACCTCTCCGCGGCACTGTGTGGGTAGAGGAGGACATTGAAGTGCCCAGTGCAGTGGAAAATCTGTGGGAATGCTGCTGACCATCAGGGAGTGTAGCCCGCAAGAACAGAGCTGGACTGGAATTTGGCAATTCATGAACTGATGGCATTCATTTCAATTCTGTTTGTAAGAGCAATCATGTGTCCCGTTGGTGCCATTGTCGATTGCTGGTTAGAAAACTTTCTGGTGACAGTAATCAAAGAGACAATGCCCCGAGATAGATTCATTTCAATTACAGCTGTTCCCTACCAAGGTTCTTTGTCCATTCACACAGTATATCGCAACCAAGCGAGACAAATTTGGAATCAAGTTCTGGATGGCCACGTATTTGGAGACCAAATATGTCTCCAATGCATCTCCATACTTGGGAAAGGACCCCAGTCATCAGAAGGGAGAGAGGCTGGCAGAGAATGTGGTCATGAATCTGATGGAGCCATTTTTGGATGATGGGAGAAATGTCACGACGGACAATTTCTTTACTTTACTGTCATTGTCGCACAGACTGCTGAAGCGCAAAATAATGCTACTGGGCACGGTGAATAAAGTCCGGTGTGAACTTCCTCAACTTGCAAAAGACACTGCACAGGAAGAGGTATTCTCCACTTCAGTGTTCAGAAGTGGCAGTGTCTCCTTGACAATTTATGCACCTAAAAAAAACAAGACTGTGTGTGTTCTAAGTTCCATGCACCAAGACGTGACGATCGGTGACGGCAGAAAGAGGAAACCCAACACGAATGTGTGTATAATTTTACACCAGTGCTACTGTACAATGTTTTCTGATGTGAACTATACAGGCCTATAGAAAAAAAGTACATATACTCATGACTCTCTCTCTCTCTCTCTCTCTCTGCTTTTACAGTGTGGTGAATGCCTACATTTTGTACAAGGCATATACAGGGTGGACAGGCAAAAGAAGATTGTTTCTGAGTCTTCTAGCTAAGGAACTCCGTTACCGATTCATGAAGCACACGGAAACATTGGCACAGAGGCAGGCTGTTGAAGCTGCTGTGCCAGAGACTGTAAGACAACACAGTGCCATGTGCAAGAGAGCTGCAAAAGGAATCGCAGCAGGTTTACCTGTACAACATGTCAGAAATTCACCTGTGCCAAATGCAGGGACAATGGACACTGGGTCTGCAAAAGCTTTAAAGTTTGAAACACTTTAAAATAAAACAGACTGGTGTATCCATATATTGTGAATGTGTGTCTTTTGTATAAATACGGCAGGCATTTCTGAAGGTTTTCATGTCACACACAAAGTTTTGGCCTGCCTTTGTTTAAGCTAACAAATGCAAATGTGCTAGGCCTCACAGGTAATGGGTGTATTTTCAGAACAAAAGCAGGGGAACAATTGAGCTGACGTCATGTTAAAAAACTCAGCAGGGGTACTAGTAGTTGTGAGGTCCAGGGAATTTACGCAGATTTGCGCAGGCCTGATAAATTTAGTGCTAGGCAAGCAATGGCCTCTCATGCCGAGGATGTAATGATTTTAGTAAGGTGATTGGTTAAAAGCTAATACTTTTAACTCTATCTCATGCTGTGCACATCATATCTACATTTAAATAATCTTTAACAAAGTTATAAGGGGGAAAAAAAGCTTTAAATAAACAGTAAACATACTGAATTACAGACAGAATTTTATTACAAACCTGCTTTCAAAAAGTTTCATAAATTTCATGCATGCTGTCTAATACAATGATTCTTGCATCTTACTGTATCTACACCTCGCGCTGCGACAGCTGTCTACAATGTAGGATTCTACTACAGACACAGATTATTTAAATGTAGTTATGATTACTAATTATAAAAGATTTTGATGCATCATGTCGCATACGTCCATTATGAATATAAAAAGCCAAACATGATGGCAGTTCTTTCAGCCTTCAATAGTTAATTAAAATGCAACTGTGGTTTGATATAACTGTATTCCCCTACAGGGCTACATATCCTAAAGATAGTGGATTGTTAATATGTCTGGATATATAATAGACACCTCAAAACAGCTCCCCGCTCATATTCCTCTGGGACATAAGGGTAAACCATATAAACACGTTGTTTGAGGTCTCGGGAGAATAGAGTAAATTGACCGATAGCGCCATCTGCTGTTTTGGAAGAGGAAGTTGCTCCATTGCATTTGTGAGAAAGTCGATTTTTTTCTTTGCAAAGCAGATTGTGTTTGTTTGTTAAATTTTGGCACATAAAAAACTCCATACTGCACCTTCTTTACCTCTGCTCTCTGAAGCCTCACCATTCCTCTTGGGTTCCTCTCATTCACACACATGTATTCCGTCTTGCTGCGGCTAACCTTCATTCCTCTGCTTTCCAGAGCATACTTCCACCTCTCCAAATTTTCCTCCACCTGTTCGCTGCTCTCACTACAAAGCACAATGTCATCTGCAAACATCAGACTCCAGTCTTACTTCATCTGTCATCCTGTCCATCACTAGAGCAAACAAAAAGGGGCTCAGAGCCGATCCTTGATGCAGATCCACCTCCACCTTGAACACTTCTGTCAGACCTACAGCACACCTTACCACTGTCTTACAGCTCTCACACATGTCCTGCACCACTGTAACATACTTCTCTGCCACTCCAGACTTCCTCATACAACATCACTTCTAGAACGTTCCTTCCAAACTCCTCTTTCAGAATAACTCCTACTCCATTTCTTTTCCTATCCACTTTCCTATCTGGTCTCCTGGACGTTATGACATTATGAACCATTAACGTTTTCCAGTGAAACTATTACAAAATTCCTTATTGTAGTGTGTTTTGGACACTTTTCCAGTAGAATTTACCATCCCACCCACCAATAGAATCCATCATACACCAGCAGACATTGTTATACTTACCATTAAAACCAATACAATTCCCATTATTGTATTTGTGTATTATTTTTTGTATATTATTCTTAAATAATATTTATTTGTACAGAGTATATTTATTTAAGTTATGAGTAGTTTATTTATTTTTTGCAAAAATCTGTCTGTTTCGGAACGACATGTAGTATTACTACATGAATGTGAAGTTTTGTCATGGGCGGGGGGGGGAGTGTCATGGGGCGTCAGGGAGTCTCGACCGGGGGTCAATTCAGTGTAGAACCGCCAAACATCGCTCCCTTTTTTTTAAACTGAAGAACAAAAAACCTTGATATTACACACCCCGGTAAAGTAGGTGGCGATATGCACCTAATTAAGTTGGTTGCGACCCGCCAAACAAACCAGAGAGAAGAAGAAGAAGCGGAGTTAGCTGACGCTTTGCATTATTCCTCTGTTATCTGCTGACTCACGCTGTTCATTCGCTTCAAAATTTTGCTTTGATATTTTACCTCAGCATTAATAATTAACGTCAGCGTTATATATTTTTCCTCAGGTTTTGCTGTGTGATGTCGATAATCGCCTCCACACTGAGATGTTACTGAAGGGTTTTTACAGAGACTGATTGATGAGATGAATTAAAACTCCAAGCTTCTTGTCTCTCAGGTAAGTTCAGCTGAAAACTAATGGGTTACCTCATTGTGTTTTAATTAATGGTTCAGTACACAGTCATTTAAAATTTCCAAACATTAGTTTTTCCAGCACAGTGTATGTGAGTAAGGACAGCAGTTTATTATGTAAGATACCACTTTGCAGACACCGTGGTAACGTTAGTTTTACATATTCGCACATTCAGAATTTCGTCCACAATAAATTATCCAAAGTGCACAAAATCTACACAGTCTTGTTTGCGAGAATGATAAAAATTCGAAGTGACTGTAAAAAAAAAAAAAAAAAACACTGCTTTTCGCCACAGGGATGAGTTAGGGACCGTCTACAAAGTGCAGCACCAGCCCAGTAAAGTGAATTGAACCAGCGCGGAGCTGTTTGCGCATGCGCAGCATAATGCTTTGGAGTTCGAGTAAATTAGAATATGAACTTATGCAATATTTAAAATAATAAAAAATCTCAGAAATGTAAATCCCAAATAAATCTAATTATTCAAAACTTGTGCAATGTGAATATAAGCACCCTTCACTGTTATCTCTATATACTAATCTTTATATATAAACACAAAATAGCTGTAAAGATGCCACTTGTATATACACAAAGAATATTTCCTTCTGCTATATATGCACAGTATATTCTTAACCAACGGATATGGACACATGCAACCATAAACTGGCCCCATCATCTACATACAACACCGCTTTAATTTTAGGGTCTCTATTTATTTCAATTAGTTTTCTAATTTTTCATAAACAAAAGAAAAAATCAATAGCTTATTTAATAAAGTGTAGATGCCACTCAGGCCACCATATACTGCCTCCCTTCATCTACATGCTACACTACACCCTTTAATTTTATGGTATATTAATTTTTGACATTTTTTCACATTTTCTTTATTATTTTCAAATTAAATAGCTTTTTAACCATAGGGCATGGACAGATGCTGCTTGTATCACCATAAACTGCATCCGTCATCTACTTACTACACCCTTTAATTTTAGGGTCTGCACTGTAAAAAAAAAAAAAAAAAGTTGTTAACTTAAAATAATAAGGCAACCTATCACAAGCACTTTTATGAGTTAACTGAACAAACAAGGTCTGAAAACAATGCAACTCAACTAAGGATTTCAACAAAATACTTTATCACAACATAAATATGTTTGTTTACCTAAATACTCTTAGTACAAAATACTCTTGTTTGTTTTTGTTTGTTTGCTGAAGGCAATTACGACAGATTGATCTATTATGTATTCATGATTATTTTTATAATTCAAATTTAATAAACCACAAAACAAATTTCTCCCCCCCCCTTTTTTTTATACTTTGTCCAAACACATTACAATACAGTCTACCATATGCAATACACGTCTCCTGCATTAGGCATGTTTGTAGAAAAATAGTACAGAAATGTTAATCATTGGAAAATTTGTAAATTATAAAAACTACCACTTTTTTCAACATAAATTGAAAGATGAGCTCCAAAAAAAGTTATTTTGCTCAAAACCCCAAAACAAACAAAAGTAAAAGCATCCGAGCAAAACCTCGAACCACAGTATATAAAGCATTCTTATTTGGCAGAACAACAAAGTACATAAAATCCAAAACAAACATGAAAAAAAGCAAGTGAGTACATAAAAATATGCTACATTCAAACACTACATAAAGAATTTTGTATTATTTTGGCAGATCAATATTGAGAATACGTTAACATAGCATCTGAGTAAACCTCAAACCGTGGTAAAGTGCAGTATGATTCATATATAACATGAACTATTTTACTGCATGTAAAAAATATAACTTAGCTACCTTTCGTCAAACTCGATTTTGACAGTTTTATTACCCCCTTGACCTTAGGATGACCTTTAGGAGTTTTTATGGCCGGGAGGTTTCGTGATAAAAAGGGAGTGGTTTATGCATTAATTCATTCATTTATTTATATACGTATTTATTTATATACGTATTTATTTATATACGTATTTATTTCATTTATTTATTGTAAGAATTTGTTCAGTGTGTTTTTATTTGAAAAATATGCTTGGTGAGGGACTCATTTCATTTCAAGGTGTTTGTGCGTAACTATTAAGACAGGGAGAATGTATTTTATTAACAAGGGGCAAACAGTGAAACATTTATTCACTTTGGTAAAAACTTGGAGCATTTTTTTTAATGACTGAGGACTAGCAAAGTTACTTTTAAAGAGAAGAAGCATAAACGTTACCAGAGGGCGAAAGCCCCGAGTCGTTGAAGTAGAATGGTCTCGATGATACGACTAAAAAACGTTGTTGTTGTTGCGCGCATACCCTCGCGAAAAAGTACAAGAGACATAAGCGAGGTCCGATGTCAAGAGCGTGTAGCGCAAAGTCTTGTCTGGTACGGAATGCGTTCAGAGTTTGTCAAGCGACTGAATGAATCAAGGGTTTTCCCCTCGGAAGGCATGATTGGAGGGAGCAGATCGTGACGCGACGGAGTCTGCGCTTCTAACTCCGCCTCATCAGTTTTTTATACGTATAAAATAAAAGCGAATGTTTTTATACGTATAAAATAAAAACATTTAAACTTTTTAATTAATTTATGTTATAAAATAAAATTAAAAAAAAGGATGCCTGAAGTTGTTAGTAATAACAAGGGGTAAAAAAGAGGTGAAATTATTCTGGGTTTTTTTTATACGTTCAGGTATAGGTAAACCAGGCCTAACTCTTTTTGATACGCTAAGGAGTAGGTAAAAACAGGCCTAACTCTTCATATCTTTACTTATAAAGTCAAGACTTATAAAGTCTTACATCTTTAATTTTACTTTTTTTTTCAGCTAGAGTTAGAGTTTCAGCTAAGGGGTAACCTGTTCTATGTTAAAGTTCATGACACTTTTATGATCCCATGGTCTCGGCCAGTGTGAAGTGTCTGTTTTTGTTAAGTGGTCATTTAGGAAGTGTCTGTTTTTTTTTATGACCCCTTGAGACCTGTGTGTATGTGTGTGTGTGTGTGTGTGTGTGTGTGTGTGTGTGTGTGTGTGTGTGTGTTCTTTGGGGGTGTTAAGAGAGTTCTATAAAAAACACGTAAGAGGTGCGAAGCGGGAAAAACAAACAAACTCGTCATTTTTTCTTCGCTGCTGCTCTGGAGAACACCAGGTCTTCGAACATCTTCGCTATGGCTCCAGGTAGATCCTAGGTTAATTTTTTCATTTTTTGTATCTACAAGAGTTTCAGGCTGTTTTTAAAAATAAAAAAATTAACCTAGGATCTACCTGGAGCCATAGCGAAGATGTTCGAAGACCTGGTGTTCTCCAGAGCAGCAGCGAAGAAAAAATGACGAGTTTGTTTGTTTTTCCCGCTTCGCACCTCTTACGTGTTTTTTATAGAACTCTCTTAACACCCCCAAAGAACACACACACACACACACACACACACACACACACACACATACATACACACAGGTCTCAAGGGGTCATAAAAAAAAACAGACACTTCCTAAATGACCACTTAACAAAAACAGACACTTCACACTGGCCGAGACCATGGGATCATAAAAGTGTCATGAACTTTAACATAGAACAGGTTACCCCTTAGCTGAAACTCTAACTCTAGCTGAAAAAAAAAGTAAAATTAAAGATGTAAGACTTTATAAGTCTTGACTTTATAAGTAAAGATATGAAGAGTTAGGCCTGTTTTTACCTACTCCTTAGCGTATCAAAAAGAGTTAGGCCTGGTTTACCTATACCTGAACGTATAAAAAAAACCCAGAATAATTTCACCTCTTTTTTACCCCTTGTTATTACTAACAACTTCAGGCATCCTTTTTTTTAATTTTATTTTATAACATAAATTAATTAAAAAGTTTAAATGTTTTTATTTTATACGTATAAAAACATTCGCTTTTATTTTATACGTATAAAAAACTGATGAGGCGGAGTTAGAAGCGCAGACTCCGTCGCGTCACGATCTGCTCCCTCCAATCATGCCTTCCGAGGGGAAAACCCTTGATTCATTCAGTCGCTTGACAAACTCTGAACGCATTCCGTACCAGACAAGACTTTGCGCTACACGCTCTTGACATCGGACCTCGCTTATGTCTCTTGTACTTTTTCGCGAGGGTATGCGCGCAACAACAACAACGTTTTTTAGTCGTATCATCGAGACCATTCTACTTCAACGACTCGGGGCTTTCGCCCTCTGGTAACGTTTATGCTTCTTCTCTTTAAAAGTAACTTTGCTAGTCCTCAGTCATTAAAAAAAATGCTCCAAGTTTTTACCAAAGTGAATAAATGTTTCACTGTTTGCCCCTTGTTAATAAAATACATTCTCCCTGTCTTAATAGTTACGCACAAACACCTTGAAATGAAATGAGTCCCTCACCAAGCATATTTTTCAAATAAAAACACACTGAACAAATTCTTACAATAAATAAATGAAATAAATACGTATATAAATAAATACGTATATAAATAAATACGTATATAAATAAATGAATGAATTAATGCATAAACCCCTCCCTTTTTATCACGAAACCTCCCGGCCATAAAAACTCCTAAAGGTCATCCTAAGGTCAAGGGGGTAATAAAACTGTCAAAATCGAGTTTGACGAAAGGTAGCTAAGTTATATTTTTCATGTAACAGTGTATCAGAAAAAAAGTTTGCTTGTACCGCTACAGCCAGTTAAAAACATAACTCAAAGATTCAGTATTATTTAAGGCTGCAAAGATTGAACAAAATTAAACATTGTAATAAATCAGTATGTACTATGAAATTTTAATTGCAACAATCATTGTCCCATTTGCCATAGCTTTAATAACATCTGCAAAATGGTCAACTACAACAATTTTAATTTTAGTGACTGTACTCTCGCAGAGCAGGTATCACCAAGATCCATAAAAATTTTCTGAATGACTTCAAAAGTATATTTCAGTTCTTTTGGGTATTCCATATTGAGTGCATATAAGAGACCAAACAAGTAAGCAAAGGCTTCAGCCAGATCTGGATTAACCTGAAGAACAATGGCCTCTTGGCTTATGGATTATTGCACGGTTGATCACAGTGGCCAGTGAAGCAGGAGTGCCAACATCATCCTCAACTACAGTGAGGATTCCGAGGATTCTTTACACTTTACACAAGGTCAATGTCCTAGGAGATTAAGTGATGGGGGCAATAATTGACATGTAAACATAATTACTTATTGTTATTAGGGCTTGAAGCTTTAATTATTATTTTTATAATTTGCAAACAAAATGAACAAAATACTAAGCATACTAACAAATTACATATAAGGTATGAAAAGAGCAACTTACCAGACACATCTTGAGCAAGAAAGCTGAATTGCTTTCACAGTGGGGAACAATTATATAGTTTAAAATTATTATACAGTTGTTTCTAAAATTCACCAGTTCAATTGGATTCCCAAACAACACACGGAAGATATGCAAACTTGCTTTAATTACCCTATTCACGAAGGTACTTCAGTATTTTAAATGTGTATTGTATATTAAAGAATCTTAAAGTGTACCTGCTTATCCAGCTTGTCCAAAAGTGTCTTCATTTCTGGACCCAATGAATAAATTTTTTTTTTCTGTACAGTTTCAGGAGAGGAGCTGTATATTTTTTCAGGAGATCTCTGTTACAGATCCGGAAGAACTCCACGCAGATCTTCAGTTTTTAAAAACAACAAAACAGTATAAATAATTAGAAAATTTTCCAATATAAACTTCAGAATTTCCAGAAATAATTAAAAATAACAACCGAAAAGGCAATTTTTTGGTATCATCACTCATTACTAATGATAACCAGAAAACAGTCATTCAGTTACTTACTTACTTCTTTTACAAAAGGTGAGGGCACCTCTCTGTAATTTCTTCTATTAGTGGCTGAACCTCAACAACTTCTTTGCGGCGAAGAGAAAAGGTTTCTTGCATCTGTCTGTGAATGAGTGTCAAGTCCGGGTTTCTTTTCATCATCAATCATAGCAAGTCTTTTCTCTTCAAGTGAATCTTCTGTCTGGCCTTCAGGGTGGTTAGGCAAAAAGTCTTTGTTTTTTTAGGTTTTCTCATGTAGGTCCATTCTGTCATACCCTCACAATTTTCTCTTATGGTTAACGCTTACTTCAGAACAACCAGTTTCCCTTAGTTTGACCCGATAATTACCAAGCTTAAACTTTATACTCATCACCCATCCATCCCAACCTGTGTGTTTGCCAGGTTCTGTAAGGCAAGGATGTTTCTGTACTAGGGCAGACGCAACCGATTGGATCTCATAGGCATCAGGGTAGGCTTTAATTTCCAAAATGGCTTGTGCAATTTTGTCCAGAATCTGAGACAGCACAGAGACTCATCTGAAAGCTTTGAAGATAGAACCATCTCGGTTATAACCTTCAGGTCCATTATAATCTCCCAAGATGGTTAATTTTCAGGGATTTTGTGGCCAATTATTAGAGGTAGCATACGTAAAAGTGTCCAGTTTTCATGTGCATTTCCACCTACAGTACCCTTGGAGAAACATGACTTAGTTAATACCTTTTGGCTTATTAACCCTGTCTGAATCTTTGTACGGGAATGAGTTAATGCGTTTATTGAGCTCATCAAATGAAATGTTTCCTTTTAAAGTGAAATCTTTCACGCACAAAGACAACTCAACAGGTACAACACCTTCCAACAAATCATGTAACGCATCAGGTGGGAAACCTGTGACAGGATGGAAAAAAGACAAGTGCTTTCTTAGTGCACATTCTCCTTTCACACCACTTACATGTTGGACATTTACATCTGTCTGCACTTTCTGCAAAAAGGAATCATTTTCTTCTACAGTCCTTAACTTGAAGTCACTAATCTCAGTCTGTCCAGACTTGACTTGATGTTTTCTGATCAAACAAAATCTGCAAAGATTTTCTGAATTAAAGCTTTCTTGAAAGCCTGCCAAGCTATGTGCACCTAAATCATCAGCACATATGCAAAAGATTGTGTACCATTTACGTACCGACTTGGAGCAGAGACAAAAACACCTGTTTGCTCTAAACACTTTACATCTGTCAGCAACGGATTAAGAAACTTGGAATGGAATGAAGACTAGTATGACATTTGGGAGGCAAGTTTAGAATGACCCAATAAACGGCAACCATCTTGCGAATTTTTCTTGAAGTTCCTAAGGGATTGCAAACTTCTAATTCATCCATATACAGTCCCAGAGATAATACAAGGTCTTGGTCATGTAGACGTCTGTTCTGTTTGAAGTAAGAACCATCTTGGAAAGACTCAAAATATCCAGGAGTAGACTCTCCACTGAACACAATCTTATTCAAAATATCTTTATGATCAAGTAGGCGTTCCAAGACATGATATACAGACACACAAACAAAGTGATTTTTGTGTGTCCTGTCCTAGAGATACTCTGTTGGCTCAAATACAGAGAAGTGTTCTTTGAAATACAAGTTTCTTCTGTGATCTGTAGATAAACTACCTTTTTCTGTTGTTGTCAGGATAAGAGGATTGGCCTAAAAAATAGCACTGCTAATTTCCTCGATGATGCAGGCATCTACATCAATTTTGCGTTTAACAAAAAATATCTTTGATGCTTTCAACATCAAGAGACCTGGAAAAGTGCAATATGTCATGAATTTCCTCAATAATATGATCAGTGGCAATCTTGGATACATGCAAGACAGTTTGAATTTTCAAAAACAGAGAGGCCAGTTTGTGCTGTAGAGTTTCAATATCCACACTCTCACAACCAAATTCACTTGCCTCCTGAACAGATTGGGAGGACTGCTCAACATCATCCTGACTGTCATCAATGTCTATCATTGTAAAGGTTCTCGGTTACAGTACTGAATGAATTTTTTTATATCTTTTGTTGTATTAGTTTTGTGTTTCCAACTCTTGTGAGAGGTAAAATTTGTGAGCTTGTTGGTTTTATATTCACAGCCAGAAAAGGGACACTGTACAGTTTCATGACGCATTAGATGTCTTCCAAGATGTCTAAAAAAAACTCGCTTTCACTGCAAACTGTTTCAAAGCTCATAGCTCGCATTTGAATTTTGCATTGACTTTTGTAATGGTTCTGGTGGTGTGGTTCCATGATAAATCTGATTTTAAAGCACCTTGTGTCCTAAATGAGCAGACACAATCTGAGTATAGGCAGGGCCAGTTTGCCCCTTTGTGACCTTGTCTATGATGAAGCCTGTAATGCTTTACCAAGACCTCGGTATCAGGATTTGAAAATTTACATTTGCATTGCATTACTTTTGTTTTATTAGTGGACAACTAATTTGCAAAATAATAATATACAGCCATTTCACACAATTTAAAATGTAACATTTTATGTTTTACAAATGTTTAACATTTTCCCTGTGCCAGGATTTGAAATTTTTCAATACTTGCATGGCATTACTTCAATATCTTCTTTTTTCATTTCTGGACTACAAACTTGCAAAAACTTTTTTTTTTTTTACCAGCTATTTCACATATTTAAAGTAAAATATCCAGATAGTGAACTGTCTTGAGGCAGGTTAAGTTGGCCTTGATGGCCAGAGCCACAATACAATTTATTGGCCATTTAGTCGAGGTAACCGATTAACAAACATCTAAACGTGATATACATTGCCTGAATGTCACACGACGTTCTTGATGTACTTAGTTCTCACTGTCTGCAATGCAACATTTAAACAGTGCAAACAGGATAGACAAGACCTAAAGTTAATGTTATATTCCGTTTTTTGCAAATGCTTGACTAACGTCATGTTTAAATCGTTGCAATAATCGTTTTTTTTTTTTTTTTAAATGACTCGTTTGAATTCGCTATTCAAACTCACACAAGCACTCAAAACTCTAAATTAGTTAAACAGCTAACATAACCCCGCGAAATCGTTAACAAGCAGCTACATTCGAAAAGAGCTATTTTGGGACACCAACATCCAAACTTGCACGTCAAATAATATAACGTTAAGTTAGATGGTAATAAAAAAAAAAGATTAATAAATAACTTACCTATGATTTCTCAGAAATGCTGGACTGCTTTGAATTGTTGGCGCGATGCTTGCCTTTCAGTAACCACGGCAGTTCAAATTACCATGCGCTCCATATGCATGCGCCAACAAGAAACGCTCGTTTTAAAGCAAAACTAACATTTGAATGCAAGTTCAACAAAACATTTTTAGTATTATAGTTTTTAACATTGAAGCAACATATTTGTTGAATAAACTAAGTATTATTTCTGAACATTTCAAATTAAAATATCTTAGTTCAGTTCACTTTTTAAACTTTTAGATAACTTTACATGAGTTGGCTTTTTTACAGTGTGCATTTTTCACATTTTTTCCCACATTTTTTTAATAAAAAAAATTAATAATCTCTAAAATTAAAGGGTGTAGTATGTAGATGAGGGGGCACAGTTTATGTTGGGCTGAGTGCCGTTTGTCCATGACCCATGTTTAAAAAGCTATTGAATTTTTAAAGAATGAAAAAAAAAAAAGTGAAAAATTAACAGACCCTAAAATAAAAGGATGTAGTAAGAGCAACATTTCTCTATGCCCTATGGTTAAGAAGCTATTGAAATTTTAAAGAATAATATTAAATATATATTAAATAATTTCGGGGGGGATTGGGATGAAGTATTTTGGGGTATGGGAAAAATGTTTAATTTTAATAAGCCTGTCTGCACAATTTCTTTTGATTATTAAAGCCCTATACTTTTACATATTTTTAAATGATTAAATATTCATTCTAATGTGTATGCTGATGTTTAAAATGAAAGAAAATGTTGCTCTAATTGTTAAAAAATAAAATTTTATTAGGCAGTACTAGTCTGGTTTTTCTAGTTCAATAGTTTACAGTGTGGCAACATACTCGCTGTTTGATCCTCCTGAACAAACGGGAAGATGAATATCGTTCTACGCTTTTTGTTGGTGTGATGCATTTTGCGATGATCCCTAAATCATTCGTCATGCTGTAGGGAATAATGGGGTTTATGCTTTCAAAAATCTATACATTTAATAGCTTAATCGAGAAAAAAAAAGGTGTAGCTTAATGACTATGTAGATACAAACATATGCATATATTTCCTATCTCATTTTCAGGTTTATTTAAGTAGCTATTGGAGCTGGAAATGCAAATATAAAACTAACTTTACTGCGGTTTTGCAGACAAACAAAATGAAAGGGATTTTTCATGCATCATCTTTACAAACAAATTAAGCTTTTGACAAACAGCTGTGGGAAATTTGAGGCAAGGTCCTATTTACAAATGCAAATTAATATCTCCCATGTCTCTGGCATAATGATTCTAACATGTCTGCGAAACTACAAGCTAATTCTCTAACTTGAACTTTCATTTAAGAGTTTTTCCAAAACATTAAACCTTGATTCACATACTCGAGCACAACAATCTGAATAAGAACACAACTTGTATGTAATAATTGAAATTATGCTTTAGTTTTGCCTTGTTGGTGTGAGGTTTTGTTCGTTGAATTCAAACTTTAGGCCAGTGTTTCCCTTCAACAGCAAACTTACCAGATGGCTGGGATTTTGCTGTTACCAGTGGTGAGCATGTTTACTAGGAGTAGCTGACTTTTCTTTATTACCAGAAGGTTTTTGGAAATATGTCGCTAGTAGAAACCACTGGCAAACCTGTGAAAATTTTTCCATCCATCCATTTTCTTCCGCTTATCCGAGGTCGGGTCGTAGGGGCAGCAGCTTCAGCAGGGATGCCCAGACTTCCCTCTCCCCGGCCACTTCTTCCAGCTCTTCCGGGGGGATCCCAAGGCGTTCCCAGGCCAGCCGAGAAACATAGTCCCTCCAGCGTGTCCTGGGTCTTCCCCGGGGTCTCTTTCCAGTGGGGCGAGTCCGGAACACCTCACAAGGGAGGCGTCCAGGGGGCATCCTAAATAGATGCCCAAGCCACCTCATCTGGCTCCTCTCGATGCGGAGGAGCAGCGGCTCTACTCTGAGCCCATCCCGGATGACTGAGCTTCTCACCCTATCTCTAAGGGAGAGCCCAGACACCCTGCGGAGGAAACTCATTTCGGCCGCTTGTATTCGCGATCTTGTTCTTTCGGTCACTACCCAGAGCTCATGACCATAAGTGCGGCTAGGAACGTAGATCGACCGGTAAATTGAGAGCTTTGCCTTTTGGCTCAGCTCCTTCACCACGACGGACCGATACAGAGCCCGCATAACTGCAGACGCTGACCCGATCCGCCTGTCAATCTCCCGCTCCATTTTACCCTCACTCGTGAATGAGACACCGAGATACTTAAACTCCTCCACTTGGGGCAGGATCTCACTCCCAACCCTGAGAGGGCACTCCACCATTTTCCGGCTGAGGACCATGGCCTCAGATTTGGAGGTGCTGATTCACATCCCAGCCGCTTCACACTCCGCTGTGAACCTATCCAGTGAGAGCTGTAGGTCACAGGGTGATGAGGCCAACAGAACGTCATCTGCAAAAATCAGTGACCCAATCCTGAGCCCACCAAACTGTACCCCCTCAACGCCCTGGCTGCGCCTAGAAATCCTGTCCATAAAAATTATGAACAGGATCGGTGACAAAGGGCAGCCCTGTCGGAGTCCTACTCTCACCGAAAACAGGTCCGACTTACTACCGGCAATGCGGACCAAGCTCCGACACCGGTTGTACAGGGACCGGACAGCCCTTAACAGGGAATCCGATATCCCATACTCCCGGAGTACCCCCCCACAGGACTCCCCGAGGGACACGGTCGAATGCCTTCTCCAAGTCCACAAAGGACATGTAGACTGGTTGGGCAAACTCCCATGCCCCCTCCAGGACCCTGCTAAGGGTGAAGAGCTGGTCCACTGTTCCGCGACCCGGACTAAAACCACACTGCTCCTCCTGAATCCGAGGTTCGACTATCCGACGGACCCTCCTTTCCAGGACCCCTGAATAGACTTTCCCGGGGAGGCTGAGAAGTGTGATCCCTCTGTAGTTGGAACACACTCTCCGGTCCCCCTTCTTGAAGAAGGGGACCACCACCCCGGTTTGCCAGTCCAGAGGCACTGTCCCCGATGTCCATGCAATGTTGCAGAGACGTGTCAACCATGACAGCCCTACAACATCCAGAGCTTTGAGGAACACAGGGCGGATTTCATCCACCCCCGGGGCCCCGCCACCGCGGAGCTTTTTGACTACCTCGGCGACCTCGGCCCCAGAGATGAAAGAGTCCACCTCTATGTCCTCAGACTCTGCTTCCTCATCGGAAGGCATGTTGGTGGAATTAAGGAGGTCTTCGAAGTACTCCCCCCACCGACCCACAACGTCCCTAGTCGAGGTCAGCAGCGCACCATCCCCACTATACACTGTGTTGACCGTGCACTGCTTTCCCCTCCTGAGACACCGGATGGTGGACCAGAATCTCTTCAAAGCCGTCTGGAAGTCATTCTCCATGGCCTCCACAAACTCCTCCCACGCCCGGGTTTTTGCCTCAGTAACCACCGAAGCCGCGTTCCGCTTGGCCTGCCGGTACCTATCAGCTGCCTCCGGAGTGCCACCAGCCAAAAAGGCCTGGTAAGACTCCTTCAGCTTGATGGCATCCCTCACCGCCGGTGTCCACCAACGGGTTCTTGGGTTGCCACCGCGACAGGTACCGACCACCTTACGGCCACAGCTCCAGTCGGCCGCCTCGACAATGGAGGCGCGGAACAGTCCATTCGGTCTCTATGTCCCCCCACCTCCCCCAGGACGTGGTTGAAGTTTTGCCGTGAGCATTGAAGTCCCCCAACAGAACGATGGAGTCCCCAGGAGGGACGCTCTCTAGCGCCCCCTCTAGAGACCCCAAAAAGGGCGGGTACTCCAAACTGCTGTTCGGCGCATAAGCACAAACAGTAAGGATTTGTCCCCCCACCCGAAGGCGGAGGGAGGCCACCCTCTCGTCCACTGCGGTGAACCCCAATGTACAGGCCCCGAGCCGGGGGGCAATAAGTATGCCCACAACTGCTCGGCGCCTCTCACTGGGGGCAACTCCAGAGTAGAAGACAGTCCAGCCCCTCTCAAGGAGACTGGTTCCAGAGTCCAAGCTGTGCGTCGAGGTGAGTCTCTAACTATATCTAGCCGGAACTTCTCAACTTCACGCACTAGCTCAGGCTCCTTCCCCGCCAGAGAGGTGACATTCCACGTCCGTAGAGCCAGCTTCTGCAGCCGAGGATCAGACCGCCAAGGCCCCTGTCTTCGGCCACCACCCAACTCACACTGCACCAGACCTCTTTGGCCCCTCCTACAGGTGGTGAGCCCATGGGAAGGGGGACCCACGTTGCCTCTTCGGGTTGTGCCCGGCCGGGCCCCATGGGTGCAGGCCCGACCACCAGGCGGTCGCCATCGGGCCCCACCTGCAGGCCTGGCTCCAGAGGGAGGCCCCGGTGACCCACGTCCGGGCGAGGGAAAACGTTTTCCAAAGTTTGAATTCATCATAAGAGGTCTTTTGAACCACTCTTTGTCTGTTCCCTCACCTAGGACCAGATTGCCATGGGTGACCCTACCAAGGGCATGAAGCCCCCAACAACATAGCTCCCAGGATCATTGGGACACGCAAACCCCTCCACCACGATAAGGTGATGGTTCAAGGAGGGGGTAAAAATTTTTGGCAAACGAAATTCTTTGCCAAAAATTAGCTGAAAGCTTGCTGCAAACCTTTCATGTTTTGTAATGGAGAAAACAAAAAGAAGACTATAGCCTAGGACTGGGCCGATAAACGATATTTATTTGATCTTTAAAAACGATGAAAAGCTCTAGACATTTTTTTGCTCGATATGGATTAATCTAAGAGCCAATCACACAGCAGGACAACACGACAACAACCAATCAGCGTGCAGCTTGCGCGTGACGTGCAGGTCAAAGTTAATTTCCTGCCGCACTTTGCGAAGCAAACTTGACACCAGGACGACAAAAAAAAAAAAAAAAAGAGTGGAAGCAGCAACGAAAGTGAATCTAACCTCGAGTTATTGTCCAAAGAAATTGAAATTGTCGACAAAAAAGGTAGCACGAACTCCGTTATATGAACGCATCACCCACACGACCACACAGAGCATGAAAATGCGGCCTGATGCTACTCCGTCAACTAGCAGGGCTAGCAGTGGGGCTGTCGTCTTTCGTGGCCATTACACCTTATGAAAGGTGTTTCAAAAGGAGTAAGAATATAACCAGGGCTGTTTCTAACTTTCTAGCGAAAGATATGATGCCCCTAAGCACACGAGGCTGAAGTTAGCTCCTTATTCGTAGCTTCCGGTTTGTTTGGCTCCTTATTGCGCAGCGTCTCACTCTGCGGCTGAAGTTTAGCTCCTTATTCGCCTCATTACTAACGGTTGTGTTCACGTTGGCGAAAGCTGCGCAGTTGATCAATAAAAGCACCTTCTGATTCGTTTGGCTCCTTATTGCGCAGCGTCTCACTCTGCGGCTGAAGTTTTGCTCCTAATTCGCCTCGTTACTAACGGGAGTGTTCACTCTGGCGAATGCTGCGCAGTTTATCAATAAAACATTATTTTGGTGGCTTAAACCATTCTGTCCAAGCAAATATTAACTATATAACACATAGCAGGTACCCAACTATATAGTAAAAGTGAAATTGTCCTGGTCCAGATTGATAGCTGCATAATTAATTCCATTTTTGTTGTCATTGCATGCTTAAGCCATTATGTCAGTTTATTGGGACAGTGTGCAATAGCCTTCATTGAATTGTGGGATAAAAAGACAGCCCAAGTGTGTGTGGTCTAAATGTTGTTTCTCATTATTGTTTAAAAATCTCAAAACATTGTAATATATCATCACAAGATACTTTTTATCATCACAAACAAGTTTTTTTTTTTTAATCTTTGCCTTGTAAAGATTGTGCCTATAGTATCTTATTTTTTAAGGCCAAATCTGTCATCTGTTTTTGTTAAACTACACTTTAAAATGTAATTTAACGAACCCTTTAATTTTTGTGACTTCAGTTTAATTTAAGTTGTTCAACATTGATGTTCAATAAATAATTGTAGATGGTGTGTGTTGCCTTCAATTAATCAATCAAGTAATGCACCCTTCATTCAAAAATCTCTCACTTGTGAGCATATTTACTGTACAAAACTTGTCAGTGAACTATGAGGGCAAAAAAAATCGTTTATTAATCGAAATAGAGTTAAAATGTTCAATTAATTGAGATTTAGATTTTAGGCCAAATTGCCAAGCCCTACTATAGCCTCATTTACACTGCATGTCTCGATGCACTGTGAAATGTAATAAAGTTGACTTAGAAAAAGTGAGGAAACCGATTGCCTTAAAATTTCCAAGTAAAGTAGAGTATTAGTTGGCATAACTTAACACAATTTGTAGGGACAACTTGTTAATCAAGTATACTTAAGTACTGTTGACTTAAAATCATTGAGTTAACTTTCTCTTAGTGTTCACATTACTAGGAAAATATTAGGAAGCCGATTATAAGTAAGCATTACTCCAATAACCTAAGTGCATCAATTGTTTATTACGTATCGTGACGTGGGCAGGGCGGTGGCTGACGACGACCCTCATACCTTGCGGTGGTTCTCTGTGTCCACCCTGTTGGGAAAAGGTGTTTGGGTTAACGGCTTCGGCCGTGTTGTGTGTGTGATATCTCAGTGAATGTGCTGCTCATGCCATACAGTGCTGAGACCTAATAAAATACTCCCAGCCATTGCATTGGGCAGCAACCAAGCTCACTTTTCTCCAAGATCCCTTCTAGCAGTGGAAAAAGGAACTTGGAGAGACTAAGTAAGCTTAATTGCTGCTCAATGCAATGGCTGGGAGAAGTTTATTCACCACACGATCACTGTATAGAATGGGAAACACATTCAATTCAGCCTTAGCATGAACTGGCGCACATTCAACAGGTCACACATACTTATCTTAAAACACCCAACTTGGCCGAAGCCACTAACCCAAACAACTTTCCCGGACAGGGTGAATGCACAGCAACCCCCCCTGCTCTCACATGGGTTCCCCGAGTTTAGATTTCCAGACACCGCACACCTGATTCGGCTAATGAGGACTATATAATTAGCTAATGAGCTGAATTAAGTGTTGTAATTCGGGGGGGGGGGGCATGGCTACATGTCCACCATCTCTTCTCAGATTTTGCTTATTTTTTCACCAATTGCTGGTATTGGCATGAGAACAAAAGCCCACAATTTTTTTGTCCCAATCCCCGCTCGTTAAAAAATGGCAGCCATCTTGATTTTTGGCCTTGAGACATGCTACGCCCCTTTTTGAAATCCTCTTTTCCTAGCTAACTCACTTGCTATGTCATATGGAGATGAAACTTGGTGTATTTATGTAATTTTCCATGTAGATCCAGATTCTGCAATCAGAATGGCTATCTCTTCTGGTTATGGAGATATTTCTGAAACCATTTTTGGGGGTACACCTTTTCGACCCCCCAGAACCCAAAGTCGGGAGACATTTACCTGCATTTCCTCAGCGAAAGAGAGAAAAACCGTTGGCTCAGTTGTGATCACTTGACGCTCAGCGTCAAAACAAGATGCGCATGCGTCATACTCGGTACTTGTAAACCAAGACTTGCTCGTATCTAATATTTTTCTAAAGAATCAAGATACGATTAGATTAGCACCTTTGCATTTGAAAGGCCATCCTTTTGAGATCAGGGCTGTGGAATTTAGTGTAGTAGAGATTCCTCTACTACACTATGCTTTGTTTACATTCTCCACCTCTTTGTATCCTCCCCCTTGAAAAGTATAAACTCAGTGCTGAGTTTTTAGTCAGACTTTGATGACTACAGCGATGCTTGGCGAGTTCTCAGTAAAGAGTAACTTCTGCTTGAAAGATATCCCAATTTCTCCTGATCCCTGCTTCGACAAAGGGGGAAAAAAAGTTTCCAACACTCAGAACAGAGCCAAATAACACATTCCTACTGCCCTTGTGAAAATAATGTTTTTTTTTTTCTTTTTCTCCCCAGATAAAACATTTTCCCAAGTCTTCTCTTGCCCCTGATGTGTTCACTGCACTTAGATTTACCTCCAATAACACTTCAAGATATGGCCTTTAAAGGAAGTACTAAGAAAACATTATCTGGTCATCATAAGACATATCATGAAGAAATGAAGAACCAAAATTACCAGTGCTCAGGTTGTGGGAAGAGATTTAGTAACTCAAATCGTCTGAAAAGACATCAGCGCATTCACACAGGAGTGAAACCGTATCACTGTGCACAGTGTGGGAAAAGATTTAGTAACTCAAGTGGTCTGAAAACACACGAGCGCATTCACACAGGAGAGAAGCCGTATCACTGCTCACAGTGTGGGAAGAGTTTTACTGTAGCTAGTAATTTTCAAAGACACCAGCGCATTCACACTGGAGAGAAGCCGTATTACTGCTCACAGTGTGGGAAGAGTTTCACTGTAGCTAGTTCTCTCCAAACACACCAGCGCATTCACACTGGAGAGAAGCCGTATCATTGTGCACAGTGTGGGAAGAGTTTTACAAGGGCTGATGACCTACGACAACACCAGCACATTCACACAGGAGAGAAGCCGTATCACTGCTCACAGTGTGGAACGAGTTTTACAAGGGCTGCTTCCCTACGAAAACACCAGCGCATTCACACAGGAGAGAAGCCGTATCACTGCACACAGTGTGGGAAGAGTTTTTCTATTTCTAGTTCTCTGCAAACACACCAACGTGTTCACACTGGAGAGAAGCCGTATCACTGTACACAGTGTGGGAAGAGTTTTACTGCAGCTAGGCTGCTCCAAACACACGAGCGCATTCACACTGGAGAGAAGCCGTATCACTGCGCACAGTGTGGAAAGAGTTTTACTGCAGCTACTAATTTTCAAAGACACCAGCGCATGCACACTGGAGAGAAGCCGTATCACTGCACACAGTGCGGGAAGAGTTTTTCTACTTCTAGTTCTCTGCAAACACACCAGCGCATTCACACTGGAGAGAAGCCGTACCACTGTGCACAGTGTGGGAAGAGTTTTACTGTAGCTCGTTCTCTCCAAACACACCAGCGCATTCACACAGGAGAGAAGCCGTATTACTGCACACAGTGTGGGAAGAGTTTTACATGGGCTGGTAACCTACGAAAACACCAGCTTATTCACACAGGAGAGAAGCCGTATCACTGCGCACAGTGTGGAATGAGTTTTACAAGGGCTGATTACCTACAAAAACACCAGCGCATTCACACAGGAGAGAAGCCGTATCACTGTGCACAGTGTGGGAAGAGTTTTACAAGGGCTGATTACCTACAAAAACACCAGCGCATTCACACAGGAGAGAATCCATAGCACAATCTCAATATGGGCAGTGTTGTATGCACTGCAGTCACTCCTAAATATGTCTGCCTGTCAGCATTTCATCAGAAGGGTCAATTTATAGGGCTGCATCAAGCTAAGAACGATTTGAAATTATGGGAAAAGGATTAAGAAACTATAAAGAAATATACTCAGCAAAAAAAGGAAAGCCCCTTATTCAGGACTGTGTAGTTCAACAATAATGTTTTAAAAATCCAAATAACTTTACAGATCTTCATTGTAAAGGGTTTAAACAATGTTTTCCATGCATGTTCAATTAACCATAATCAATTAATTAACTTGCATCTGTGGAATGGTCGTTAAGACCTTAACAGCTTACAGAAAGTAGGCATTTAAGGTCACAGTTCTAAAAATGCAGGACACTAAAGAGACTTGTCTACCGACTGCGAAAAACAGTGTTGACTCTTTTAGTATTCATAAAAATATTTACACATTAAGTTTACTGAAAGTAAAAACAGTTGAAAGTCAGAAGACGTTTCATTATTTGCTGAGATATATATAAAAAAGACTCGCTCATCCAGAGCTTCAGTTCCCCGTGGGTCGTGTCCATAGGCTTCTCCGTAAAGGGAACTACACTGAGCGCTTTGGTGCCGGCACTCCGGTCTACTTGGCCGCTGTGCTGGAGTGTCTGACTGCTGAGATTCTGGAGTTGTAACGCTGCCTGCGACAACAAGAAGACCCGTATCATTCCTCGGCACCTGCAGCTTGCCATGCGTAACGATGAGGAGCTGAACAAACTCCTCGGCGGAGTGACCATCGCTCAGGGTGGTGTGCTGCCCAACATCCAGGCTGTGCTTCTGCCCAAGAAGATCGAGAAGCCGGCTAAGGCAATTTCACCAATTGTTGCGTTTGCCAGTACCCAAAGGCTCTTTAAAGAGCCACCCATCTTTGCTTTAAAAGTGCGTTTTTCTGTTCAGTATAATAAATACGGTATGAATACAAGCTATAAATATTGATGAGTTTACCTGGATGAATAAGGACTGTCTGTTGGATCTCTCTTTACACACACACACACATACACGCGCGCACTGTCATACTAATGATTCAGTTTGGTCAATGTTTTAGTTAATTATGTGAATGTTTCTTGTTTTTTTATATGAGCAGGAATGTGATAAAGAATGACGATATGTAGTCCGTATTATCTGAGTAATATTTTAAGAGTGGAACCAGTGTTCTTTTGTCAGTAGGGAGTCACGGTTTAATTGAGTGTGACATTATGCTTGACCATATGAGAGTTGTGTTTCGCAGCCAGTTTTTGCAACGGTGTTTTCTCCGGACAGTTACCCTCTTAAATAACAAACGATGACATTCGATAAAATGTTTTAAAACAGTCCGCTGGGAGCGAGGCCTATTTGGTCGGCCTGTTCAAAGACACCAACCTGTGTCCTATTCCTGCCAAGACATTCAGCTGGCCCACCATATTCAACCACAACTCCATCTAATCTACACAAAGGCTCTTTTAAGGACCTCCCAATTGTTTGTGAAAATTATGGCTGTTTTCATATTTTACTGAATAAAATGAGTGCTGTTTTCTTTGTGTGTATACATCTTTTTGGCCAAAACATATGTACATGTAATTTGCAGGGGTGATAGCGTTCCGGCACCACGCCGAATTTCTGTTGTACTGTGGCTGCGGGGGGGGAATCAGGTTTGCGGATATTGAACTGTCATTTCTCTAGATCTGAGATGCGCAGGTGATTGAGAAGGAACAGCCAATCAGCAGTAGTGTGTGGATGTCTGTGATTGGCTGGTTTTGTGGCTTTTTTTTTTTTTTTTTAAACTGGACAAAGTTAAGCGAGCGCGCACAGAAAATAAATGTTGCACATGCATGCAGGCAGGAATTGAGAAGTCATGTGTGCGCGGAGCACATGTTGAACGAGCAGGGGAGACACCGCATACGCAGAATCGCTCAGAATTGTGGCAGGAATTAATTTGAGCTTGACGTGTCATTTAATATCGCCCACCCACTCGTCACTTTATGTAAGAAATTAGCGGAGGATAATCAATTAGTTAATCAATTCCTGTGTACTTTGGAGTACTATTATTGCCACGTTTGGGTCACCGGCATTTTTTAACGCCCACTGCTCGTGATGTCACGGGTTCTCGCGACTAGACCAGCAGAGTTTAGGGGCCGGGTTGGTGCTTATTTTAGGGCACCGGCACCAATTTTTTTCTGTGGAAAAGCGCGGCACCGGTTCCAAAATTGGGAACAGGTGCTATGCGCTAAAATGCCCGCCTGCCATGGATTCCCCCCCACCCCCCCTACATAATCGCTATCAAAGATTATATTCGAACATAAATTCATAGGTTTATTATTATCAAATATGATATTACAATTATAATAAACCCTAGGCACGTGACAGCCGTCAAGATAATATTTAGTTTGTGGCACATTTATTTTTCAGGGCTTTGAACATGAATATGCAAAAATATAAAAATAAACATATGTAAAAAGAAATTATATTGTTTATGATGAAAAATTTTATGAAACTGTTTATTATAAAATAAAGAATATAAAAATATACATGTATAGTAAATAAAATTGTGTATATAAAACCATAAATTAGGGTATTATGTATAAAAGTAAACTTTAAAAAATGCAATAGCCACATAGAGTTTAATGATCTTTACATAAACTAAGGTTTAAATGTCAAAATTAAAGCAACATTCTTTGTCAACTTGCCATCTGCAATTATTGTTAAAAAAAGAATGTTGATTTACATAAACTAAGGTTTAAATGACCCGGTTTCTGACATCTTCGGCATACAATCTAGTTACGACGAGGAGATTGACTATGGGGCTGGGGGGCCTGTAAACACATAGACACTGTCAACTTGCCATCTGCAAAAGTGTTGATACGGTATATGTGTGTGTATATGTGTGTGTGTGTATATATATATATATATATATATATATATATACACACACACATACATACATGCGCGAACACACACAGTAGTTTAAAAAAATACACTGACATATTCAGTTGTTAAGAATGACCTCAATTTTAAATTCTCTTAAATTAATTCAACTTAAGAAGAATAGTAGACTTCTTCTAGAATATTATATTATATTTAATGAAAGTGTCTCTTACTACATCCTTTTGACGGTTTATACATTATTTCGATCCTCTCGTGTATTTTATCCTTTTTTGTTGTTCTCAATAAATAAAAATTTATATATATAGACCATTTTGCTAAACATTCTCGTAATACGGCGACGTAGGAAGAGAAAAAAATTGCAGCTACTGGGTTCAGTCTGTTTATTTTGCCCTTTTGCCGCATTTCCCTCTGTATAGCATGTAGGATCATGGGATATATCCGGTCCTCCGAGGTGTAAAATGAATGTGAAGAATACGCACTAGAAGTGTTTTCCTTGCCTTTGTTGGGATTTGAACACCAAGGAAAAAAGCTGCATGCAACGTTTTTTTAACACCGTATAACCGCGCAGTCGGACAAACGCACGTCACCAAAGCCCGTGTGAGCTCTCTCACTGACTCCTATGTATAGAAAACTCTCTGCGCTTCATCCGCGCTCACCGGACACTACGACCGGCAGAAAACGCTCGATTTTAACGCCCAATAAGAGGTGTTTAATGTAAATTGCTCCCATACCTTGGAGGACTTGGGGCGCGCGCTTTTTCCTGCAGACGCTTCTGTAACCGCCATTGTGCGAGCGACTTGGTATCAGTGTGTCTTTGTGCATCTTGTGGTCGCGCTCCTCAGTAACGTGAGCAGCCCAACTAATCGATAACGGCATTCGTTGACAACGAATTTCATTATCGATAATTATCGATTTTATCGATTAGTTGTTGCAGCCCTAGTTTCATGTAAATTTTTAATTTGGAAACCATTAACCTATGAATTTAACTTCTAATATAATCATTGATAGTGATTATGTAGGGGGGCAATCCATAGCAGGGGGGCATTTTGGCGCATAACACCGGCACAGGAACCAGAGCAGTAGTGACCTGTCTTGGTATGGCTGTAGCATCTGTAGCATTGTACTAAGTGATTGTACTAAGGTGGGCTAATAATGTCAATCTAGGCACTGAAAATATTGAGAAGAAAATGCTCTCTTTTCTTGAATAATACTGGGGGCATAATGGAAATATGAAAATATCTAAAAAAGAGCGACTTGACAATAATGATGATCAGCGTTATACATAGGCTGTTTATATATTTGTGCCCAGGGGCCAACAAGTTGTGTTAAAAGTGCGTCGCATACATAGTACCCCCACCCCAACTCACCTCGAGGGCAAGGAAAAAAGTTCAGGCTCAGGAATTTGGTACAACTTTGGCAGAGCATGTGTACATGTCCTCCTCCATATTGTGCATCATGTGGTAGATGTGTGTACTTGCAGATCTCTCACTTACACACAAGAACATTCTATCCAGAAAACTTTTTGGGGGGAGGGGGGAATTTCAACTTCAGGAAAAGGAAGTATGATGTATTTAACAAGTATTGAGCCGGGGGAGGGACAGCAGCGGCGTCCGGTGTGCCTTCATCAGGTGATTCATGAGGTTGGTGCTACAAGTATGGGGGAGGGATTGCGCAAATTAAGGGGCTTCTCTGAGTGGGGCGAGGGTAAAGAAATGTTGCAGTTGCAGCAGGAAGAGATAAATAAGTTAACACAAAGTACCGCCTGTTTACAGGCCCCCCAGCCCCATAGTCAATCTCCTCGTCGTAACTAGATTGTATGCCGAAGATGTCAGAAACCGGGTCACTTCGCTAGGGAATGCGATGGGGAGCGTGTACCTACTTGTTTTTTTTTTTATTATTAACTGCTACGATGCGGACCTCTAGAGCCCAGTCTGACTCACTTGCACCATCGGGGAAACTAGTCCCCACTGCATTGCAGAGCCAAAGCGCGGTTGTAGAGGACAACGTCTCGGGTATTGCTTTATCTCATTTGATGTCATCTTGCCCACATCATCTTGTCCGTATTGATAGTGTTCAAGTGCCTTGTTTGGTTGAAACTGGATCTATGGTGTTCATCATTACTTAGAGCCGCTTTCCAATGCACTTTCAATCATGGGGTGTAGATCGGTTGAAGTCATGCCACTGCCTCCAGTTTCGTGCAGCCAATGGGTTGTCAATTCTTTACATTGGCTACATGGATTTGGATGTTGAGATGTGTAATTGATTGATTGGTCGATGCTACTAGGAGCCTTTTGGTCTTTATGGTCCTGGCTTCGCTGATTGTTCCTCTCTAGTGGAGGCCCCAAAATTAGTTTTACGGGCCTTACAGCACTGCCATTTATCAGAGGATCTGTCCTCAGTAGTACGTATGGGGAAGGTCAGTTTGTGGGGTCGTAAGTCGTGTCATATTCCAGTGAACATATAGTGTTCAGATGGTACGTTTGCCAGCTGGGATAACTGGGGACGAGCCAGTGAAGGTTTCAATGTGTTCTCAAGTCGCAGAGGCAGTTGCTCCAATCCACGATCAAATTGAAGCTGTTGATTTTTCTGTTCTGTCTCAGGAAGAGTAAAGTGAGGTCAGGGCTTTGTTGGGGCGATATCGGTCAGCTTTGATGTCGCATGAGATCCTGTTGCTGGATTCAGTGTCTGTTCATCAGTGGTTTAGGCGAATTCCACCGTCAGAATATGAAGTAGTTAAGAAGAAGAATATATATTATGAAGTCAGAATATGAAGTAGTTAAGTCACATATCAGCCAGCTTCTAGAAGCCAACGTTATTAGAGAAGGCTGCAGTTCATATGCGTCGCCCCTTGTGTTTGTCCGGCAAAGGGGCAGGAGTCTGTGCCTGTGGGTTGCCATTTTTAGTGTCGCCCTCGAAACTCTGCCTGTGTCCATTGACTCAGAAAGTCAGGGCCGGGTTCTGGCAGACCCCAATTTATTGGTGTTTGGGGCGGATACTGCAGTTGAGGCCCCTGTGGGTCCTGGACTATCAGGGCAGGGTGCTGTAAGTTAATTACCCATGATCGATCCTGGTTCTCTAGGCGTTGAGGCTGTTGATGCTTCGTCCAATTTCATGTCTGCACTGTTCAGGCCTTGGGCTTGGGTTAATTGGGTAATTGTTGAGCCAACGATTCAAGACCTGTGTGTAGATTGTGGCAATGTGGGTGATGGGGTTGTGTCATTGGCACACTAGTAGGTGAATTTTCACGATAGCCTATCAGTATGGTTCTTGATGGTATTTAAGGCTGGATTTATCTTACCTGGTATATGTCACGACCAGGAACGCACTTACGGCGTATTCGCTCATTATGTGCTGTGCGTTTTGCTGTTGGGTAATGTTAACCGGTGTTTGTGTTCTGCTTAGCCGTGGAGCTTCCTTCGCTCCTGTGTTCTCCTACCTGGTATTTTGCTGCAAGCTGTGAGTAATGGTACAGCTCGCGTAGCACAACGATTCGCCTTGGTAAGTTTTTTTTCTGGTTCATGGAAGAGATGTATTTTAGTAATTGTTCTTTTTATAGTGCACTATGGCTGGCCAGCAATACGCTCTAAAATGTCGTTGACGAAAGAATTCATGATCCCCAACGCCTTCGACGAAATGCTTCAGGCCTTTGTACACGTAGATAGCATAGCTCTCCTTCCTGGATTTTCTATGCTTCTTACCTCCTTTGCCGGCAATCTTTGTCACGGCTTTCTTTGACCCCTTCTTGGGGGGGAACTTAGCTGGCTCATGCATGTAGATGCGATGTATAAATGAGACTGGATAAAACAATAAGGAGTTTCGCCTCAGGGCCTCTCTATACACAAACTACATTGTAATTGAATGCAAGCCAAGGACGGATTTTGATTGGTCGACATTCTAAAACTCCTCTTTCGAGGGACCTCCCTCTGCCCCACTTCCACTACGCTTTGTCCTCTTTCCCGATGGTTTAGAATCGTGACATTGCGGGGTTTGAACAGGGAAATTCCTAATATTTTATTTTTATGTTGTTGAAAAAATGACATTTAAAAGGGGAAATGTCATTTTAAAAAAGAATAATTGTAAATTATATGAACAATAATAATTTACGGTGGCCCAGAAGAAACTTTGTTGCTGCCACCTTGGCCAGGACTCCCTGGAAGAAGAGATAATGTATCTCAATGGGACATTCCTGGTAAAATAAAGGATAAATAAATGTTTTTTTTTTAAATCATAAGGAGGGAGAGGTGGATCAGTACATTGGCGAGGCAGAGAGATAGAGATGGGAAGGATGTGCAGCAGGTTAGAGTGATTAAAGATAGAGATGGAAATGAACTGACAGATGCCAGAAGGGTGATGGGAAGATGGAAGGAGTAATTTAAAGAGGTGATGAATGAGGAAAACGAAAGAGAACAAGTAGAAGAGGTGACTGTTGTGAAACAGGAAGTAGCAAATATTAGTAAAAGTGAGGTGAGAAGTGATTACGCTTTAATGTTTGGCTGGTCAACTGCATGGTATGGAAACCTTATATAACTGCTTGACATGCGGATGATCCCGTCCCATACAGCTGGCATTGCACGGCTCAAAGACGACTGGCTTAACCCCGAGCGGTCTGCCAGTTCCCCTTGGAAAGAACCAGTTGCCAGAAAACCAAGCGTTGTCAGCACCTGTAAGGGAACGGGTAATGCGTGACTCCTCGCTGTCTCTCTTTCCAAATTTGGACCCAACTCAGCACAGAGCTCCAAGAGGATAGCTCTTGGAAATCTGAAACGGCTAATAAGGCAGTCATCATCATGGGCCAGAAATCACTGTGATCCCTAAAAAAGTGTTCCCTTCGGATTCGGCCATTGACAATGTCCTCTAATAAGGCCAACACTGCCATTGCCATAGACTAAGGGTTGTATACATTTGCAAATGCTTTTATATGTTATAAATCACATAATTGGTAGAAAAAAATTGTCAATTAACCCATTTTACCCATTATAAATTAATAGCAATGTTTTTCACGTGTTGGTGTGATACTTTGTTTTATTTCCGTTGGCGACTCCTAGAGGCAATTATGTTAAATTGCACACTACAAACACACACAAGAAATACATGTCCGCCAGACATGAAGTTGTCGTGGAAGAACGCACATTCTGACGTTAATTTCACTGTTAGTAAATCCGAACGTGAGCGTGAAAACTGGCGTAAGCAAAGTTTTGTGCATACGCAGCGTTGATACATGAGGCCCCAGGATTTGTACGGAATGTTCCAGGTGCTTCATGTCCATTCTCACAGCCTTCTTGTCTCTGATGTTACACCAGACTTCCCATGAGCACTTGCACAGGGCAATTTACTCAACTATTTAAGTTTTTGTTGTTAAATATAAAGAATATTGTAGTTCTTGAAACTAATCAGTATAATTACTCAATTACCAAATATTTAGAATTAAATGTATCAAAAATATTAAGAATTATTCACTTAGTCAAATGCTAATTTCTATTTGTGAAATAAACTTAAATTATAGTGTAAATTTAAGACAAACATAACTGTTGTTTTTTTTAGGCATTTATTTTGATTTGTCTAACTCAAACAATCATGTATGTGATTTTTAGAGATCTTATTAAGGTTCACCTCTCCCAAATGAAGCGGACAAGGGGGTGGGGGCTAAATCATGTCAGTGACACCTGACTTTCTTACAAATAACGCACATTTCACTCAAAATATTATAAACACAGACCAATAATTTGCACTTTTCTCATATATTTAATTGTGTGAAATGGATAATAAAAGTAGGTAATAAAAATGATTATGATGTGGAGGTGAATTGGTTTAGTCTTGACTTCTGGTCATGAGTGACAGCGTTGGGGGAAATCTGTTGATTGTCGAAAGTAAACACAGCGATGGAGAGAAAAAGGCCAAAGCTGTCAGGTGTCCAATTTAGGAAAAAAAAGAAGGGAGAGAGTGTCGCCGGGGGGCAATTCAATGTAGAACCGCCAATCATCACTCCTTTTTTTTAACCGAAGAACAAAAAACCTTGATATTACACACCCCGGTACAGTAGGTGGCGATATGCACCTATTTATGTTGGTTGCGACTCGCCAACAAACAAGAGAGAAGAAGAAGCGGACGGTTTGCATTATTCCTGTGTTATCTGCTGACACGCGCTGTCCATTCGCTTCAACATTTTACCTCAGCATTAATAATTAACGTCAGCGTTATATATTTTTCCTCAGGTTTTGCTGTGTGATGTCGATAATCGCCTCCGCACTGAGATGTTACTGACGGGTTTTTACAGAGACTGTTTGATGAGATGAATTACAACTCCAAGCTTGTTGTGTCTGAGGTAAGTTCAGCTGAAAACTAATGGGTTACCTCATTGTGTTTTAATTAATGGTTCAGTACACAGTCATTTAAACTTTCCAAACATTAGTTTTTCCAGCACAGTGTAAAATGTTAGATAAAATGTGTGTATGTGAGTAAGGACAGCAGTTGTTTATGTAAGATAGCACTTTGCAGACACCGCGGTAAAGTTAGTTTTACATATTCGCATATTCAGAATTTCGTCCACAATAAATTCTCCAAAGTGCACAAAATCTACACAGTCTTGTTTGCGAGAATGATATAATTTCGAAGTGACTGTAAAAAAAAAAAAAAAAAAAAAACACTGCTTTTCGCCACGCGGATGGGTTAGGGACCGTCTACAAAGTGCAGCACCAGCCTAGTAACGTGAATTGAACCAGCGGAGCTGTTCGCGCATGCGCAGTATAACAATGCTTTGGAGTTTGAGTAAAGTAGAATATGAACCTATGCAATATTTAAAATGGTTAATAATAAAAAATCTCAGAAATGTAAATCCCAAATAAATCTCATTCAAAACTTGTGCAATGTGAATATAAGCACCCTTCACTGTTCTCTATATGTTGTTGTTGTTGGGCACTGGTGGCTCAGTGGTAGGTGTTTCGCCTGCCATGCGGAAGGCCCGGGTTCGATTCCAGCCAGTGCCCACATCCCAGCCACTGGATACAGTGCCGGTCCCAAGCCCGGATAAAATGGGAGGGTTGCGCCTGGAAGGGCATCCGGCGTAAAAAAACCTGTGCCAAGTTGTAGTGCGGACTGGATATTCCGCTGTGGCGACCCCTTGCCGGGAGCAGCCGAAAGACCAACAAATATATAAACACAGAATAGCTGTAAAGGTACCACTTGTATATACACTAAGAATATTTCCTTCTGCTATATGTATGCACAGTATATTCTTAACCAACGGATATGGACAGATTCCACTCATGCCACCATAAACTGCCCTCATCTACATACTACACCGCTTTAATTTTAGGGTCTATTTATTTCATTTTGTTTTCTAATTTTTCATAAACAAGAAATCAATAGCTTCTTTAAAGGGCATGTGCAGGTGCCACTCAGGCCACCATATACTGCCTCCCTTCATCTAATAATAATAATAATAATGTTTATATAGCACCTTTCCAGGGGGGGTGTTCTTCGTACGTCGCTTGAAACATCCGGGATGAATTGACACATCTAAGATGAGATCATCGTGCTAATTAAGACCTGGCTAAGTTGGTTCTTCGAGCACACCTGTTGTTGATTTGTATGGCCGGATTGAGTTGTCTAGGATTATTGCGCGTTCGTGCGTTGGTTTAAATGGCGATATGCATCGAAAGTAGATCACAAGCCCTTTGATTGGTTGACGAAATGACAAAAGAACAAGCAAAATTTTTTTTTAACACCTGTTACGTGCTAAAATGCCCCCCCCCCCACGTGTTATGCACTGAAATGCTTCCCTGCCATGGATTACGCCCCCCCCCCACCACACACATAATTGCTATCAAATATTATATTATAACATATGCACATATGGTTTACAAATTACATGAGAAAATAAAATAAATATGTTGTATATGGAATAATAGAAATGACTTTTTTTTTCAAAAACATGTATACTTTTATATTTTTTATAATAAAATTAGTTTTGTCCAATTTTTCATAATTTTTTTATTATATATATAAATATTTATTTGCATATTCATGACGAACACCTGAAAAATAAATGTGTTACAAAATAAACATTATACAAGAATTTGAATTAATGGTCTTGAGGGCTGTCTCGTGCCTAGAGTTTTCTATAATAATAAAAAACCTATGAATTTATGTTCTAATATAATATTTGATAGCTATTGACTCACGTGAGTCAGTCCACGTCAGTCGTGCACTTTAACCAATCAGATGTGACCTCACCATTTCAACCAATCATAACGCGGCAGGAGCGCAGCCTTAATCCTGTTTACATGAAATAAACCTGCTACCGAGCAGGTTCAAGCTTACGGACATGTTGCTATGACAACAAATGCGAGATGAGCATCGAAGAACGAAACAATCCAAGATCAGGACAAATCCACAACAATCAAATCCAGATAACTGAGTTAGCGACATGCGAAGAACAACCCCCTGACATTGAAGTACTAAAGTAGAAAACAATTAGGTCAACAAAACAAAAAAGATATGCAGAGGACAGGTGGATTCAGGTGTAACATTGGGAAAACAAGTGAGTTTTGAGTAAAGATTAAATGCTGAGACGTTGTTAACAGAACGGAGAGTGTGGTAGAGAGTTTAGGTGCAATGACACTGAATGATCTGCCGCCCATTGAAGAGAGGCGGTGCCGAGGGATGGTAAAAATACAGAATCGGAAGAACGTAGTGAACGAGTCGGAATGTAGGGGGAGAGCAGATTGAGAAGATAATTGGGAGCTAAGCCATTTATAGATTTAATGACTTTAAAGTAGAAGAATTTTGAATTTAATACGGTAGGCAACTGGGAGCCAATGTAGATCGGACAAGATTGGGGTTATATGAGCATAACGTTTGGTATGAGTGAGTATTCTAGCCGCAGAGTTTTGAATAGGGTTGTGTACTGAACACTGGTACCTATAGAACCGGTATGTACCGGACCGAAACAAAACGCGAATTTCGGTGCCTCATTTCGGTGCCACTTAAATGCCTGAACTGTCGATTTAAATATTTGTTCTCTAGATTCATATATTTTTGTAGATTAATAGTTTATTAGATTAAATGAAAGAAATTAAAAGCACAATTCATCCGGAAATGTGAGACCATCCGAGATGCGCGTGAATGCAGCAACTAACGTTACACTCGCTCTGACGGCAGCAGGCGGTCTACCGATAGCTTAGCATGCTAAATTAAACAACTCTCGTTAAAATGCCTAAAACTAAACGGTCGAAAGTGTGGCTGTATTTCACAAGAAAGGATTCCGACACCGCGATGTGCAGCAAATGTTTCACAGCAGTTGCGTGTAAAGGCGGAAACACGTCAAATCTAATGAAACATTCGAGGGCAGACGGAATGAAGTTTAAAGAATACGGAGGCACCGTGTTTTCTTGCGGACAACAGCTGGCACTATCGGTGTGGACGACCCCAGCCCCAGTCATACAAACCGTAGCAAAAAGGAGTCACCGATTATAATGACGACAGCAGACTTTCCGCAGGTTAGTAGTAGGATAATGTAACGTTAATAGCAAAATGCAAATCTTGCATTCATGCTAACAAATAGTCAAATGATTTGTAAAAAAAATAATGTAACATGGATTCTGTTTATAATTATGGCTTTCCAGCCTGTACTACTATACTAGTACTACAACAGTGAGCCCATTTATCATTGCAAAGAGGGCTATGCATGTCCTGTGCAGGGCAATAAGTCAGGAAAGGTGTCGTATTTTGACAGAAAAGGCAAATATGGTGAAATTTCTGCAAAAGAATTGCTAAAATTTAAAGCTTACATATTCATACATACTTTAAACTTTTAATATATTGTTAAATTTTAAGCATATTTTTTTGTTCAATAAAAATTAATTCTTGAGTCATCCACTATAATTTTGTTGCTTAAAAGTATCGGTTCAGGCACCGTTTTGGCACCGGTAGCGTTTTCAAAGTATCGATTCGGCACCGGTATCCCGTGCCCAAACGATACCCAAACCCTAGTTTTGAATATATTGTAATCTAGAGATGGAGCTGGCTGGGTGACCAATGAAAAGGGCATTACAATAATCAATGCGTGATGATACGAATGCATGGATGACAGTTTCAGCATCTTTATTACTGATGAAGGGACGCAGTTGGGCAATGCGGCGCAAATGAAAGAAAGCAGATTTAGTGACAGATTTAATGTGTGGCTGAAAGGAGAGTGTGGATTAAGATTACTCCTAAATTTTTGACAGAAGTAGATGTTTTGATGTGAGAGCCACATCTACATACTACACCCTTTAATTTTATGGGCTATTAATTTTTGAAATTTTTTCACACTTTCTTTATTTTCAAATTTCAAAAGCTTTTTAACCACGGCATGGACAGATGCTGCTTATATCACCATAAACTGCACTCCCTCATCAACTTACTTCACCTTTTAATTTTAGGGTCTGTTCATTTTTCACATTTTTAATAATTAAAAAAAAATTTGAAAAAAAAAGAAGAATCTCTAAAATTAAAAGGTGTAGTAAGTAGCTGATGGGGTTTACATAGATCAAGGCCATTACTCTCTGCACATCAGCTCTTTTCTTGAACGTACACACATTCCTACTTCCGCAATTCTAACTGATTATGCAAAGTTTTAGTAAGACACACATTGTCGATTAAAATTTTCTACCACGTGCAGCGCTACTGCCTTTCCAAAGTCTTAACAGTATGAAACTGGAGCACAGTACTCCGTGGACAGGGGACACTGAAATATCTGATAACACTTTGGGTGGGTAAAGCGAGAAGGAAATTTACAGAAGCAGGTTGAAAAAAAAACTAAAATTTGTGCTGCATGCGAGCCTCTGGTATCATTTATCACCGCAACCAATGCAGATAGGTCAACATTGTGTCAGATTTGGGCTGCTAGTGTAGGATTACAAATTTATAAAATGTTTAATCTAGCTTCCAACGTAATAGTATATAAACTGAGAGTTATGTACATTGGGTTTTACATTTGGAGGTAAAGATGGTGACCTTCTAACATGATCAATTCTGGTAGCCCAGGTGTCTGAGACATTAACCTTTTGTCTTCATGGACTTCCTGACCAATTGGTAGGGTCACAAAGTAAATGTGAATGCTAATCTCAAGACCAGGCTGTGTCTTTCTCTCTATGATGTTAAGGTCTAGGTGATACTGTAGGGCTGGGCGATATGGCAAAAATAAAAACTTCGTTTTTTTCATAAAGTTTGGCCAATTCACAATTTTGATTTTTATTTATTTTTTTAAATGTGTAACTAGTCACCTTAAAACATTATAACATGACTGAAGTAACATTCTCATCTTAAGTAACTTAAATAAAACATCTGGTTAAGGAACATTGTATTTTTAATGGCCATGCAATACATAAATTGGTCAACCAGGTTTAAAATATAAAACAAATTCTTGAGTTAAATATCTTTGCAGATGATTTGAATGAAAGCTAAAAGTAAATATTAGAAAATAGATTTGAAATAGCAGTTCATTATACTTTGACAAATATTGTGAAGAGCTTACTACTTCATAACTTGAATATAAACAGAATATGAATCTATAACCTCATATTAAGTAACTGGCACTGTTATTACAAAAGCAAAACATAATCATCTTCATAATTTAAGCTATTAATGAAATAACAGCTGAATAACTGCAATTTTATTGCTTGAATTATTAATCATACTTACCAATGGTGTTGTGAAGGCGATGTCCAAAGGACTAAAGATGGGTCCAGTCGTTCATCTTCATTGCTTTGATTATGTTCCACTGTCATGACCACCTGTCGATCCTCCACAAGCTTCCAAGACTCCGGTGCATCTTTAAGTCTATTGACCAATTATTTCCAAAGTATGATCGTCAGGAAAATAACATGTCTGAAGGCAAAAACTTTGCAGTTTCCATTCTACATCAACATAATGGACTGTAAGGCTGAAGAATTCGATTACTCCACAGGTCAATCGTTGTAGAAAAAAAAATTGCCTTTTCAAGCTGCTCTGCTACTTTTCCATGTGTTTCAGTGTACATTCGGGGAATAGCTATGAAATAGTCTTTGAAATATTTGTGACTCAGCAACTTCTATCTTGGATCAGCAGCATGTAGTATTTTTATGAACCCTGGCTTTTCAATGGTGTATATGGGAACCATGTCCTTAGCGATATGAAATGCCACAGCATCTGTAATTTCTGTCCACTGCCTTTTTGTCGTATGGAACAGAACTGGAAAATGATACCGCTAATGACATCTGGCTTTTTGCAATTTTAGGTGGACCTTTTGCACTTGGACTTAGCTCATCTTCGTCGCCTAACTTTGAACATTCTTACCATTCAGCTTGGTGCCCTTATCGCAAATTTTGGAATAAATTAGTGGTGCTGCCATTGCCGGTTGCAATGGATTTTTAACCTCTAACACTTTCTTTTGCTTTACTGTACATGCGCGCACACGCATGTTATGAGAAACGGTACACATGGACTTTCAAACACAATAAATGTTTTACGCACGCACACGTTGTCAGTGTTATGTAAACAGTACACGCGTGCACGGATGTTGATTATACCAGTACGAGATGGGCACTAAGACCCAACACGGGAGTTCCGAATTCCGCAGCGCAATAGAGAAAAACCGTTGGCTCAGTTGTGATCACTTGACGCTCGGCGTCAAAACAAGAAGCGCATGCGTGATACTCGGTACTTGTAAACTAAGCCTTGCTCGTTTTTCTAGTCAAAATTTATTAAAAATCTTTGCTCGCAAACCACGTTACACGCAGTCCGATAGTTCGCTGTATTTAGCATTTGACAAAAGTTTGTTCAACGTCTGACCTCAAATCCGAACCATTTTCAATCCACAGAGGAAACGTTACTACCTTTCTTTGGCACAGGGTCATCCTGACGCGAAGAGCCGCCGTCCCTCTCTATAATATTTCTGTAGCATATTATGTTCCTACATAGAGTGGTCTACTCTCACAAGTGAGCGGTTAATTAGGCGCGCCATCATGTGGTCGAACATTATTGCCTCTTAATTATTCTGCCATTGGTGCAATTACAATGTATCTAATATTTTTCTAAAGAATCGCTATACTATTAGATTAACACCTTTGCATTTGAAAGGCAATCCTTATGAGATCAAGGCTGGGGAACTTCTGTTAACAGGCTGATTCCTCTACTACACTATGCTTTGTTTAGATTGTCTCCACCTCTTTGTATCCTCCCCCTTGAAAAGTATAAACTGTCCAGAGCTGAGTTTTAGTCAGCCTTGGATGACTACAGCGACACTTGGCGAGTTCTCAGTAAAGAGTAACTTCTGCTTGAGAGATATCCCAATGTCTCCTGGTCCCTGCTTCGACAAAGGAAAAAAAAGTTTCCAACACTAGTCTGAACAGAGCCAAATTCAGTCTGACCACTTTCACATAACATCATAGACAGTCAGCCTAAGAAACAGATTTGTAACACAACATTCCTGACCTTGTTAATGAATAATTAATAAAAAAAAAATGTTTTACTTAAAATAAAAAAATTAATATTCGTAGGTACTGCCCTTGTGAAAATAATCTTTTTTTTTTCTCCCCAGATAACACATTTTCCCCCAAGTCTTCTCTTGCCCCTAATGTGTTCACTGCACTTAGATTTACCTCCAAAAACAGTTCAAGATATGGCCTTTAAAGGAAGTACTAAGAAAATATTATCTGGTTATCATGAAGAAATGAAGATCCAAAATTACCAGTGCTCAGGTTGTGGGAAGAGATTTAGTAACTCAAGTTGTCTGAAAAGACACCAGCACATTCACACTGGAGAGAAGCCGTATCATTGTGCACAGTGTGGGAAGAGTTTTACAAGGGCTGATGACCTACGAATACACCAGCGCATTCACACAGGAGAGAAGCCGTATCATTGTGCACAGTGTGGGAAGAGTTTTACTACTTCTAATTATCTGCAAACACACCAGCGCATTCACAGAGGAGAGAAGCCGTATCATTGTGCACAGTGTGGGAAGAGTTTTACTACTTCTAATTATCTGCAAACACACCAGCGCATTCACAGAGGAGAGAAGCCGTATCATTGTGCACAGTGTGGAACGAGTTTTACAAGGGCTGATGACCTACGAAAACACCAGCACAGTCACACAGGAGAGAAGCCATATCACTGCGCACAGTGTGGAACGAGTTTTACAAGGGCTGCTTACCTACGAAAACACCAGCGCATTCACACAGGAGAGAAGCCGTATAACTGCACACAGTGTGGGAAGAGTTTTACTACTTCTAATTCTCTGCAAACACACCAACGCATTCACACTGGAGAGAAGCCGTATTACTGCACACAGTGTGGGAAGAGTTTTACTGCAGCTACTAATTTTCAAAGACACCAGCGCATTCACACTGGAGAGAAGCCCCATCACTGCACACAGTGTGGGAAGAGTTTTACTGTAGCTAGTTCTCTTCAAATACACCAACGCATTCACACAGGTGAGAAGCCGTATTACTGCTCACAGTGTGGAATGAGTTTTACTGCAGCTACTAATTTTCAAAGACACCAGCGCATTCACACGGGAGAGAAGCCGTATCACTGCACACAATGTGGGAAGAGTTTTACACAGGCAGGTCACCTGCAAAAACACCAGCGCATTCACACAGGAGAGAAGCCATATCACAGCTCATAGTGTGGGAGGAGTTTTAGACATGCAGGTCAAATCAGAAGACACCAGTGCTTTGACATGAGAGAATCCATAGCACAATCTCAATATGGACAGTGTTGTATGCACTGCAGTCACTCCTAAATATACTGCCTGTGAACATTTAATCAGAAGGTTCAATTTATTGGGCTGCATCAAGCTAAGAAAGATTTGAAATTACTGGAAAAGGATTAAGAAACCATAAAGAAATATAAATACTTGGAAGGATAGTGCTGAACCACCAACTTTTTGGAAGACATATCGGGAAAAAATCATGAATTGAGACCTCATAAACACTTTGATAAAGTTACATGGCAAAAAATCAACAACAAAAAAAGGTATGTTTAATAGTGGAAGGAAAGAAAGCATTTCCATACACACAATGTGTCTAGATGATGAGATTGTCCCCTATATAAGCCTCTGGCAGCAGTGTTGTACTCTAAAAACTGAACTGCTGGGTCACTATTGAATACTAAACATTCCTATGGTTTTTATTGACTTTTTGCCACATAACTTCACAGTTTTTGTGATCTCCATTTGTTCTGTTTTGTTTGCCATTGTTTGAGTTAATCTTTTGCCTAACTTCCATGTAGTGGTCTCTTTAACACTAGAAGCGCCGAGCATGGTAAGTTTATAAGTTTATACTAATAAGTTTGCGCATAATAATGTTTTAGACCAATTAGGTGAAATTGAATTTCTCAAGGCACACCTGACGACCTCTCACGGCACACTATTGTACCACGGCACAGTGGTTGAAAAACACCCGCGGGTCCCGCTTTTATGAAATTATTTGGCCCGCCCTGCACCACTATCTATTTTTACAACCCGCCCCGCACCCGTGACCATTAAATGATGTAAATTCCCGACCTCAATTTCTCCCGCACCTCGTCTTCCATCTTCACTTGTATTTCTTTTTTTTTGTTGTGACTGCATGCAACATACATGGATTTTTTTTAATGAAATTTTGTTTTTAATGACACGCCCCGCAAGTAAAGCGGCAATTTCTATACCCGCCCCAACGCGACCCGCGGGTTACCAGACGACCTGCGCATCACTTTTACTTCCCATTTTGTGTGTATCATTTCCTTAAAGGGCTATTGCTTCTCAACAGGATGAGAATGTTTGCCCCTTTCGCATAAGTTATTTACTGATTATATAAAAAGTAATCACTATTAAAATCTATTTAGATTTCATGTTGTATGATAGAAAATTCATCAATTGATTGAATTACCTCACACTATAAAGGGTCAACACTACAAGATAGACCAGAGTCCATTGTCCTAAGTCCTAAGTTGCTGTATTTTTAATATCAGAATGAGTTCAGTTGTACTGAATCTGTTATTTTTCAATTTCATGTGGTAAGAGGCTTGAATTTAAGTTGAATAAACAGAATTAACTGTTCATGTTTGCATGTTTTTATATTGGGAGCTATCTTAACAGTACTGAATACTTGACTACTACTATAGTGATAGTGTATGCTGTCATTTATAATTAAATCTAGATATAACAAACATTAACGTATCATGGTGAAGAAAAAACTGATTTTCTGGTAACAAAATTGTGGCTAGTAAAAAGGCTGAATGGCGAGTGACTCTGGAAATCCACTACCCACATTGGCCAGTGAGCAAAAAAGTTAATGTCAAGCCCTGATATATATATAATATAAAAGCAAACCGGATTCCAAAAAAGTTGGGACACTCAACAAATTATGAATAAAAACTGAATGCAATGATGTGGAGATGGCAAAAGTCAATATTGTATTCAGAATAGAACATAAATCATGGAACAAAAGTTTAAACTGAGAGAATTTATAATTTTAAGGGGAAAATATGGTGAATCAAAATGTCATGGTGTCAACAAATCCCAAAAAAGTTGGGACAAGGCCATTTTCACCACTGTGTGGCATCTCCCCTTCTTCTTACAACACTCAACAGACGTCTGGGGACCGAGGAGACCAGTTTCTCAAGTTTAGAAATAGGAATGCTCTATCCTTCTTGTCTAATACAGGCCTCTAACTGTTCAATCGTCTTGCGCCTTCTTTGTCGCACCTTCCTCTTTATGATGCGCCAAATGTTCTCTATAGGGGAAAGATCTGGACTGCAGACTGGCCATTTCAGTACCCGGATCCTTCTCCTACGCAGCCATGATGTTGTGATTGATGCAGAACGTGGTCTGGCATTATCTTGTTGAAGAATGCAGGGTCTTCCCTGAAAGAGATGACTAGATGTTGTTCTAGAACCTGAATATATTTTTCTGCGTTGATGGTGCCTTTCCAGACATGCAAGCTGCCCATGCCACACGCACTCATGCAACCCCATACCATCAGAGATGCAGGCCTCTGAACTGAGCGTTGATAACAACTTGGGTTGTCCTTGTCCTCTTTGGTCCGTATGACATGGCGTCCCACATTTCCAACAAGATCTTGGAATCGTGACTCGTCTGATCACAGAACAGTCTTCCATTTTGCCACACTCCATTTTAAATGATCCCTGGCCCAATGAAAACACCTGTGCTTGTGGATCTTGCTTAGAAATGGCTTCTTCTTTGCACTGTAGAGTTTCAGCTGGCGACGGCAGATGGCACGGTGGATTGTGTTCACTGACAATGGTTTCTGGAAGTATTCCTGAGCCCATTCTGTGATTTCCTTTACAGTAGCATTCCTGTTTGTGGTGCAGTGTCATTTAAGGGCCCGGAGATCACGGGCATCCAGTACGGTTTTACGCCCTTGACCCTTACGCACAGAGATTGTTCCAGATTCTCTGAATCTTCGGATGATATTCTGCACAGTTGATGATGATAACTGCAAAGTCTTTGCAATTTTTCGCTGGGATACACCTTTCTGATATTGCTCCACTATCTTTCTGCGCAACATTGTGGGAATTGGTGATCCTCTACCCATCTTGGCTTCTGAGAGACACTGGCACTCTGAGAAGCTCTTTTTATACCCAATCATGTTGCCAATTAACCTAATTACTGTTAATTGGTCTTGCAGCTCTTCGTTATGCTCAAATTTACTTTTTCCAGCCTCTTATTGCTACTTGTCCCAACTTTTTGGATTTGTTGACACCGTGAAATTTGGAATCAACATATTTTTCCTTTAAAATTATACATTTTCTCGGATTAAACTTTTGATCTGTCATTTATGTTCTATTCTGAATAAAATATTGACATTTGCCATCTCCACATCATTGCATTCAGTTTTTATTCACAATTTGTTTAGTGTCCCAACTTTTTTGGAATCCGGTTTGTATTACGGTCATCAATATTAATTCAAAATATCATTTCGAGGCATTATTTAAAATTAATATTGACTATCATAATAAGTAAAATAAGTAACTAGTTTACTAGTGTGAGCTAATGCTGCTACTGATTATTTCTGCTTACCTGTTCAGTTGTATTGCCATTCAAATATTGTCTTTAAAGTTTTATATGGTGTTTGTCTTGATGTCCTTTACTTTGTTTGTTTTACTGATCCAATATATGTTCAGTGATACTTCAAATAATATGTTTAAATAGCATTAATTTCTGTATTGTGTTCTATTTTTATACTAGTAACTGGTGTTAAAAATGTATTTCTACATTAATGAGCCAATGTAGAGTATTATGATGTGGGCTGCTGTGGGCCATGAAGTCCAGGGCCACTTTTTGGTCCCAGTCCGCCCCTGGATTAAGGTATTCATGTCATTATGTTAATTAGTGGTATAACGTTAACTCTTAGGTTAAATGTTAGCCTTCTTGCTCATGATGCTTGCTTTGCTTACCTTGCTAAACACAATAAAAATTAAATAAATAAAATAACACAATAAAAGCCTAATATACAAACCATCACAGAAATTCTAATGGTTTCTATTCAATACCATTGTCAACCATTAATTTCTTCCAGTGAAACTATTACAAAATTCCTTATTGTAGTAGTGTAGTGTGTAAATCCAATAGGATTTACCATCCCACCCACCAATAGAATCCATCATATACCAACAGACATTACCATTAAAAACCAATACAATTCCCATTATTGTATTTTTGTATATTGTTCTTAAATAATATTTGTTTGTACAGAGTATATTTATTTACGTTATGAGTAGTTTATTTTTTGCAAAAATTGGTCTGTTACGTAACGGCATGTAGTATTACTACAATAAAACTGTATGTGTGGTGTGTACAAAATGTGAAGTTTTGTCTTTTTTTGTGGGGGTGGGGGGGTGGCATGGGGCACCGGGAGGGAGTCTCGCCCGGGGGGGCAATGGACTACTTGCACGCAGAATCGTGACGTACTTCCACTTTGAAGTAATAGGGCTCTCTGAGTTCCGGTTTGTCGGCCATTGTGTTGGAGTTTGGAGGAAATGTTCAGAAAAAAGTGTGTTTATAGATTTCAGAGACAGCAGAAGGTACAGAACGTACACTGTTGTGTTCCGCTGTGTACATCTGCGAAGTTCAATGGAACTTTAAGTTTTCACAGTTTTCCTTCAGATGTGCACCTTAGAAAGTGGTGGCGGCTTGTGAACTTCATACGCTGAGACGATTTTTATCCTAACAGCGATTTTACGGTTTGCAGTAAACATTTTAGCAGTGATTAGATTATTGAACCGCAAACACCAGAGGCACGAAAAAAGTTAGTAACTGGCGCTGTACCAGTGCTTTTAGCCTGGAATGACTACGCCGGTCCTGCTGAAGTGGTACCTGTGAAACCCGTACCCATGGATGTAACGATGGATCATGACTACTGTAGCATTCCTGAGCCTTAATTGTTAGACCTGGCATGTGCTAAAATAGAAGAACTTTTATTGAAAATACAGCTACAAGAGCTACACGTTCAGCGTGACTGTACATTTACAGAACACAGTACAGGGTAGTATTTACAATGTGTTATCTATCTATCTATCTATATATATATATATATATATATATATATATATATATATATATACACTACTCTTAGTCTACCTCATAAGACTCTTGTCTGTTACAGAGCTGCTCTCTATCACTTTATCATACTTACAAGCTCTATTTGCACTATACAGTATGTCTGCATTTGCACTACTCTGTCTGGTTTGCACTCTCTGCCATGTGCCCTTACTTGTATATTGTATTTTTTAAATATATATAATATGTATAATTGTCTTTATTTTTATTTTAAAAATTCTACTTTATGTATTTACTGTTATCTGTTATCCACCAAGATATAGAGTAGCACAATTTCATTTCTCTGTATTTCCTGTACATGTGGCAGAATTGACAAAGTTGACTTTAATAAGTTCTTATATAGTATATAATACATATATATTCTTATATAATATGGTTGTTTTGCAAATACGATGCACGTCAGTAACGTTAATCCGTGGGAGATCCTGAAGACGGCGGGTGTAGAACGTAGCCATTGCTAAACCAGAACTGACTGAGCCCTATTGAAAAGAACGCGGAAGTCGGCGTGCAAGTAGCGCATTCACTGTACAGTAGAACCGCCAAGAATCGCTCCCCTTTTTTTAAACTAAAGAACCAAAAACCTTGATATTACACACCCCGGTACAGTAGGTGGCGATATGCACGTATTTATGTTGGTTGCGACTCGCCAACAAACCAGAGAGAAGAAGAAGTGGACGGTTTGCATTATTCCTGTGTTATCTGCTGATTCACGCTGTTCATTCGCTTCAACATTTTGCCTTGATATTTTACCTCAGCATTAATAATTAACGTCAGCGTTATATATCTTTCCTCAGGTTTTGGTGTGTGATGTCGATAATCGCCTCCGCTCTGAGATGTTACTGACGGGTTTTTACAGAGACTGTTTGATGAGATGAATTAAAACTCCAAGCTTGTGGTGTCTGAGGTAAGTTCAGCTAAAAACGAACCATTGAGAACCATTAATTAATGGTTCAAGTACACAGTCATTTAAACTTTCCAAACATTAGTTTTTCCAGCACAGTGTAAAATGTTAGATAAAATGTGTGTATGTGAGTAAGGACAGCAGTTTATTATGTAAGATAGCACTTTGCAGACACCGCGGTAAAGTTAGTTTTACATATTCGCACATTCAGAATTTCGTCCACAATAACTCCACAATTAATTATCCAAAGTGCACAAAATCTACACAGTCTTGTTTGCGAGAATGATATAATTTCGAAGTGACTGTAAAAAAAAAAAAACACTGCTTTTCGCCACGCGGATGAGTTAGGGACCGTCTACAAAGTGCAGCACCAGCCCAGTAACGTGAATTGAACCAGCGGAGCTGCGCGGAGCTGTTCAGTATAATAATGCTTTGGAGTTTGAGTAAAGTAGAATATGAACTTATGCAATATTTAAAATAGTTAATAATAAAAAATCTCAGAAATGTAAATCCCAAATAAATCTTATTATTCAAAACTTGTGCAATGTGAATATAAGCACCCTTCATTGTTAGATCTATATAATAATCTTTATATATAAACACAGAATAGCTGTAAAGATGCCACTTGTATTTACATTTACATTTAGGCATGTGGCAGACGCTCTTATCCAGAGCGACTTACAAAAAGTGCTTTAAAGTTAACATCACTGGATACATACTTACACTGGGTTAACTAGGTTAATAACTAAGTGCCATTAGTCGAACACAACTGGGAAGAGAGTTTTTTTTTTTTTTTTTTTTGCGGGGGGGGGGGGGGGTTAGTCCAAGTACTGGAGAAACAGATGCGTCTTGAGTCGTCGTTTAAAGATAGTCAAAGTCTCTGGTGTACGGACATCTAGAGGAAGTTCGTTCCACCACCTAGGTGCCAGAACAGAAAAGAGCCTGGATGAATGTTGCCCTCGATCCCTGAGGGAACATGGTGCAGTGCGTGGTGTGATTAGAGCAGAGAGGTAAGTGGGTGCAGGGCCATTTTTAGCTTTATAGGCAAGCATCAGCATTTTGAATTTGATGCGGGCAGCTACAGGAAGCCAGTGCAGGGAGCGGAGGAGAGGGGTGGTGTGGGAGAACTTGGGGAGGTTAAAAACGAGACCTGCCAGGTTTGAGTTGCAGTAGTCCAGTCTTGAAATAACAAGGGACTGAACAAGCACCTGAGTAGCCTGTGAAGAAAGAAATGGGCGAATTCTTCTGATATTGTAAAGAAGACATCTACAAGAGCGAGTAAGGTTAGCGATGTGTGGGGAAAATGACAGATTGTTGTCCACGGTTACCCCAAGATTGCGGGCAGTGGCTGAAGGAGTGATTTGGTTGTTGTCCAGGGATATCACAAGGTCTTGACCTGGGGATGAGTCACAAGGGATGAACAACAGTTCAGTTTTACTCAGATTGAGCTTTAGCTGATGTGCAGTCATCCAGGATGAGATGTCTGCCAGACATGCTGAGATCCGGGTGGAAACCTGAGTGTCAGAGGGAGGAAAGGAGAGAGTAAGTTGGGTGTCATCTGCATAACAATGGTGTGAAAATCCATGCGATGATATGACTTTACCAAGAGACTGGGTATAGAGGGAGAAGACCAAGTACTGAGCCCTGTGGGACACCAGTAGAGAGTCTACGTGGGGCAGATGTAGATCCCCTCCATGTTACCTCATATGACCTATCTGACCCCTCCATGTTACCTCATATGACCTATTGTATATTTCTTTCTGCTATATATGCACAGTATATTCTTAACCAGTGGATATGGACAAATGACACTCATGCCACCATAAACTGCCCCTATCATCTACATACTACACCACTTATTTTCGGGTATATTTTTCATTTTGTTTTCAAATTTCCAAAAACAAGAAAAAAAAAATCAATAGCTTCTTTTAGGGGTGGGCGGTATACACGGTTAACCGGTAGAAATTTGTCAACCGGTAGAGATTTTGGTCTATCGTCTTAATCGCGGTTGCGATCATGTGACGTTGCACGTTACGTAACCATGCAATACACATTCACTTCTATGGGAAGCCAAACACATCTACAGTGGGACGAAACCGTGGCACCCGATTGAGCCGGCGTGGGCAGAACAAATATCCAGACCCGGTGGATCACGCTGCTCGAATCACAAACCTGTGCGACGCTGATAGAAATAGACCGCGCCGACCATCAAAATACATTTTACCCCGCTGGAATGCACACGTACAAACCAGGCATGGCAAGGCGGAAACAATATTAAACAGTCCTGACATTTTAAATAAATTGTTTTTAAATAAAAAACAGTGAGTCGCGCAGGTTTGTGATTCGAGCCACGCTGCGCTATCCACCGGGCTGCGCAAATAAACCATATCTTCTCTGCGCTATCCAGATAGTCGCGCTGTCCACTGGGTCGCGCAGATATTTGGTTCAATCGGGTGTAAAAACAATAAAAACGAGAGCACACAAAATCCTTATCAACTGTTTATTCTCCTTTATTCACAAAAACAAACTGAAACTCCAACAACTCTAGAGGAGGAAGTGCGTATGCGCCTTTTGCCGTTCTACGGCAAGCCCTGAGGGGATAAAAACCTCACATACACACATGCACCTCACAAGGGCCTGTGCATCTAACATTAGCACAATATAACAATATATATACACACACACACAGAGTAGTTTAAAAAATACACTGACATATTCAGTTGTTAAGAATGACCCCAATTTTAAATTCTCTTAAATTAATTCAACTTAATAAGAAGAATAATAGACTTCTAGATTATTATGATATTATTTTTAATGAAAGTGTCTCTTGCTACATCCTTGTCACGGTTTATACATTATTTCGATCCTCTCGGGTATTTTATCCTTTTTTTGTTAAACAAATTAAAAAAAAATATATTTTTTAATATATATAGACCACTTTGCTATACTAGACATTCTCGTAATACGGCGACGTAGGGAGAGAAAAAAAATGGCCGCTACTTGGTTCACTCTGTTTATTTTGCCCTTTTTCCGCATTTCCCTGTGTAGTAGGATGATGGGATATATCCGGTCCTCCGAGGTGTAAACTGAACGTGAAGAAAACAAACTAGAAGTGTTTTCCTTGTGTTCGCTGGGATTTGAACACCAAGAAAAAGCTGCATGCAACGTTTTTTTTTTTTTTTTTTTTACCCCGTATAACCGCGCAGCCGGACAAACGCACGTCACTAAAGCCCGTGTGAACTCTCTCACTGACTCCTTTTTTTTAGTCGTGGCCAATTCCTCCCCGTCGCTAGGGGCTCCCATGTGTAGAAAACCCTCCGCACTTCATCCGTGCTCACCGGACACTACGACCGGCAGAAAACCGCTCGATTTTAATTCCCGATAAGGTGTTTAATGTAAATTGCTCCCACACCTTGGAGGACTTGGGGCGTGTGCTTTTTCCTGCATTAATAAACCTACATTGCGCGAGCGACTGTGTATCTTGTGTGTCTGTGTGTATTTGTGCATCTTGTGGTCGCGCTCCTCAGTAACGTGCGCAGCCCAACTAATCGATAACGGCATTCGTTGACAACAAATTTCATTATCGATAATTATCGATTTTATCGATTAGTTGTTGCAGCCCTAATACGAATGCATGGATGACAGTTTCAGCATCTTTGGTACTGATGAAGGGACGCAGTTGGGCAATGCGGCGCAAATGAAAGAAAGCAGGTTTAGTGACAGATTTAATGTGAGGCTGAAAGGAGAGTGTGGAGTCAAAGATTACTCCTAAATTTTTGACAGAAGTAGATGTTTTGATGTGAGAGCCACATCTACATACTACACCTTTTAATTTTATGGTCTATTAATTTTTCAATTTTTTTTTTTTTATTATTTTAAAATTTCAAAAGCTTTTTAACCAGGGCATGGACAGATGCTGCTCATATCACCATAAACTGCACTCCCTCATCAACTTACTACATCTCTTAATTTTAGGGTCTGTTCATTTTTCACATCTTTTTTTTCACATTTTAATAATAAAAATGTGAAAAAATGTAAAAAAAAAAAAAATCTCTAAAATTAAAAGGTGTAGTAAGTAGATGAGGACGCGCAGTTTATGATGGTATGAGCAACATTTGTCCATGCCCTATGGTTAAGAAGCTATTAAATTTTTAAAGAATTATAAAAAAAAATGTAATCTCTAAAATTAAAAGGTGTGTAGTAAGTAGCTGAGGGGGTCCAGTTTAGAGAGCAGAGAGAGAAAATGGATATTTAACCTCTCTAATGAGACATGCTTTTGCTTTACACATCTGCATAAAGACACATTGCAAAACGTCTGCAAGAGAAAGGTAACACCCCATCCTCACAGTGCCTTATATCCTATAGTCATCGTTACAACTCATAAAACAAAATGTGACCAGCAACGGCAGAGCTGGTCTGCGCTGTGCTGGTGTGTGAGCGAGTTACATCTTCTGGGGCTGAATTTCTATCAACGTACATAGATCAAGGCCATTACTCTCTGCACATCATCTTCTTTCTTGAACGTACACACATTCCTACTTCCGCAATTCTAACTGATTATGCAAAGTTTTAGTAAGACACACATAGTCGATTAAAATTTTCTACCACATGCAGCGCTACTGCCTTTCCAGAGTCTTAACAGTATGAAATTGGAGCACAGTACTCCGTGCACAGAGGACACTGAAATGTCTAACACTTTGGGTGGGATCCATCAGCACAAGTAAAGCGGGAAGGAAATTTACAGAAATGGGTAAAAAAAAAAAAAAACAGGTGTCAGATTTGGGCTGCTAGTGTAGGAATACAAATTTATAAAATATTTAATCTAGCTTCCAACGTAATAGTATATAAACTGAGAGTTATGTACATTGGGTTTTACATTTGGAGGTAAAGATGGTGACCTAAGTCTGGTAGCCCAGGTGACTGAGACATTAACCTTTTGTCTTTATGGACTTCCTGACCAATTGGTAGGGTCCCAAATTAAATGTGAATGCTAATCGCAAGGCCAGGCTGTGTGTTTCTCTCTATGATCATGTTAAGGTCTAGGTCAGGTGTGCCCAACCAGTCGATTTCGGTCGACCGGTTGATCGCAGACTGCTTTCCAGTCGATCGTGAGAGTAAACTGCCTTCTGGTTTGTCTTTTCTCTTTCTTCACTGTTTCCACGCCTCAAACCTCAAATAAAACAATAACCTTTATAGACAAAGTATCTCTTGAGTAAAGAAACCCTGTACTTATTTTAAAAAACAGTTCTTTATTTTCCCTTACAAGATCACTGATTACATTCGACTCTGCGCTGAAAAACCGACGGAATTAGTGGCTGAATTTGAAATCGCATACTACTCATACTATTTCATATAAATATATGGCAGAAATAGCGAGAGTAGTATGCTAGTACGCTAATCTGAATTTAGCCAGGGTTTTAGCTATAGGCACGTTACTAGTAGTGGCTCACTGTTTAAGTAGAGAAGTTGAGAGAGCTGCAATTTCAGCAAAGTAAAAGGCAACTATGGCAGAAGCAAAAAAAAAAAAGGCAATTTGAAGTGCCATTTCAAAACCGCGCACAAAAGCTACGATGCAGATTTCCCGGCTAAATCAGCTCTGCACACCCGAAAAAGTCCAGGAATTGAAGAGGCAGTTAGCAGCACAGCAGTCCATTTTCACCAGGCCAAACACCAAGGGTAAGGCTGCAGCTTTAGCATCTTATCGCGTCAGTCACGGTCTTGCAAAACACAAGAAGTCTTTCAAGGATGGTGAAGTTGTGAAAGAAGCATTTGTCGCGGCTGCAGACGCACTATTTGGTGACTTCAAGAATAAAAGTGATGATATAGCTGCCGTTAAGGACGTGCAATTATCCTGTGGCACTGTTACACGGCGACGTGAGGGATGTCGAGGCGCAGTTAAGGAAGGATATTGAACAGTGTGAATGTTTTTCTCTTCAAGTTGATGAGTCGACTGATGTTGTGGATGTGGCACAGCTGTGTTTTCATTAGAATTCTTTTTGGAGACATGGGTGCAAAAGAAGAGCTAGGGTTAGGGTTAATAACTTTCAATTATCACTACAATTAGACTCTTTTATTATATATGGATTAGGGCTACTTTCTGTTTGTTTTGTGCACATTAAATATGTAAATATGCGATGAGTAGCAACTGACTTTCTGTTTGGACTGGTAGATCTCGGCACACTGACAAATGAAAAAGTAGATCTTTGTTCAAAAAAGGTTGGGCACCCCTGGTCTAGGTGATACCGTAAGGCTGATTAGTAGGGCTGGGCGATATGGCAAAAAAAAAAAAAATCAAATTTTTTTTCATAAAGTTTGACCAATTCACAATTTCGATTTCGATTTTTTTTTTAATGTGTAAGTAGTCGACTTAAAACATTATAACACGACTGAAGTAACATTCTCTTCTTAAGTAACTTGAAAACCATCTGGTTAAGGAACATTGTAAATATCTTTGCAGATGTTTTAAATGAAATCTAAAAGTAAATATTAGAAAATGGATTTGAAATAGCAGTTCATTATACTTTGACAGAAATATTGTGAAGAGCTTACTCCTTCATAACTTGAATATGAACAGAATATAAATCTATAACATCATATTAAGTGACTGGCACTGTTATTACAAAAGCAAAACAATCATCTTCATAATTTAAGCTATTAATGAAATAACATCTGAATAACTGCAATTTTATTGCTTGAATTATTAATCATACTTACCAATGGCGTTGTGAAGACGATGTCCAAAGCACTAAAGATGGGTCCAGTCGTTCATCTTCATTGCTTTGATTATGTTCCACTGTCAGTGGTCATGCACACCTGTCGATCCTCCACAAGCTTCCAAGACTCCAGTGCATCTTTAAGCAAATTGACCAATTATTTCCCCAGTATGATCGTCAGGAAAATAACATGTCTGAAGGCAAAAACTTTGCAGTTTCCATTCTACATCAACATAAGTAAGGCTTATACTGTACATACTGTACAGTATAAGCAGTATAAGCCATACTGTAAGGCTCATGTAAGGCTGAAGAGTACGACTACTCCACAGGTCAGTCGTTGTAGAAAAAAAAATTGCCTTTTCACGCTGCTCCGCTACTTTTTCACGTGTTTCAGTGTACATTTGGGGAATAGCTATGAAATATAGTCTTTGAAATATTTGCGACTCAGCAACTTGTATCTTGAATCAGCAGCATGTAGCATTTTTATGAACCCTGGCTTTTCGATTGTGTATATGGGAACCATGTCCTTAGCGATATGAAACGCCACAGCATCTGTACTTTCTGTCCACTGCCTTTTTGGCTGCATTTTTGTCGTATGGAACGGAACTGGAAAATGATACCGCTAATCACATCTGGCGTTTTGCACTTAGCCTGCCTTTGAACATTCTTCCCATTCAGCTTGGTGCCTTTATTGCAAATGTTGGAATAAATCAGTGGTGCTGCCATTGCCGGTTGCAGTGGATTTTTAACCTCTTACAATTTATTTTGCTTTACACGCGCGCACACGCGTGTTATAAGAAACAGTACATACACGCTTTCAAACATAAAATACAATGTTTTATGCACGCACACGTGGTCAGTGTTATGTAAACAGTACACATGGGCACGGATGTTGATTATACCAGTAAGAGACGGGCACTAAGACCCAGCACAGGAGACGTTTACCTGCAATTCCGCAGCGCAAGAGAGAAAAATCATTGGTTCAGTTGTGATCACTTGACGCTCGGTGTCAAAACAAGAAGCGCATGCGTGCTACATGATACTCAGTACTTGCAAACCAAGACTTGCTCGGTTTTTAAGTCAAAATCTATTAAAAATCTTTGCTCGTCTTGCTGAACACTCGTAAACCACGTTACTCGCAATCTGAGGTTTCACTGTATTTAGCATTTGACAAAAGTTTGTTCAACGTCTGACCTCAAATCTGAACCATTTCCAAGCCGCAGAGGAAACTAAACTGCCTTTCTTTGGCACAAGGTCATCCTGATGTGAAGAGCCGCCGTCCATCTCCATGATATTTCTGTAGCCTATTATGTTCCTACATAGTGCTCTACTCTCACAAGTGAGTGGTTAATTAGGTGTGCCATCATGTGGTCGAACATTATTGCCTCTTAATTATTCTGCCATTGGTGCAATTACAATGTATCTGATATTTTCCTAAAGAATCGCGATTAGATTAGCACCTTTGCATTTGAAAGGCAATCCTTATGAGATCAGGGCTGGGGAACTTCCGTTAACAGGGTGATTCCTCTACTACACTATGCTTTGTTTATATTGTCTCCACCTCTTTGTATCCTGCCCCTTGAAAAGTATAAACTGTCCAGAGCTGAGTTTTTAGTCAGACTTGGATGACTACAGCGACGCTTGGCGAGTTCTCAATAAAGAGTAACTTTTATAACTCAATAAAGATATCCCAATGTCTCCTGGTCCCTGCTTCGACAAAGGGAAAAAAATCTTTCCAACACTATTAATGAATAATTAATAAAAAAAATGTTTTACTTAAAATAAAAAACTTAATATTCTTAGGTACTGCCCTTGTGAAAATAATCCAGTTTTTTATCTCCCCAGATAACACATTTTCCCCAAGTCTTCTCTTGCCCCTGATGTGTTCACTGCACTTAGATTTACCTCCAAAAACACTTCAAGATATGGCCTTTAAAGGAAGTACTAAGAAAACATCTGGTCATCGTAAGACATATCATGAAGAAATGAAGAACCAAAATTACCAGTGCTCCGGTGTTGGGAAGAGATTTAGAAACTCAAGTCGTCTGAAAAGACATCGGCGCAGTCACACAGGAGAGAAGCCGCATCACTGCACACAGTGTGGGAAGAGTTTTTGTACTTCTAGTTATCTCCACATACACGAGCGCATTCACACTGGAGAGAAGCCGTATCACTGCTCACAGTGTGGGAAGAGTTTTACTGCAGCTACTAATTTTCAAAGACACCAGCGCATTCACACTGGAGAGAAGCTGTATTACTGCACACAGTGTGGGAAGAGTTTTTCTACTTCTAGTTCTCTCCAAACACACCAGCGCATTCACACTGGAGAGAAGCCGTATCATTGTGCACAGTGTGGGAAGAGTTTTATAAAGGCTGATCACCTACAAAAACACCAGCACATTCATACAGGAGAGAAGCCGCATCACTGCACACAGTGTGGGAAGAGTTTTATTGCAGCTAGGTGTCTCCAAATTCACCAGCGCATTCACACAGGAGAGAAGCCGTATCACTGCTCACACTGTGGGAAGAGTTTTACTGCAGCTACTAGTTTTCAAAGACACCAGCGCATTCACACAGGAGAGAAGCCGTATCACTGCTCGCTGTGTGGGAAGAGTTTTACTGCAGCTAGTTCTGTCCAAACACACCAGCGCATTCACACAGGAGAGAAGCCATATCACTGCTCACAGTGTGGGAAGAGTTTTTCTACTTCTAGTTCTCTCCAAATACACCAGCGCATTCACACAGGAGAGAAGCCGTATCACTGCTCACAGTGTGGGAAGAGTTTTTCTACTTCTAGTTCTCTCCAAACACACCAGCGCATTCACACTGGAGAGAAGCCGTATCATTGTGCACAGTGTGGAACGAGTTTTACAAGGGCTGATTACCTAAGAACACACCAGCGCATCCACACAGGAGAGAAGCCGTATCGCTGCTCACAGTGTGGGAAGAGTTTTTCTACTTCTAGTTATCTCCAAACACACCAGCGCTTTCACACAGGAGAGAAGCCGTATCACTGCTCACGGTGTGGGAAGAGTTTTTCTACTTCTAGTTCTCTCCAAACACACCAGCGCATTCACACAGTAGAAAATCCATAGCACAATCTCAATATGGACAGTGTTGTATGCACTGCAGTCACTCCTAAATATACTGCCTGTCAACATTTCATCAGAAGGGTCAATTTATTGGGCTGCATCAAGCTAAGAGAGACATTTGAAATTATGGGAAAAGGATTAAGAAACCATAAATAAATATAAATACTTGGATAGTGCTGAACCGTCAACTTTTTGGAACACACATCGGAAAAAAAATCATGAATTGAGACCACAAACGCTTTTATTAAGTTACATGGCAAAAAATCAACAACAAAAAAGGTATGTTTAATAATGGAAGGAAACAAAGCATTTCCATACACACAATGTGATGACAACTCACAGGATTGGGACTAAACAGCTGTGTGTCCTTAAGAAAACCACTTGATAGCGAGAATCATCAGAAAGACTTTGACATTGGAGCAATGGAAAAAGGTCATGTGGCCTGATAATTCCAGATTGATAATTCCAGAGTTATGGGTGCATCAGGGTATGTGAGGAATCATATAAATTAAATTTAATTTATATAGCGTTTTAACAATGGTCATTGTCTCAAAAATTAAAAGAGAATTTGTGGAAGTGTGTATGTGAGAGAAATGTGTCTAGATGCTGAGGTTGTCCCCTATATAAGCCTCTGGAGGCAGTGTTGTACTCTAAAAACTGAACTGCTGGGTCACTATTGAAGACTAAACATTCCTATGGTTTTTATTGATTTTTTGCCACAAAACTTCACAAAGTTTTTGTGATCTCCATTTGTTCTGTTTTGTTTGCCATTGTTTGTGTTAATCCTTTGCCTAACTGCCATGTAGTGGTCTCTTTAAGGAACTGCTGATGATTTATAAAACCAGGAAGTGAGTAGCTGAGCACATGGCTGATGTATATGGTTAAGATTGAATGCTTTTTTTTGGGGGGGGGGGGGGGAAGGGTAATTCTCATCAATCCTTGTTTTTGAAGAATTTGAAGGGCAATGGCTGTAAGTTAACCTTTGAGTGATGTATAATTTTGATATTAATGTGTGAAGTTAATAGAATGTTGTCATTTATAAACATGATATCTTAAGCCTTTGCTGTTAATTTTACAGACTTTCTATTAAACATTTGCAACCTGAATTATGAATCATAATTTGAGTTTATTTAAACATGTTTCAGTCATGTTGTTAATAAGAAATTACACAGTCTCTGCTCTACACAGAAACACTGTCACGATTCTTTTCACAGGTAAAGTGCAGGTTAATTATTTTATATTTTTACTTTACAATAGTGATTCCGTTAGCGGTGTTTCTTGCTAATTAAATTTTTTTTAAAGTCTTTCCGTTATTGTTTGTGTGAAATAAGAGAGAAGGAAGTGTTATTGTGTAAGATGAGAAGAGGGGGAGGGGCTGATTCCTCCTCTCCTCTTACTTTAGCTTCACACACACACAGCGCCTTGACGTAAAGGGAGGACAGTGCACCATTTATGATTTTCCTGATTTCCTCAAACGTATTGATAATTTCTTAACCTTTCTCCAGTAATGTTAAATATCTTTAGTTTTCTGAGTTTCACAGCTGTGAAAACAAATCATATCGGTCGTTTTCATTCAGAATTTGTATTGCGTGTTCTTTTTTTAGTGTTGAAATATCAGTTTTGTCTATGACTCTAAAATCTCCGACCTCAGTCCTGACAGACATGTGCCTAAAACCCATCTCTGCCATCTTCGCACAGACCAAGATGCTTTCTTAACAAACCATTTTACGTCTCCCCCCTCCCCCCCCCTCGGATTTTCTCCCTAATTTAGTCGTGTCCAATTCCTCCCCGTCACTAGGGGGCTCCCACATTAAGGCTACTATTACCACTCAGTCGGGAGGGCTGAAGACTTTCACGTGCTTCCTCCGAACCACGTGACGCCAGCCAACCGCATCTTTTCGAACTGCCCACTCATTCACCGTTGGGTGTGGCGCTATCCGCTCCTTCCACTTGCGTGAGCTCACAGACGCCCCTGATTGGCTGTAGAGCCGCAAATTATGTGAGAGCACTAAGTACCTTTCATCCCTCCCCTCGGCTGCAAGAGGTTACAGCATCATCTGGGGATCGAACTTATTATTTTTGACTTACTGAGACTGTAAGACATGCACTGTAAACCTGGATACTACTTACTTATAAAGATTATGTATCAATTAAAACCTGCCATTTAGTTATCCCAGCTGAAAACGTATGAGTTTTTATAACGAGTAATGAGGTTTTCATTTAAACTGACTTTTTTTGAGTATACAGTACTTTGACACTCATTATTTGAGTATTCAGAGACATCAACATCTTAGTGGGCTTCAAAAGACTAAGGCGACTGCCATGTAACAGGAAAAAGAATTTACGTGTGAAACTGGTAAGTTAATAATCTTTTAAGATATTAAACAGAAAAATGGCTTTAGCAGACGTCTAACGGATTTCAGTGAACTGAGTGCTAGCTGTTAGCTTAAGTTAGGTATGTCTACCTGTTGGCAGCTAATTACATTAAGGTATCTTGGAGCCTAATTAACTAATTGCGCACGACGTGTAGGTATCATTAACTTGTAGTTTGCCATATTTATAATTTAGGGTGCTTTCACACCTATAGTTCGATTGCTTTAGTCCGCACCAGTCAGAAAAATGTTACAATGTAGTAAACAGACGTGGGCACGGTTTGCTTTCACATATGCAGAGTTCTACTGTAAACGAACCAAAATAGGCCGCGAAGCCTATCGGCACCGGAAACAGACTATTTTCAGAAAATCGTGCCACTTTCAATAATCACGGAGGAACATCTTTGCTTTGCGCTCATGGCGCTGATCCTCGCACACTACATTGTATGTGCAAATCATTATTTCAAATTAATTTCGAACACGATTTGCGGCTGCGACTCCAAACCAGACTCCAAACTCACTGACGGCGCATGGCGCCACTTCAGGGAGAAGAGACGTGCCCTCCTCCTGAATGATCACTTTGTTATTAGCCGGCGATCTTCCTGCAGATCCATCAGGTAATCCGTTGGCCTATCAAAACAGCCACACATTTTTCATCTTTAATGTGAATACAGCGAGGCACTTAATTTCTTCGGGAATCCACGTTTCTCCACGGTTTGATTTCATCGCGAGTCGAGCTTGAAAAATTTCATGGAGTCATCAGGAAGTAAAAAGAATTTTACCCACAACCCCGTATCTCTTATACCCAAAGTGCATTAAACTATACCATTTCGTCAGATTTGGTTTGGTTGCTTTCACACCAGACGAACTGTACCAAAGTAGAGCGGATAAAGCGGTCCGAGACCACCCCTTCAGGCGGGTCTCGGATCGATTGATTTGGTGTGCACCAAAGTACCGAGATTGCATTCACATCAATGCAAACGAACTGAACCAAGGGACCAAACACGTTTGGTGTGCACCAAATCCTGTAGGTGTGAAAGCACCCTTAGTTGTTAATAAACAGGTATGTCTAGGTGTTGGGTAAAGTATGTTCGGGTCATAAAGTTATCTCTAATTTAAAAAAAATACATGCTAGCATACTTTTTTTTTTTTTTTTTTTAATCCAGCAGGTCAGTTTGCAGAAAATGTATAAAGTAAATTAACTGAACCTATTAGACTCTTCACGTGAACCTGGATAAAAATAAAAAATAAACTTGTCTGGAGCATGAAGAGAGAAAAAAACTTGTTTATCTAAAAATCCTAATTTTGTGTTTCAGGCAGATTATTTTTTTAGCTCGGTTTGTAAGAATTCAAATGGTTGTCATAATTCCTTGGGGAATTCAGGAAATACTGTTAACATAACTTTACCTTGATTGAAAAGGTAAACTTTTTTTTTTTTTTGGTGTTTTGGTCGTTTTAGATATGCTGCTGTAACTCACATGTAATTTACTTACAGGTTAAGTTACTCATGAGTAACTTTGATTAGCATTGTGTATGGAAGTTACAGGGTACGGCACAGGACCCATCTTTTTGATGGCAGCCTGTGAAAGGAACAGTGGGCAAGGGAGATTAACCCTCAAATTCAAATTAAATTTTATTTGTCACATACACAGTCATACAGTATGAAATGCAGTGAAATGCTTTTTGCGACCACAGAGTCGCGACGGCAGCCTTTACCCAGGCGCCATCATAGAAAACAAGGAATCAGATACATTAGGATAACGAGGGTAAAAAAAATCCCCTCCCAGACTGTCCTTCGGAGAGGGCGATCAGGGGTACAAAAAAATACCTCAGCAGCAAGCACAGAAAAACATGTAATCACAAGACATCACATTGCAACAATGAGGGTACAGGGATAGGAAATGTCCAATGTAGGCAAACAGCTCCAGTCCCTGCAGCTAAAGAGCGTTGGTCCCGATTCCGCCTGCCCACACCGAGGGGAATAAGCACACGAAGGCGTTGGAAATGGGGAAGGTAGAGTGTCTATCTGTAGCTGTTCTATGAGTGTGTGAGTGCGTGCGTGTCAGTTTGTAAGCCTGTAACATCCCGTAATAGTCTGCGCCAGGTGACCTTGAAGGGGGAGGGGGGTAGATTCCAGAGCGTCTCGTTATCTTGGTCTTCGGGGAGTTTATGTCTCCAGCCACTGCCTTGAAATGCAGTAGCTGGAAAGAAAGGGGCAAAAAATATATATATATATTTCTAGGTTTCGATCAATACCTGCCAATTTCACAGATATTTAATGTCCATCACTGGTATCCAGGTCCGTCCAAATTCCGTTGTATAGCTGCCAGTCTCCCCAACATGGTATCCAATTTGCGGTCCATAACCACAGTCTGATTACTGACAGCTCTCGTCACCATTATTTCCCAGCCAGCCAGTCTCTTGGGGTTGAGACTGACTGCTTTTAAGATTTTTCGATATCCAAGTAATCCACCTAATCCAATCAGCAGAATCCCAGTTATCAGAGTTCCGAATAGGTAAATATCTTCAACATCCTCCAGAGACAGTGCGGCCAGGCACACAATGCGCCACTTCTCCCAACCGTCCATCGTGTATCCAGCAGCAAACGTCCCAGCAGGACAAGTAGGTTCCCCAGAACCCACATTTCTCGTCGAGAAGATCGTGTCAATTGCATTCGGAGACCACTTGATCAAATCCATTTCCTTTTTGTTTCAAGAGCAAGACGAGGAGAGTCTCTGAATAGTATTTCACAAGACAGACAAGAGAAGCAAGCGGGGAGAGATAAGGGAGGGAAAGCAGATGCGACCGCCTTCGTCAAGAGCCAAGAGGGAAGAAGAAGCCCCCCTTATGAGGGTCACATTTAAACTCTTCTACTATTCTATCCTTACATGCTTGATAGAACTTTCATCACTCCTTAGGGACCCAGAGAATAATTGATCCCCACTATCCCAATTCTACTATAAGGGACAACTTGTTTGCCGTGAGTTGCGACCTGTGTCGGTGGAGGGAAGAGATCCTGGTTTCTGAGAAATGTGGTTTGCTGCGGCTTCCATTATTTCAACACGACTCTTTGGCTCCTACTTCATCTAGACGGGAGGTTGGAATGGCTCGATCTAATCAATCGGCTGGTCAAAGCATACTCCTAGAATATTCTGAGTTAAAAAAAAAACATCAGTAACTTTCAGACTTTTTGGAGACTTTGGCTATGGGTCAATCAAGTGATTTGAGCAACTTGTTGCTTACTTTGCTTGAGTATACCATCACTATATCCTTGATGCATAACCTGCAGCAGTTCCGCGGCGCTGTGCATCCCTGGCTTTTTTGATAAAGCCATGAAATCAAACATTCTTAAACTTCTAAAATGTTTTAAATCTTTTAAGTGTGTAATATTTATCTCAGGTGTTTATATTTGCATGTCAAATTTCATAACATATTACCACACATTTAACAGTCCATTTCATATATGAGGCACAGCCTGCCGATAACCCATGAATTTCTTGGAGACGACTCATCAGTTATTAAAACTATATCTCCAATCGAGAGTTTTTTTTTTTTTAAACCATTTTTGCCATTCCTGGTGCAAGGGCAAGTATTCACGCACCCACCGCTTCCAGAGCAGGTCTGATAGATGCTTGGTCTGCTTCCCCCTGCGGCGTGCATAGATGTCTTCCTTTTTGACAAATCCAGGTGGCAGGTTTGGCTGTTTTTTCATCAGCGGCAGGTGGTTAGGTGTCAGAGGTTCCAGATCTGTGGGATCCTCCGAGACAGTAGTGAGGGGTCGGTTATTCATTATCGCTTCTACTTCAATTCAATTCAGTTTTATTTGTATAGCGCTTTTAACAATTGACATTGTCTCAAAACAGCTTTACACAATCAAGAGAATTATTTAAGTTTGTATGGAATGTGAATGTGTATGAATCAAATGTTCAGATAGTCCCTGGTGAGCAAGCCCGAGGGCGACAGTGGCAAGGAAAAACTCCCTGAGATGGTAATAGGAAGAAACCTTGAGAGGAACCAGACTCAACAGGGAACTCATCCTCATCTGAGTGGGACAGATAGCAGGAAATTATCTGCATTTATACAGTGTTAAGTGTTAGGTTCAGCTATAATAGTTGATGTTAATTGATGTTATAATAGTTGATGTAAAATGGAGTCCAGTAGTTATTGGAGACTCAGGTAGACTTGTAGAAAGTCCTGAACTATCGAATTGTCAAGTCCTCAGAGAAACAGCTGACAACACCAGTCGAGGCCAGAACCATCTTCTAGGTAGAGAGAATGATCCCCAGACATCAGACACATCCCAAAGAGACACACGGGGCATCCATGCGACGAGACCTCCAACCAGAAACGGGGCACCAGGATGGATCAGACAGGTCCGGAGGGCAGAGGGAGTCTGGATCACTGGCAGCTCATGAACGACGTGTAGCTCGACAGAGAGAGAGAGAGAGTGAAAGGGGGATACTTCACACATGAATGTATGCAGGCTGCACGTACAGTCACAGGGACCACGACCTTCATGAGTCAGTCTGCCAAAAGACATTGTCCTGTGTACTTCGGGGGCTGTGGACCCCATGCTATTCTGGCCATGTGCATTAGCACACCTGCTATTTCATCATGGGTCATGGGACGAATCACGAAAGTGTTCCCCGGCAAAGGGGGACTTGTGAGACGTGTGTTAGTTATTTTTTAGGCTCCAAGGTGGGTGAGGAATAGAAACGATGAAAAGAAAAACTTTAAATATGGCTACTAAACACAATTCAAAAAAAAAGTTTTTTGGACCTGGATACGGACAACACTTCTGGAAAGACATGCGTTTCTACGACAAGTAATGGTGACTGGCCAAAATTTATTATCAGGTGTTTATAATATATATAACTGTATGAAAATGGTGGTATATGGCAGAAAGAACTAGATCCAAACAACTAGATCCAATCATTAACTGATGAAATAATGAGTTTTGTATACACACACACACACACACCTGGGGGGTGTTCTTCGTACATCGCTAACTCAGTTAGCTGGATTTGATTGTTGTGGATTTGTCCTGATCTTGGATTGTTTCGTTCTTCGATGCTCATCTCGCATTTGTTGTCATAGCAACATGTCCGTAAGCTTGAACCTGCTCGGTAGCAGGGGGGTGTTCTTCGTACGTCGCTTGAAACATCCGGGATGAATTGACACATCTAAGATGAGATCATCGTGCTAATTACGCTCCGGCTAAGTTGGTTCTTCGAGCACACCTGTTGTTGATGATTAGTATGGCCGGATTGAGTTGTCTAGGATTATTGCGCGTTCGTGCGTTGGTTTAAAAGGCGATATGCATCGACAGTAGAAACACTGATCACAAGTCCTTTGATTGGTTGACGAAATGACAAAAGAACAAGCTAAATTTCTTTTGTAACACCTGTTATGCGCTGAAATGCCCCCTCCCACGTGTTATGCGCTGAAATGCTTCCCTGCCATGGATCCCCACCACACACACACACATAATCGCTATCAAATATTATATTAGAACATATGCACATATGTTTTACAAATTACATGAGACAATAAAATAAAATAACAAATATGAAAATAAATATGTTGTATATGGAAAATATAAATATAATTTTTTTTTCAAAAACATGTATAATTTTATATTGTTTACTTTATAATAAAATTAGTTTTGTCCAATTTTTCATTATAAAATTTTTTTATATATATATATATATATATATATATATATATATATATATATATATATATATTACGGCAAGCCGTATATATATATGCAAGATACTTTTCTTTCCCCACGTGTGTCAGTCCACGTCAGCGCTCCTTAACCAATCAGATGTGACCTCACCATTTCAACCAATCATAACCCGGCAGGAGCGCAGCCTTAATCCTGTTTACATGAAATAAACCTGCTACCGAGCAGGTTCAAGCTCACGGACATGTTGCTATGACAGCAAATACGAGATGAGCATCGAAGAACGAAACAATCCAAGATCAGGACAAATCCACAACAATCAAATCCAGTTACTGAAACTGAGTTAGCGACGTACGAAGAACACCCCCTAGGTTTATTTCATGTAAACAGGATTAAGGCTGTGCTCCTGCCGGGTTATGATTGGTTGAAATGGTGAGGTCACACCTGATTGGTTAAAGTGCATGACTGACGTGGACTGACTCACGTGGGGAAAGAAAAATATCTTGCATGCATATATATATGCATATATATAGTAAACTCTAGGCACGAGACCATTAATTCAAATTCTTGTATAATGTTTATTTTGTAACACATTTATTTTTCAGGTGTTCGTCATGAATATGCAAATAAATATTTATATATATATATATAATTTAAAAAAATTATAATGAAAAATTGGACAAAACTAATTTTATTATAAAGTAAACAATATAAAAGTATACATGTTTACATGTATACATACATTCATATTTCTATTTTTCCATATACAACATATTTATTTTCATATTTGTTATTTTATTTTATTTTCTCATGTAATTTGTAAACCATATGCGCATATTATGTTCTAATATAATATTTGATATCGATTATGTGTGTGGTGGGGGGGGGGGGGGAATCCATGGCAGGGAAGCATTTCAGCGCATAACACGTGGGGGGGCATTTCAGCGCATAACAGGTGTTTAAAAAAATTGAGCTTGTTCTTTTGTCATTTCGTCAACCAATCAAAGGGCTTGTGATCAGTGGTTTAACTAACACAAGTTTCACCAGTCCCCCTTTGTCGGGGAACACTTTCGTGATTCTTCTCATGACCCATGAATTTCTTGGAGATGACTCATCAGTTATTGAAACTATGTCTCCAATCGAAAGATTTTTTTTGTTTTGAAACCACTTTTGCCGCCCCTGGAGCAAGGGCAAGTATTCACGTACCCATCGCTTCCAGAGCAGGTCTGATCGATGCTGGATCTGCTTCTCCCTGCAACGTGCATAGATGGCAAATCCAGGTGCCAGGTTTGGCTGTTTTTTCATCAGCAGCAGGTGGTTTGGTGTCAGAGGTTCCATTTTAGGCAAGCAGCTGTTTCTTTTCACAGATGCCTTTCGTTTTTGCTGTGTGCGAATTCCCTGTTTGAATTCTGCTGCTGCTTTACCCTTTTGCAACGTGAGAAGTTCTTCCTTAAAATTTTGTCTTTGAGTGAACTTAATGATTTCGTTTTCTGCTCTTGTTAGGTCTTGCGCTTTTAGAGACTTGTGATTTTCTGTCTTTGGGTCATCTACTTGTGTTTTAACCCTTTCTGTTTTTTGTTTCAGCATGTCTCTAGTGCGAAGGATCCAGGCAGTGGATCTTTTTAACTTGTGCCACTTGAGTGATGATTAATCAGTTTACTCACTGCGTTTGTGTCTGTGCATTTTGTAATGCTCACAATATTCACTAACGCTGAGAGCTTAACTTCATCAGCATTTTCATAAAAATTTTCTTTTATTGATGTGTCATGAATATTTTCTGGCCATTTGCACTCTGCTTCTTTGAGGAGGGAGGGACCATGGATCTAGTTGACATTTTTCATAAACTTTTCACAAGATACCCCCCTGGAGGCAGAATCAGCTGGATTTTGTGAGGTATTAACGTACCTCCATTGCTGTGACTTGGTTGACTCCCTTATAATGGCGATTCTGTTGGCCACGAAGGTTTTAAAACGAAGTGTTTCATTATCAATGTATCTCAAAACAGTTGTACTGTCAGTCCAAAACATAGAGTCCAGCAATTTCAATTCTAGCTGTTCTTTCAACATTTTGTCATTTTTTACAGCGACCACTGCCGCAGTCAGTTCCATTCGTGGAATGGTGGTTTGTTTCAGGGGTGCTACTCGGGAGTTCCCCATCATGAATGCACAATGTGTAAGTCCATGAGCGTTTACTAACCTGAGGTATGAGACAGCTCCGTATCCCATTTCACTTGCATCCGAGAAGTGGTGGAGCTGAGCTGTAGCTGTAACTCCGAAGTCGGCTGGTTTTATGCACCTTGCTATGCTGAACTCGGACAGTCTTTGCAGCTCTTGCAGCCAGGTTTTCCATGCCGTTGCAAACTGCTCGGGAATGTCGTCATCCCAGGCAAGTTTTTTTTTACATAGCTGTTGCATTGCGATTGTAGCTGGCAGTATGGCAGGTGGGAGAAAGCCTAACGGGTCGTATGTTGAGCCAGTGACTGACAGAATTCCTCTTCTTGTCACAGGTCGTTCCTTTAAACTAATCTTAAACGTGAACATGTCTGAATCAATGCACCACAGCACCCCCAGAGCTCTCTCTATGGGCAGGGCATCTTTACTCAAGTCTAAGTCTCTCATGTCTTTGATCATTTTGCTCTCGGGAATGACAGTCAGTAGGGCACGGCTGTTGCTTGCCCATTTAGTGAGGTTGAACCCTCCGCTTGTACAGAGACTTGTGAGATCATTGTATAGGGCGACTGCTTGGTCATGACTCGAAACAGATTTCAGGCAGTCGTCTACATGAAAGTTTTTAAGCACTGTGTTAACTGCCACAGCAGATGCATTGCTGCGGTTTTCTTCTGCTGTCACTCAGAGGGCGAAGTTAGCACCACTAGGCAACAATTTTGCACCGAACAGATGAACTACCATTTTATTTTCAACTAAGTCTTGGTTCACATCTCCATTCGGCCACCATAGGAAGCGCAGCAGATCTGTGTCCTTCTCGGGGACTTTCACGTGATAATACATGGCTTCTACTGTGCCCTTTTTCTTGGACTTTATTTTAGCAGGTACTATGGGGAGGATGCAATTACCTCCAGCTCCAGTGAGCGCATTTGATTCATGACTCACAGCAGGTGGTGTATTTGTTGTGCCACAGTTTCGTTTCCACTGGCACTCGTAGCTGACTGCGCCGTGGCTGGCACTGCTATGTGTAGCATGCTTGGATGTGGCTTTGAACACAATGAACATGTAATTTTTTTGGTACAGTCTTTCCACACATGACCCTTTCTTAAACATCCGAAACAGAGTCCGTTTCTTTTTAAGAATTCTACTTTGTCTTTGTGTGTCTTATCATTAATTTGGAAGCAATCGTTTAGGATATGCTCCCCTTTGCAGTGTGCGCACGGTTTAGTGAAGGCGCTGACAGGTAATGTACCGGCATTCTTCATTGTAATCAAGTCTTTGTGAATTTTACCAACCTGTCTGTCCTCGGTTGCGACGCTGACCCTGGGTTTTCCTTGGCCCGTTTGTTTGGGTCTTTGAAGGGATGAGTGACAGGGTTTTCCGTCGCTGATTGCGGCATCCAGGTCCGTAGAGTGTGCGCTGCTCAGGTGCACGTTGCTCGATTCAGTGACCGCGCTCTCGTTCGCAGGCTGCGCTCGGCTGTTGCATGTTCAGTTGGAAAGTTGAAAGTGCGCACTGCTCGGGCGCGCGCTGCTCGTTTCAGTGATTGCGCTCTCGTTCGCAGGCTGCGCTCGGCTGTTGCAGGTTGAGTTGGAAAGTTGAAAGTGCGCGCTGCTCGATTCAATGATTGCGCTCTCGTTGCTCGATTCAGTGATTGCGCTCTCGCTCTTGGGCGATTGGCTGTCGTGTTTGCGATCTTGACGTTTATTTCCAAATCTATCCTGCAACAGACTCATTGCCTCTGCATAACCACACTGATCTGGCATAAGCTGACAGCTCATAATGAGGTCTCTAGCCTCTCCCTTAGTTAACTGCTCAAGATAAAACAGCTTATCAGCATCACTATCGGTTTTGTCAACAATAACATGTTTAAATGCTTTCATGAAGGACGTAAACTCAAGAGGGTCACCATGAAACACAGGAACATTGCGCTGAGGTAAAAATGATTGCCGTTGGCATTTCATGAGCATTGCTGTGATGTCAGCCTGCTGTTGCACCATGCTCTGTGATTCTAAAGTATAAATGTCATGGCGGGTGTATTTATTATCTTGGGTAGACCCTTCATTTAAAGTACTTTTCAATTTTGGTTCAAAACTTACTGGTACACTTGGATGGGCTGTCTTGAGACGTGATGGCAGTCCGAGGTCTTCTATCGACGCGCTGCTCTCGTAAAGTTTGTTGTATTCCAGTTTGGGAGCGCGTGCGCCACTTGGTTCGTTGAAGGTGCTCTCTCTTACCGGCTTTCGGCGGCTGACGTATTCAGGTTTGTGGCCCGTCCAAGGCGGGCTGCTCGAGCGTGTGCAGCTCGGGTCGATGACTCCGCTCTTTGATGCAGGCTGTCGTTTTTTACAACCCTGATAAACCTGTAATTCAGCGTCGACAATTGCTAGCGCAGTTTCTAATTCCAACTTTTCTTTATCACCCTTTAGTTCTGCTTCCTTCTGTTCTATCGCCCGCCGTTCTGCTAAGGCTGCTACTTTAATCAACAAGGCTGATCTGTTGGCTTCCGCTTTCTTTAGTCGGGCTGAGGATGATGTAGAAGTTACAGACCTTTTGGATGCTGTCGTCGTCTGTGACACGCTGACGCCCGGCGAGACATCTTCGCGTAGTCGCGACGTCACAGAGTGGCCCTTAGTGTCCTTGGTGTCCGCTTTCCAGCGACCCACCTTAGCTATGAATTCTGTGCGGCCTTGAGCCTCAGGTGCGCCGCAAGCGACCTGATCGCGTCTGTGTTCGTCTTTATGCGTGTACACAAGCACATCAACGTTACTTCTCATGAAGTCCTCTCTCAGCTTCCCGTATTCGGGTCTGGACTCAGTTTCAAGGATGTCTAACTTACGTGCATAGTTCATAGGTGTCTTTAATGCAGTAGACGTTACATTCAGTCGAATTCGCTTGCCTTTTCTTGCATCCAGCGCCTCGTTGAGGTTCTTTCTGTTCATCTCGTGGAGCGCCGTTAGGCTCCCCAGCCAAGTGCCGGGAGCGTTGTCCTCGTTGTTCGGCATGTTGAAGTTCGACGGCTATTCTCTTTCACTTTCCCTTTCAGTGTTCACTTGTTTTCGTTCAAACAGCGGAAAAGCTTTAGACTTTATGTAGATGAGGTTGGCTTATTTCACTAGTTTTGACGCGTAGCTAATGTCTTAAAGTTTCACTCACATGACAGAAGTCCGATCTCTTTGTCTTTTGTCGTTTATTTGTCAGCATCAAAGAATCAACACTTCTTACAGTCGTCTTGAGTAAATCCACTGTTATTACAGACACCAGTTGCTGCATCTTGCAAATCTCTGAGTTTTACAACAACCTGTTTGCTGTATCTTGTAGATTACAATCTTGGCTTGGGTATCTAACAACACTCTTGTTGTTTCTTACATTCCCAGCTTACGTTAGCTTACGGTTACAACAACCTCGTTGCTGTATTTTACATTTCTAGCTTACCGGGAGCTCTCACTAGCTGACGGTCTAAAGCTTGTGTTTCCGTAGCCTTCCAAATCTAAACTGAGCTTTCTAGCATATCACAGTCACACAAATGCATGTAATAGTAGAATGACATCACAGACCAACCTACGATTATCAACTTATGATGCATGACTACGAAATATAAAGCTTATGGCTTATGTAACAAGCTTAATGCTTTACTAATGAATAGAACAAGGTAGAATAAATTAAATAACAGCAAATAAAATAAAATAAACACAACAACAAATTCATAACAAGTACGATATGGCACTTACAGTCGCGCTAGTCGATGACGTCACTCTCAAGGCGGAAGTGACCATGTGGAAGGTCAGGAAAATGCCGATGTCAGAAAACCTGGAGTGGAGTCTGGAGCGGCGCGCGACCAGGACATGATACACACACGCGGCGCAACGGAGCATTTATACAAAGCATGATATTTTTATTATTTTATCATTTTCATTCATTTATTTTTTACGCAATAGCGAATATGATTTAAAATGTAGCGAATTACAATACTTCAAACAAAACGTACTTAAGTAAAAGTAAAATTACAGATTTTTAAAACTACTTTAAAAAGTAGAAATACACAAAAAGCTACTCAATTACAGTAACGCAAGTAAATGTAATTCGTTACTTTCCACCACTGGCTGGGGTACATGTTAAGACATCACGACATCCAATGCTGAACTACAGTAAAAGGGTAATCCGTACCAGAGAACTGTACGACGTCGATGAAGAAGAAATAAAAAACTAACTTAAGACCCAAGGAGTAATAAATGTAAAAAGAATAATAATCAAAAGAGAAGAACGAGTAATTAAAACAAATGTATACATCATCACATTCAATAAACCAAAAATCCCAGAAAGAATTCTGATTGGGTATCCAAGTGTTCCAGTAGACCTCTTTATACCCAATCCCCTTAGGTGTTTCAACTGTCAAAAATATGGTCATGGATCGAATGGATGCAAAAATAAACACATTTGTTGCAACTGTGGTGAAGGAGGCCATGACGGAGAGCTGTGAAAGGCCAACCAAATGTTGTAATTGCTCAGGCGATCACTCAGCTGCGTCAAAACAGTGTCCCATGTGGATCAAAGAAAAAGAAATACAGAAGGTCAGATGATTAAAGAGGATCAGTTACCCTGAAACAAGGAAGATAGTGGCTGCTGCTCCTGTTTTCACTTTAAATGAAACTTTTGCTTGTGTGGTCAAAAAAATCTGTGAAGACAATTGATTGCCAGACAGATATCACCTAGACGCATAAAGATAAACCCCAAACCATTAACCACAATAATCCCCTCCCAAGGACAAAGAATACAAGGGTCCAGAGTGGATCGCCTACTGACGACCCTCATACTGACCAGAGTTCAACAACCGAGAACGAAAAAACAAATAAAAGTAACAGGAAGTGAAGTATTACTCAACCAAAGAGTGATACTTCAAAAACAAGACAAATTAAAGATGCAGAAATTAAAGACAGTGAACATCCCAGCAGAAGCCCTTCCCCTAAAAGTAGAATAAAGACAACTCTCCCTGTTCTTCCTCATAGATGATGGAAAATGTTATAATTCAGTGGAACTGTCGTGGTGTTTGGGCTAATTTAGCGGAGTTACAACGTCTAACTGCAACCATCAACCTGATTACGGTTTGCCTTCAAGAGACACAGCTACCATTAGATATCGCTTTCACCTTTAAAAACTTTATTGCTTTTAATACTTTTGGACCCAATATCAAGCTAGCTCCTGGTGGAACAACTATCTTAATTAGAGATGATTTAATTCAACAGCAATTTACAGGAAACAGCAGTACGAATAACACTACAGAAAACCAACACAATCTGTTTGATTGTGCATTCCAAACATTCCACCAGATTTAAATCTTTCTCACATGGCCCTAGACCAACTAGTTGCTCAACTTCCACCTCCCTTTATTCTAATGGGAGATTTAAATAGCCATAACTTCCTTTGGGGTAGTAATCACTGCAATGCAAAAGGAAAGAAGATTGAAGGTGTTATTGAAAACCATACCCTATGCATTTTAAATGATGGATCAAATACATATCTACACCCAGGACATGGAACACACTCCGCAATCGACTTAACAATTTGTCAGCCTGAACTCTTTTTAGATTTATCATGGAGAGTACATCAAGATTTATGTGGAAGTGATAATTTCCCAATTATACTTACTATCAAAGGAAGAAAAGAAGAAGTAAAAGTACAAAGATGGCAAATAAAAAAAGGCAACCTGGTATCATTTTCAGTCTCTCTGCTATGAAAGATTTGCTGAACTCTCAGATCATAGCCCAGACTCTATGCAGAAATTTACAGGAACTCTCATAGATGTAGCGAAAACTACAGTCCCAAGAACATCTCTAAATAAAACAACTAAACGAACCCCTTGGTTTAATGAGAGGTGGAAGGAGGTTATAAAAGAAAGGAAAAAAGCTGAAAGACTTTTCTTCAAATGCCCAACAACAACGAATCTTATCAAACTTTAAATGAAGAGAGCACACGCAAGAAGAACCATGAATGAAGTAAAAAAGGAAAGGTGGAGAAGATTTGTTTCCAACATGTCAACAAACACTCAATCAAGCAAAATATGGAAACTGATACGGAAAATGAAAGAAGGAAAAAATGGCCCACAAATACAACACATCAAACAGAATGCCTCAATCTTGACATCAAAAGAAGAAATTGCGAACATACTAGCAAAAACTTTCGAAAAGAACTCATCAATTGAAAACTGCATTCCTACTTTTAGAGCCCTCCATGATAAACAAAAGAAAAAAAATAACTTTAACTCCAGAAATATAGAGCCCTACAACCAACCTTTTTCAATGGAAGAACTACAAAGAGCCATCAAAAAATCCCACGATACAGCCGTTGGACCAGATAATATCCACTATCAATATTTAAAGAATTTACCCCACCTCTTTCTTAAAAAACCTTCAACATTTTTAACTCTATCTGGATATCAGGAAATATTCCATCCGCTTGGCATGAAGCAGAAATAATTCCTATCCCAAAGCCAGGGAAAGACCATAAAGATCCTTCTACAAACCGGATTCCAAAAAAAGTTGGGACACTAAACAAATTGTGAATAAAAACTGAATGCAATGATGTGGAGATGGCAAATGTCAATATTTTATTCAGAATAGAACATAAATCACGGAACAAAAGTTTAAACTGAGAAAATGTATAATTTTAAGGGAAAAATATGGTGAAGCAAAATGTCATGGTGTCAACAAATCCCAAAAAAGTTGGGACAAGGCCATTTTCACCACTGTGTGTCATCTCCCCTTCTTCTTACAACACTCAACAGACGTCTGGGTACCGAGGAGACCAGTTTCTCAAGTTTAGAAATAGGAATGCTCTCCCATTCTTGTCTAATACAGGCCTCTAACTGTTCAATCGTCTTGGGCCTTCTTTGTCGCACCTTCCTCTTTATGATGTGCCAAATGTTCTCTATAGGGGAAAGATCTGGACTGCAGACTGGCCATTTCAGTACCCGGATCCTTCTCCTACGCAGCCATGATGTTGTGATTGATGCAGAATGTGGTCTGGCATTATCTTGTTGAAAAATGAAAGAGAAATGACGTCTGGATGGGAGCATATGTTGTTCTAGAACCTGAATATATTTTTCTGCACTGATGGTGCCTTTCCAGACATGCAAGCTGCCCATGCCACACGCACTCATGCAACCCCATACCGTCAGAGATGCAGGCTTCTGAACTGAGCTTTGATAACAACTTGGGTTGTCCTTGTCCTCTTTGCTCCGGATGACATGGCGTCCCACATTTCCAACAAGAACTTCGAATCGTGACTCGTCTGACCACAGTACAGTCTTCCATTTTGCCACACTCCATTTTAAATGATCCCTGGCCCAATGAAAATGCCTGTGCTTGTGGATCTTGCTTAGAAATGGCTTCTTCTTTGCACTGTAGAGTTTCAGCTGGCAACGGCGGATGGCACGGTGGATTGTGTTCACTGACAATGGTTTCTGGAAGTATTCCTGAGCCCATTCTGTGATTTCCTTTACAGTAGCATTCCTGTTTGTGGTGCAGTGTCGTTTAAGGGCCCGGAGATCACGGGCATCCAGGATGGTTTTACGCCCTTGACCCTTACGCACAGAGATTTTCCAGATTCTCTGAATCTTCGGATGATATTATGCACAGTTGATGATGATAACTGCAAAGCCTTTGCAATTTTTCGCTGGGTAACACCTTTCTGATATTGCTCCACTATCTTTCTGCGCAACATTGTGGGAATTGGTGATCCTCTACCCATCTTGGCTTCTGAGAGACACTGCCACTCTGAGAAGCTCTTTTTATACCCAATCATGTTGCCAATTAACCTAATTACTGTTAATTGGTCTTCCAGCTCTTCATTATGCTCAAATTTACTTTTTCCAGCCTCTTATTGCTACTTGTCCCAACTTTTTTGGGATTTGTTGACACCGTGAAATTTGGAATCAACATATTTTTCCTTTAAAATGATACATTTTCTCGGATTAAACTTTTGATCTGTCATCTATGTTCTATTCTGAATAAAATATTAACATTTGCCATCTCCACATCATTGCATTCAGTTTTTATTCACAATTTGTTTAGTGTCCCAACTTTTTGGAACACGGTTTGTATTTTCAACAACTAAAACATTTCAATCCTTGCAACACACCAAAAAAGATCCTTTTGCACAAGAATAAAACACCCAGACATCACCAGAGCAATGTAGTGTACACAGTCCAATGCACCCATGAATGCACAAGTTTGTACCTTGGAGAAACCAAACAACCACTTCACAAACCCATGACAACACTGAAGAGCCAGCTCCTCAGGACAAGATTTTAAAAAGACAAAATCCAAAAGACAAAGGTGACTCTTTTGAAGACAGCAACATCCACATTCTGGACAAAAAAGACCAATATTTTGAAAGAGATTTTAAAAGAGGCCATCTTTGTTAAATTGGAACAACCGTCTCTCAACAACGGTGGTAACAGTGGTTAGTATTAAATTGTTAAAAAATCATACAATGTGATTTTTGGGTTTTTCTTTTTAGATTCTGTCTCTCACAGTGGAAATGCACCTATGCTGAAAATTGTAGACCCCTGCATGACTTCTAAGTAAGAGAATTTGCAAAATCACAGGGTGATCAAATACTTATTGACTTCACTTTATATATATATATATATATATATATATATATATATATATATATATATATATATATATATATATATATATAAAGTGATTATCTAAAAAATCGTGTTAGTGATTGGTTGGATTGTCACAACGATTGTAGCCAATGAGGATGTGGCATTTTAGCCTATATTAGAGAGCACTAGTGAATGGTTCCTTTACATTTTAAGGCTCTTCTTGAAACTGTTGACACAGTGAATCATGGTCTGAAAGAGGTAAGACTGGTGGAAAGCCTCGTGCTAAGGCCAAGACTCGCTCATCCAGAGCTGGACTTCAGTTTCCCGTTGGTCGTATCCATAGGCTTCTCCGTAAAAGGAACTACACTGAGCGCGTTGGTGCCGGCACTCCGGTATACCTGGCTGCTGTGCTGGACTATCTGACTGCTGAGATTCTGGAGTTGTAACGCTGCCTGCGACAACAAGAAGACCGTATCATTCCTCGGCACCTGCAGCTTGCCGTGCGTAACAAACTCCTCGGCGGAGTGACCATCGCTCAGGGTGATGTGCTGCCTAACATCCAGGCTGTGCTTCTGCCGAAGAAGATCAAGAAGCCGGCTAAGACAAAGTAATTTCACCCACTGCTGGGTTTGTCAGTACCCAAAGGCTCTTTAAAGAGCCACCCATCTTTGCTTTAAAAGTGCGTTTTTCTGTTCAGTATAACACATACAATATGAATAGAAGCTATAAATATTTACGAGTTTACCTGGATGAATAAGTACTGTCTGTTGGATCTCTCTCTTTACATGCGCGCGCACACACTGTAATACTAATGATTCAGTTTTGTCAATGTTTTAGTTAAATATGTGAATGTTTCTTGTTTATTTATGAGCAGGAATGTGATAAAGAATGACGATATGTTTTCATATTTTACTGAATAAAATGAGTGCTGTTTTCTTTAAGTGTGTATACATCTTTTTGGCCAAAACATATGTACATATAATTTGGTACAACTTTTGGCAGAACATGTGTATATGTCCTCCTCCATGTTGTGCATCATGTGGTAGATGTGTATTCTTACAGATCTCTCACTTACTCACAAGAATATTCTATCCAGAAAATTTTTGGGGGAGGGGGTAATTTCTTCAGGAAAAGAAAGTATGATGTATTTAACCAGTATGTGGCACAGAACTCGTAAAAAAAATAGTAATCAATATAAAACACATGAAGGGCCGTCAAAACCGTTATGAATGTTATAAGAGGTAGTTTCGAATGAGCTCCACTTGACTTTGCTACCACACACATGAAAACGGCAAGAAAATACACTTTGATGGAAGCCATGTGTGGAGACATTGACCCGGAGGAGGACAGCAGCGGCGTCCGGTGTGCCTTCCTCAGGTGATAAGTGAGGTTGGTGCTACAAGTATGGTGAAGGAATTGCGCAAATTAAGGGTCTTCTCCGAGTGGGGCGAGGTTAAAGAAATGTTGCAGTTGCAGCAGGAACAGATAAATAAGTTAACGCAAAGTACTGCCCGTTTACAGGCCCCACAGCCCCATAGTCAATCTCCTCGTCGTAACCAGATTGTGTGCCGAAGATGTCAGAAACCGGGTCACTTTCCTAGGGAATGTGATGGGGAGCGTGTAGCTACTCGTTTTTTTATTAACTACTATGATGCGAACCACTAGTGCCCAGTCTGACTCACTTGCGCTGTCAGGAAACTAGTCCCCACCGTGTTGCAGAGCCAAAGCATGGTTGGCGAGGACCACGGCTCAAGTATTGCTTTATCTCATTTGATGTCGTCTTGCCCACATCTTCTTGTCCGTATTGGTAGTGTTCAAGTGCCTTGTTTGGTTGACACTGGGTCTATGGTGTCCACCATTACTGAAAGCCGCTTTCCAATGCACTTTCAATCATGGGGTGTAGATCGGTTAAAGTCATGCCACTGGCTCCAGCTTCGTGCAGCCAATTGGTTGTCAATTCTTTAGATTGGCTGCATGGAGTTGGATGTTGAGATGTGTTAATCGATTGATTGGTCGATGCTACCAGGAGCTTTTTGGTCAGTATGGTCCTTGCTTGGTTGATTGTTCCTCTCTTGTGGAGGCCCCAACATTTGTTTTACAGGCGTTACAGCACTGCCATTTAGCAGAGGATCAGTCCTCAGTAGTACGTATGGGGAAGGTCAGATTGTGGGGTCGTAAGTCGTGTCGTATTCCAGGTGGGATGTTAAACCTTTTACTTGCTGTATGCTCTGCACAGAATGCAGAGGGGACTGTTTTGTTTGAGCTTCCGGTATCCGGGTTGCCAGCGGGACGGCTGACTTCGCCTGTGCTCGTTACATTTGCCCGTGGTACAGTCTATTTGCCTATGGTCAATGCAGGGACCGTAGATGTAATGCTGCATGCTGGAACGATGTTAGGAACACTTAATAGCGTTCAGATGATGTTTGCCAGCTGAGAAACTGGGGACGAGTCAGTGAAGGTTTCAATGTGTTCTCAAGTCGCAGAGGCAGTTGCTCCAATCTAAGATCAAATTGAAGCTGTCTGTTCTGTCTCAGGAAGAGTAAAGTGAGGTCAGGGCTTTGTTGGAGCGATATCGGTCAACTTTGATGTCGCATGAGATCCCGTTGCTGGATTCAGTGCCTGTTCATAAGTGGTATAGGCGAATTCCGCCGTCAGAATATGAAGTAATTAAGTCACATATCAGCCAGCTTCTAGAAGTCAACGTTATTAGAGAAGGCTGCAGTTCATATGCGTCGCCCCTAGTGTTTGTCCGGCAAAGGGGAAGAAGTCTGTGCATGTGGGTTGCCCTGTTTAGGATAGCACTGGAGACTCTGCCTGTGGCCATTGAGTCAGAAAGTCAGGGCCGGGTTCTGGCAGGCCCCAGTTTATTGGTGTTTGGGGTGGATACTGCTGTTGAAGCCACTGTGGGTCCTGGACTATCAGGGCAGGGTGCCGTAAATCAATTACCCAGGATCGATCCTGGTTCTCTAGGTGGTGAGGCTGTTGATGCTTCGTCCAATTTCATGTCTGCACTGTTCAGGCCTTGGGCTTGGGTTAATTGGGTAATCGTTGGGCCGAAGATTCAAGAGCTGTGGGTAGATTGTGGCAATGTGGGTGATGTGGGTCGTCTCATTGGCTCACAAGTAGGTGATTTTTCACCCACGATAGCCAGAATCAGAATGGTTCTTGATGGTATATAAGGTTGGATTTATCTTACCTGGTATACGTCACGACCAGGACCGCCCTTACGGGGTGTGCATGGACAGAAGGTGTGTGTGTTTTGATTGTAGCTATGTGGCTAATGGAGAGGTAGGCATGCACATTAAAATGCCGATATTTATCTTTTCCCCTTAGTGCGCAGAATGGCCGATTGGTATCCGGTTGAGTCAAACTGTCCACTTTTTGTCAGGTTGGTATACGCTCATTACGTGCTGTGTGTTTTGGCATTGGGTAATGTTAGCCGGTGTTTGTGTACTGCTTATCCGTTGAGCTTCCTTCGCGCATGTGTTCTCATGCCTGGTATTTTGCTGCAAGCAAAAATGAGTAATGGTACAGCTCGCCTAGCACAACGATTCGCATTGGTAAGTGAGTTTCGTTCTTTTTCTGGTTCATGGAAGAGATATATTTTAGTAATGGTTCTTTTTCTAGTGGGCTATGGGTGTCCAGCAATGCGCTCAAAAATGTCGTTGACGAACGAATTCATGATCCCCATCGCCTTGGATGAAATGCCGGTGTCAGGGTGAACCTGCTTCAGGACTTTGTACACATACAGTGGTGTGAAAAACTATTTGCCCCTTCCTGATTTCTTATTCTTTTGCATGTTTGTCACACTTAAATGTTTCTGCTCATCAAAAACCGTTAACTATTAGTCAAAGATAACATAATTGAACACAAAATGCAGTTTTTAAATGAAGGTTTACGTTATTAAGGGAGAAAAAAAAACTCCAAATCTACATGGCCCTGTGTGAAAAAGTGATTGCCCCCCTTGTTAAAAAATAACTTAACTGTGGTTTATCACCCCTGAGTTAAATTTCTGTAGTCACCCCCAGGCCTGATTACTGCCACACCTGTTTCAATCAAGAAATCACTTAAATAGGAGCTACCTGACACAGAGAAGTAGACCAAAAGCACCTCAAAAGCTAGACATCATGCCAAGATCCAAAGAAATTCAGGAACAAATGAGAACAAAAGTAATTGAGATCTATCAGTCTGGTAAAGGTTATAAAGCCATTTCTAAAGCTTTGGGACTCCAGCGAACCACAGTGAGAGCCATTATCCACAAATGGCAAAAACATGGAACAGTGGTGAACCTTCCCAGGAGTGGCCGGCCGACCAAAATCGACCAAGAGCGCAGAGACAACTCATCCGAGAGGCCACAAAAGACCCCAGGACAACATCTAAAGAACTGCAGGCCTCACTTGCCTCAATTAAGGTCAGTGTTCACGACTCTGAGAAACCATAAGAAAGAGACTGGGCAAAAACAGCCTGCATGGCAGATTTCCAAGGTGCAAACGACTTTTAAAGGAGCCATACAGTCTAAATTTTGCATAGGTTAATATGATTCTTTAGGGTCCTAATGAAAAGTTTGTAATATATTTTTATTAAAAATTCTCAATTGTTGTGTAAAAAAAACATTACTTTGACCTGTTAAAAAGTAGCTCTGTTCTCAGCAACCTGTTTCAGTACATGCTCCTTTAAATGTTAATGACCTCTACTGAACCCGCCCCCCAGTTCTGTGGGGCGTGTCTTCACAATACAAGTGGGGTATAGCTTTGACAACAGTTAAAAATATTTAAAAAAACAGTTAAAAATAATTTTACATGATGTTACAATTATTTTATATATAAAGGAGTTATTTCTACTCTCTTGCTCTCTTCCTCATAGATCTGATATTAACGTGTTAAATCTTCCCTGCTGCTATCTTCCTGTCTCCTCTTGCATCTGTTCATTCATGCTCACCTTCCCATACTCTGTCTCTTTCTCCCTCCCTCTCTCTCCCCCTCTGTCTCCTTCCACCTATCTTCCACTCCTTTGATTCAAATTCAAATTTTATTTGTCACATACACAGTCATACACATACACATTATGATATGCAGTGAAATGCTTATACGACAGCCAGTGACCTTAAAAAGAAAATAAAAGCTTATACGTAAGGAATAAATATCAATAAAAAGAAATACTAAAGAAAATTAATTTAACTAGTAAAATAGTTGTACAAATATACAATGTACAAATGAGGGCATAATAAAAATCTTACAAAATATAGGGGATATATATATATATATATATATTTTTTTTTTATATATATATATATTTCCCCTATATTTTGTAAGATTTTTATTATGCAATATATATATATATATATATATATATATATATATATATATATATATATAAAATTTTACATGTGAATCTGGTTGTAAAACTTTTTTGCCTTCCCAGACCGGGAATCGAACTCGAGTTGCTGCGCTGAGAGCGCCGTATCCTAACCACTAGACCACAGAGGATTAATGGTTGCCATCTTGAAAATCCGGCTATTCAACCCGCGACCTTATACACGCAAAGCATTGTTTTTTCGCGATCTCACCACGACATTTACAATGGTTCATTTGTAGTAACATATGTCTATAGCACAGGCGTTTAGTCAAACATATTTATACCGATCTTTTGCTGTTAATAAACAGAGACCTTTCTGACAGACAACGTGTGTGTGTGTGTGTGTGTGTGTGTGACTGAGTCATATAGATGCCGGGAATAGGACATCATACACGCGAAGCATTGTGTTTGTGTGTGTGTGTGTGAGTGTGTTTGACTGAGTCTCTCCGTATGTCATAAAAGCTTACCGAAGCATAGCGCACTCGCCTCGTTACTAAACGAACTTTAGAAAAACTTTATAAATATGTAGTGCAAAAAAAAGCATGTACCTTGAGCAGGAATTGAACCCAGGTCTACCACGCGAAAGCGCTACCTGGACGCCGTGCGGCTGCTTCTTTCGGCAAATCACGTCTCTCGCCTTCCAAAATTCAAAGCCAATCATCTTTGCCCTTTTCCAAAATTCTCCATAATTCACAGCCAATCACATCTCCTTCCTTCCAAAATTCAATCCGATCAATCCGCGTCGAGTCTCTCTGTCGAATCACGTCCTTGCGTTTCCAAAATTCACACTCCGTTTGCAAAGTTCAAAGCCAATCAGCTTCCTCCGTTTCCAAAATTCAAAGCCAATCAGCTTCCTCAGTTTCCAAAATATCTGCCTTGGTCCCGCCTTCGGCTTCCTCAAACATTCAAAGCCAATCAGCTTCCTCCGTTTCCAAAATTCAAAGCCAATCAGCTTCCTCCGTTTCCAAAATATCGGCCTTGGTCCCGCCTCCAGTGCGGATGCAACTTATTCAAACTTTTAAACGGTTCGGAATATGAATATTCTTTCAACATAACACGGTAAGTATCAGGTATTGATTTCAGAGATAAATAGACTTTATTTAAGCGGTTTGTGTTATATAACGTTATTGTAAATTCGCCGATGCTGTATTAACATTACCGTTTCCTAAAGAGACACGCCTCCACTAAGTTTAACAGTTATACATTAGTGGTGTATTTGAGTGTTTCCCAGTAATGACACCTTTTCTGTATTTATTAACACACAGTGGTCGCGGTGATGTTAGTCCTGGGGGAGTTCAGCCCCGCTTATGATCAGAAGATTAACAAAACCATTGCGTGTAAAATACACGTGAACACACGTTTCCCTTGTACATGTACAAACTAAGTCCAGGCTGCTAAAATATCGGCATTCAAACATGTAACACACACACACACACACACACACGGCATAACAGCATTATAGCGGGCATGTGGTGCATATTCAACTAATATGAGATTATAATCTGATGATTTAAAATGAATCACTGTGCACTCGACAAAACAATGAATAATCAACTGTAACTGTAGCCGGACTACAGTGACACCGTAATGTTAGTAGACCAGTAGATTATATCCTCATACAGATTTAAATCACAATATGAATGAGGTTTTTGTTATAACTTGAGTCATTTAGTGCATCTGTTGTGGCACAAATCCACCTTGAGTAAGTTTAGACTCTAATACAGGTAATATGAGTGAACTGACTCTAACTGTGTATTACAGATATCCGCCATCCTCCTGTATTATACACTGATATAAAATCCATCCATCCAAAGGTAATCCATGTTTAAAAGAAATGCATTCTTATCGTTTGCCATTAAACAATTTTACAGATTAAGAAATGTAAATATTGATTATGATTGATTATGTAATAGAGGTGTGTGTGATTTAATTATTTAAAATAAAGACATCACTTAAGCATCCTGTTTTTGGTTGCAGATCACAAAGCCACGGTTCGGAGGGGCTCATGGCTCTGCTTTAAAGCCAAACTTAAGACTCTGATGCATGCAAGCAAGGTAATGTTAGTATAATTTCACAGCTTAAATTTGATTTTAAAATATGTCTATTGTTATTAATTTTCTGTCCTTTCTTACTGCTTTCTTACTTTCTCAGTTCCTCCCCAGCTCTTCTGCACTGTCCAGAGCTGAAACAAATGCCATGGCAAGAAGGACATTGTCACCTTCTCATAGTCGTATATTCGGACAGTTTCTCCTCTGTCACTTTCTCCATCTTCTGTGTCAGAAACTGCCACTACCTCCTTAACGTTTCTCCACCAAACTGTAAGCCACTGTGTCAAGTGCCATGACTGCTGATCCCCCAGGACCACCAGGGTGATACCCACCAGCACCTGAGCAACAGCTGCTGGGTCTTTATAGGTGAGAGTTTGTAGATTGTCATGCGTATTGTTTTCTTGCTTGTGGTTGTATAGTTATTGATTTTTATTGTATGTGCTATATTTACCAGGCTGTGGATAAGCACTGTCCCACGGATGGACAGAGTGGACCGTCTGGACAAGGACTGAAACTGGGTTAACACTCAGCAACCAGCAGGTCTGCACCATCGTAGCTCTCTGTCAAAACTTTCTGCCATATGACAAGCAGCGTGAGGCATCCTCTGCTCGGCATCATGTGCGGCTGAGCACTGGACGGCTCAGGCATCCCAAAACAAAGGGTGAATTTACACCAGGTGTGGGGACCATGGCTTGTCGTGTCTTGTGTCTTAGGATCCACCGGATCACCTGGCCAGTGGACAGAATCTTGTCGCCTAACAGAGGCCATCTTTATCAGACTCTGTGACATCTATAAGAGCCCTCAACACACAAATTCATTATGCATTGACAAAATGGACAATGATTAAAGGGCTGATAAAAAAAATAGACTAATAATTTGTGAAAACTTGTGATTTAATTGGTGGTGTGTAAATAGTGTCTAAGTTGCAGATTTGATCTCTATATACATAGATACATGTCTTCTGTTCTTTTTTATTGTTGTTTTATCACCGATTTTACCAGAAAGACAGTCATTTTTAAGTTTTTCTTTGCATGTATTTCCTCCTAGCATTTAATTTGAGAATTTTTAAAGAACTGGAAGAAGGTGGAGAGATAATGAGTGAGTGCAATATATAACTGTATAATGATACCATAATTTGCTAATAAATTTGCATTATATTTTTAAAGAAACTTTATGATTTATTTCTATCACAAATATCTGTACAAACAGGAGTCAATTAGAGTTTGGCTTTTTTTATAGACTAAAAATGAAAAATATGAATATGATTCTCTTTAAAGTACATCACCAGATTAATATTTCATTTGTAATATATTTGCCTTCATTCCAGCAGGACACAGTCATGTAGAGAATGCAAATACACTGTTGCATTGCTTTTCATGTTTATTCTATTAATTATTAATTTTAATACAAATTTACTTTTTGTGTGACACAACATGAAGCATTTAACAACAATCTCTAATACTTTTACAAGAACCTAACCTCATGTCACGATTAATTAAATTTTTGTGACACTTGTCAGATTTTTATGTTTAAAAAAAAAACGTCATATGCGGGAATCGAACCTGGGACCTTTGGATCCACAACCTCCCCCTGCCGAATGCATAAAAATTGTCATTTTTTATGCAAATCTTAAAATTACAATCACATTAGCAGTCTACAACTAGAGGGAAACATCAAAGATGGTAATAACTCTCATTTCACTTCATTTTTTCCTCAATTTTTCTTTTTTCTCTTCATTTTTTCTCCTTTTTCCCTTTTCCCCCTTCTTCCCCTTCTTTTCGCCCTCTTCCCCCCCTCAAGCAGACTATTGTTCCCCAGCTTAGCAGTTTGCTAAAGCATGGAAAACCTGGCTGCAAGAGCTGCCCCAACTGTCCGAGTTCAGCGTAGCAAGGTGTGTGAAACCAGCCGACTTTGGAGCCACAGTTACAGCGTAACTTCATCACTTTTCGGGTGCGAGTGAAATGGGATACGGAGTTGTCTCATACCTCAGATCCCACAGATCTGGAACCCCTGACGCCCAATCACCTGCTGCTACTGAAAAAACAGCCGAACCTGCCTTAAGAAGGAAGACATCTACGCACGTCGCAGGTGGAAGCAGACTCAATATCTGGCAGACCTGTTCTGGAAGCGATGGGTGCGTGAATACCTGCCCTTGCTCCAGGAACGTTAAAAATGGTTTCAAGAGAGAAAAAACCACTCGATTGGAGATATAGTTTTAATAATTGATGAGTCTTCTCCAAGAAATTCATGGGTTATCGGACGAATCACGAAAGTGCTCCCTGACAAAGGGAGGGACAAAACTAAAGAGCAACACCCTGGAAAGACCCATTGACAAGCTGTGCCTCATATGTGAAATGGACTGTTAAATGTGTTATAATCTGTTATGAAATCTGATACGCAAATATAAACACCTGAGATAAATATTATAGATTTTAAAAAAATGTAAACGTTTTTGAAGGTTAAGAATGTTTAATTTCATGTCGTTACAAAAAAAACAAAAAAAAAACACAAAATTGTAATTGTCAGTCTTCCTGCCTGTCAATTAGGGGCTGGAATGTAGTACTGGAATGTAGGGGCTGGAATGTAAATATCACACTGGTTATGTAAGGTGAATCTGCAGAATTTGTTGTTGTGTTTATTTTAATTTATTTGTTTTAATTAATTTCATTCTACCTTATTCTATTCATTAGTTACGAATTAAGCATTAAGTTTATTACATAAGCCATAAGCTCTGAATGTGTTAGTTAACCCTCTGAGGTCCGAGGTGATTTTGGGGCCCTTGAGATGTTTGGACATGCTCTGATATTTGTGCTTTTTTCAGCTACTTATAATATATCAAATTCAAATCCACTTCAAATTCAAATTTTATTTGTCACATACACATTAATACAGTATGAAATGCAGTGAAATGCTTTTTGCGACCACAGGGTCGCGACGGCAGCCATTTCCCAGGCGCCATCATAGAAAACAAGGAATCAGATACATTAGGATAACGAGGGTAAAAAAATCCCCTCCCAGACTGTCCTTCGGAGAGGGCAGTGTGGGATCAGGGGTACAAAAAACTACCTCAGCAGCAAGCACAGAAAAACATGTAATCACAAGACATCAACATTGCAACATTAAGGTTACAGGGATAGGAATGTCCAATGTAGGCAAACAGCTCCAGTCCCTGCAGCTAAAGAGCGCTGGTCCCGATTCCGCCTGCCCACACCGAGGGGAATAAGCACACGAAGGCGTTGGAAATGGGGAAGGTAGAGTGTCTATCTGTAGCTGTTCTGTGAGTGTGTGCGTGCGTGTCAGTTTGTAAGCCTGTAGCATCCCGTAATAGTCTGCGCCAGGTGACCTTGAAGGGGGAGGGGGGTAGATTCCAGAGCGTCTCGTTATCTTGGTCTTCGGGGAATTGTTATGTCTCCAGCCACTGCCTTGAAATGCAGTAGCTGGAAAGAAGGGCAGAAAGAAAAAAAAAAGAAATGTCCAAATTTCGATCAATACCTGCCAATTTCACAGATATTTAATGTCCATCACTGGTCTCCAGGTCCGTCCAAATTCCGTTGTATAGCTGCCAGTCTCCCCAAGATGGTATCCAATTTGCGGTCCATAACCACAGTCTGATTACTGACAGCTCTCGTCACCATTATTTCCCAGCCAGCCAGTCTCTTGGGGTTGAGACTGACTGCTTTTAAGATTTTTCGATATCCAAGTAATCCACCTAATCCAATCAGCAGAATCCCAGTTATCAGAGTTCCGAATAGGTAAATATCTTCAACGTCCTCCAGAGACAGTGCGGCCAGGCACACAATGCGCCACTTCTCCCAACCGTCCATCGTGTATCCAGCAGCAAACGTCCCAGCAGGACAAGTAGGTTCCCCAGAACCCACACTTCTCGTCGAGAAGATCGTGTCAATTGCATTCAGAGACCACTTGATCAAATCCATTCCTTTTATTTCAAGAGCAAGACGAGGAGAGTCTCTGAATAGTATTTCACAAGACAGACAAGAGAAGCAAGCGGGGAGAGATAAGGGAGGGAAAGCAGATGCGACCGCCTTCGTCAAGAGCCAAGAGGGAATATTATTGACCAACCTGTATTTTTCTTGTAATCAGTACAAACTGTTCTACAATAATACGTGACCAAAATGAATGTATGTGTTTGCATTTTTTAGGAAAAAAATATTATGCGTGGTTAGTAAGTTTTGTGAAAAAAAAGTAGCTGAAATAAGGCCATGAAACTCATACAGACAATTTGTTCACAAGTCATTGTTTCACAACGGCTGGTGGACTAGTGTTTTTGCTTCAAAATGATGTGAAAATGATCTTGTTTACTTGCTCACAGAAAACAATATAGTGATTAACACTTTTAAAGTAACTTTTTGAGTGTAAAGCGTCTATGCGAGAAGGCGTGATCCATCATTACTAATGCAGTGATTCACACCTGAGAAGACAAAGGCCTGCATACTGATCTGCATAATGAGCCATCAGACAGGTATGTGACTGAGAGAGGAGAGTTACAAGAAAGAATCTGAGGATAAAATAAGTTTATATATTTTCAGCGTTTAGGTTATTTGAGAATGTATTTGACACACACAAAAAAATCATGAGTTTTTTGCGAGTTCAGTTAAACAGTTTATTAGGAACAATCAGAGTTGACTTTTTAGCAGCATTACTTCATTCACTATAACAGAAAATATAGCTAACAATAATATTCATTCATTTTCTATACCGCTTAATCCTGTGTTCTGGGTCGCGGGGGACCTGGAGCCTATCCCAGGAGACTTCGGGCACTAGGCGGGGTACACCCTGGACAGGGTGCCAATCCATCGCAGGGCACACACACATACACACACTCACACACCCAATCACACACTACGGGCAATTTAGGAACTCCAATTAGCCTAACCTGCATATCTTTGGACTGTGGGAGGAAACCGGAGTGCCCGGAGGAAACCCACCAAGCACGGGGAGAACATGCAAACTCCATGTACACAGTGACGGGAATCGAGCCTGGCCGGGGACTCGAACCCAGACCCTGGGGGTGCAAGGCGACCCTAACCACAACACCACCGTGCCGCCCTAACAATAATATATAAAATAATAAATATATATATATATATATATATATATATATATATATATATATAGAAAACAACAACAGCTCTTTGTAATTACCAGAACAAATGACTTTACCAATACTGTACTACATTTTTTCTACAATACACTACAGTTTACTATGATGAATATATTGTATTATATACAGTGGTGTGAAAAACTATTTGCCCCCCTCCTGATTTCTTATTCTTTTGCATGTTTGTCACACAAAATGTTTCTGATCATCAAACACATTTAACTATTAGTCAAAGATAACACAAGTAAACACAAAATGCAGTTTTTAAATGAGGGGTTTTATTATTTAGGGAGAAAAAAAATCCAAACCTACATGGCCCTGTGTGAAAAAGTAATTGCCCCCTGAACCTAATAACTGCTTGGGCCACCCTTAGCAGCAATAACTGCAATCAAGCTTTTGCGATAACTTGCAACGAGTCTTTTACAGCGCTCTGGAGGAATTTTGGCCCACTCATCTTTGTAATTCAGCTTTATTTGAGGGTTTTCCAGCATGAACCGCCTTTTTAAGGTCATGCCACAACATCTCAATAGGATTCAGGTCAGGACTTTGACTAGGCCACTCCAAAGTCTTCATTTTGCTTTTCTTCAGCCATTCAGAGGTGGATTTGCTGGTGTGTTTTGGGTCATTGTCCTGCTGCAGCACCCAAGATCGCTTCAGCTTGAGTTGACGAACAGATGGCCGGACATTCTCCTTCAGGATTTTTTGGTAGACAGTAGAATTCATGGTTCCATCTATCACAGCAAGCCTTCCAGGTCCTGAAGCAGCAAAACAACCCCAGACCATCACACTACCACCACCATATTTTACTGTTGGTATGATGTTCTTTTTCTGAAATGCTGTGTTACTTTTACGCCAGATGTAACGGGACACGCACCTTCCAAAAAGTTCAACTTTTGTCTCGTCGGTCCACAAGGTATTTTCCCAAAAGTCTTGGCAATCATTGAGATGTTTTTTTAGCAAAATTGAGACGAGCCTTAATGTTCTTTTTGCTTAAAAGTGGTTTGCGCCTTGGAAATCTGCCATGCAGGCCATTTTTGCCCAGTCTCTTTCTTATGGTGGAGTTGTGAACACTGACCTTAATTGAGGCAAGTGAGGCCTGCAGTTCTTTAGATGTTGTCCTGGGGTCTTTTGTGGCCTCTAGGATGAGTTGTCTCTGCGCTCTTGGGGTAATTTTGGTCGGCCGGCCACTCCTGGGAAGGTTCACCACTGTTCCATGTTTTTGCCATTTGTGGATAATGGCTCTCGCTGTGGTTCGCTGGATTTCCAAAGCTTTAGAAATGGCTTTATAACCTTTACCAGACTGATAGATCTCAATTACTTTTGTTCTCATTTGTTCCTGAATTTCTTTGGATCTTGGCATGATGTCTAGCTTTTGAGGTGCTTTTGGTCTACTTCTCTGTGTCAGGTAGCTCCTATTTAAGTGATTTTTTGATTGAAACAGGTGTGGCAGTAATCAGGCCTGGGGGTGACTACAGAAATTGAACTCAGGTGTGATAAACCACAGTTAAGTTATTTTTTAACAAGGGGGGCAATCACTTTTTCACACAGGGCCATGTAGATTTGGAGTTTTTTTTCTCCCTTAATAACGTAAACCTTCATTTAAAAACTGCATTTTGTGTTCAATTATGTTATCTTTGACTAATAGTTAACGGTTTTTGATGAGCAGAAACATTTAAGTGTGACAAACATGCAAAAGAATAAGAAATCAGGAAGGGGGCAAATAGTTTTTCACACCACTGTATTTACATAATATAGTTATATTTAACTAACATCTCTGATATACTGAATGTGCACTTACTTTCTCTAGCGAACTCGAAACTGAACGACACTCACGTGACTTTCTTCTGCACGGCGCCAGTGATGCAGCCACAGTCCTAAACAAAAACGAAAATTGAATGTTGAAGAATGGACGCGCATACAATCATTCACAAACAACAGCTGGTGAACAATTTGACCATTTGAAACACGGTATAAACAATACAAAACACGTGTGTATATATATAAATAAATAAAACTTTAGACAGATCGTAATCAGATTTTATTGCGGGCTTGTAAGTAACGTATATATTTCATATTTTAACCAATTTTACTCTCGCTGGTATTTAGTATTTTCCTAATGTACATATAAAATATAGAGCAGTGATGGTGAGAATAAAAGACTTACTCGTCAGGAATTACATCCTCCGTTGAGTCCAGACATTGTTCAAAATAAAGATGTTCCTCGTCTGAGTCTTGCTCTTCCTCTGATGAGAAAGTAAATTCTTCACCGCTGTCCAGAACCACCTGAAGCACTTCTTCATCCATGTAGCGTGACATCATTCAAACGTGCAGAAATAGTAAGTAAGTCTATGATGAAGCTTGTTGTTTTATGCCATGAGGGCGTGTAGATGATTACCTGGCTCACCTCAGGTCATTTCCATATGAACAGCGCACGCACAGGGAGGCGGGAGCTCATTAGCTGTAATAAGCCAATACAGGAGAATCTGTACCACTCCTTACTTTCATACGGATTACATAAAAACAGATTATTTGTTTTCACTGTGACTTGCATCATTTAAAAGTAGACCCTTTAAGCTTTCTATAGATATATTTCTCATGTCTGTGTGTTTTCCTCCGGGTACTCCGGTTTCCTCCCACAGTCCAAAGACATGTAGGTTAGGTTAATTGACGTTCCAAATTGCCCGTAGTGTGTGAATGAGTGTGTGTATGTGTGTGTGCCCTGCGATGGATTGGCACCCTGTCCAGGGTGTACCCCGCCTTGTGCCCTAAATTTCCTGGGATAGGCTCCAGTTTGATGATGTTTGATGTTTGATTTTTTGATTTTTAAGTTTGATGATGTTCTTGATTTGAATCTTTCTTGCAAACCACACCTGTCACAGCAAAGTTTCATGTTGAACCAACCTTGTCTGATGAAACTGTGGCACCATTACAGATGGGCCGTTCGCAATTGGTGGCGGCACAGAGGGCTGATGTAACACTAGCTAAATATTTTAAAGCTGTTTCTGATGAGCAAATGGTGTCTGAAATTTTTATCTAGATGATGATGTGTTAATGAGACAATGGAAAAATGTTGATGTTGTCCAACAGATTGTTGTGCCCGTAAATTATCGACAGCAGATTTTGAATCTCGCTCATGACCATGTCTTGTCTGGCCATTTGGGAATTACAAATACATATGACCATATTTTACGATCGTTTTTTTGGCCTGGCTTAAAAGCCGATGTTGCTGCTCATTGCAGATCGTGCCATGTTTGTCAGGTGACGAGCAAGCCGAATCAAATTGTTCCTCTGGCTCCTGTACACCAAATTCCTGTAATGGGAGAACCATTTGAGCATGTGGTTATTGACTGTGTGGGTCTGTTGCCGAAATCAAAAACTGGTCACCAGTTTATATTCACTTTTATGTGTGCTGCCACTCGATTTCCGGAAGCCGTTCCGATGCGCAGTATAAAAGCGAAGCTGGTAACGAAAGAAATAATAAAGTTTTTTTCACTGTTTGGGTTGCCAAAAATCGTACAAACAGATCAAGGATCTAATTGTACCTCAAAGTTGTTTTCGCAGGTTCTTCGTGAACTAGCTGTCAAGCATCAGTTGTCGAGCGCCTTCCATCCGGAATCGCAAGGTATGTTGGAGAGGTTCCATCAAACTCTCAAGTCCATGCTCCGGGCTTTCTGTCTCGAAACGGGAAAGGACTGGGATGAAGGGCTCCCGATGCTGATGTTTGCAGTACGTAAGACAGTGCAGGAATCATTAGGCTTCAGTCCGGCTGAGCTGGTTTTTGGACACACTGTGCGCGGCCCCCTGAAACTTTAAAAAAAAACAGTTTTTATCACCTGAGAATAGAACGACAACTGTATGTGAGTATGTGACTCAAATGAGACAGTGTTTAAATCGAGTGTTGGAAATAGCAAAATCAAACTTGGGTGTTAAACAGCAACAAATGAAAAAACATTTTGATGTTAAAAGTGTGTCACGTAATTTTAAGCCGGGAGATTTAGTCTTAGTTCTCCTTCCTCTCCCAGGGTCATCTTTGCAGTCTAAGTTCTCTGGACCCTACGTGGTGGAGAGGAAAGTGAATGACACGAATTACCAAATTCATACTCCTAAAAGGAGAAAAAAAAAGTCGTGTGTGTCATATAAACATGCTAAAACATCACGTGAATAGGGAAACGTATATAAAATCCACAGGTAATGTGACATCGGTGGTAACTGTTTCCCCCCTGCTGAGCAAAGTTGACCCTGAGGATGACGGTTTGATTAGTCATGATAAAATGGCTACAAACAAATTATCAAATTCTGATATTTTGAAAATTCTGAAGGAACATGTATCTTACCTCCCACAGTCTCAAAGATCAGATGTGATGTCATTAATTAATGAATTCTCTTCTCTCTTCTCAGACGTTCCCAGACAAACCCGCGTTTTATTCCACGATGTCGAGCTTTTACAGCCAGCCTCGATAAAACAACACCCTTATCGTGTCAACCCAAAGAAGAGAGAAGAGATGAAGAAAGAGGTAGAATACCTGCTTAAGCACGGCTTAGCGGTTCCTAGTTCGAGCCCTTGGAGCTCACCATGTTTACTGGTACCGAAATCTGATGCGACTTCCAGATTTTGCACAGACTATAGAAAAGTCAATAGTGTACCAAAACCTGACTGTTTTCTGTTACCTCGGATGGAAGATTGTGTAGACCGTGTTGGTGGATCGTCATTTGTAACGAAACTCGACTTGTTGAAGGGTTATTGGCAGGTACTGCTGACACAGCGTGTGTCGGAGATCTCCGCCTTTGTTACACCGGATAACTTCTTACAGTACACCGTCATGGCCTTTGGAATGCGAAATGCTCCAGCCACCTTCCAAAGGCTAATGCAAAAGGTTTTATCTGGTATAAAGAACTGCGAAGCATATCTAGACGACGTAGTCATTTACTCGAAGTCATGGAATGCCCACATAAATTCATTGCGTGAGGTATTTTCCCGTTTAGACAAAGCGTCCCTGACGGTTAATTTAAAGAAATGTGAGTTTGGAAAAGCTGTAGTTACTTACTTGGGTAAGCAAGTTGGCCAAGGACAGGTGCGCCCTGTTAGTGCCAAGGTAGAAGAAATTAGTGAGTTTCCCATTCCTAAATCGAAAAGAGAGCTACGCCGCTTTCTGGGCATGATTGGCTACTACCGTGCCTTCTGCAAGAACTTTTCTGCAGTGGTAAGTCCTTTAACGGACTTGCTGAGTACATCCAAAATATTTGCTTGGAATAATGAATGCAATATTGCTTTTAATGCTGCAAAAGACCTGTTATGTAGTTCGCCAGTTCTTTCCGCTCCCGACTTTTCAAAACCTTTTAAACTAGAGGTGGATGCGAGCGCATTGGGTGCAGGTGCAGTGTTACTGCAGCAAAGTGCAGCAGAAATTGACCACCCTGTGTGTTATTTCTCAAAAAAGTTTTCAAGAACGCAGAAAAATTATAGCACAATCGAGAAAGAAGCTCTAGCCCTGCTCCTGGCTCTACAACACTTTGAAGTGTACGTTGGTGGTAGCTCTATACCAATAATAGTATACACGGATCATAACCCATTGGTCTTCCTTTCGCGAATAGCCAATTCAAACCAGCGGTTAATGCGGTGGTCATTAATCATTCAGGGTTTTAATCTGGAAATACGCCACAAAAAAGGTGCGTAAAATATTTTAGCGGACGCACTATTGAGATCGTAAAGTTTTTTTAGTCAAAATAAAGATTTTGACTTTTATGGGTGGAGGTGTTACGTGCAGAGGTGTAGTGCACGTATATGTGTGTGTAGTGCAAGTATGTGCGTATGCGCGACGGCGGGTGGCGGCGCGTGCGCGATCTCTCCCCCATTTCTCTCTCTCTCGCTCTCCTTTTGACAGGTGGCTCCGCCCCGATTGGAACGTGCCGTGACGTGCGCCGCGATTGGCTGACCGTGGATCTGCGCGCCCTTTTAAGCTGGCGGGTGGAAGCAGGAAGTGCGCGACTTATGCCTTGTGTGTGACTTACGTGCTCAAAATTTGATTGTTGGTTATTGGTTGATTGTTGGAGTGTGATTGTTTGATTGAGTGAGTGTTTGATTGACTGATTGAGTGATTGACTGGTGTGTGTTATTGTTTGCTTGTTTGGTTGGAGAGAGAGCCTGTGTGTCGCGCCCTGCACTCTCTCCTTCCCTTTTGTTGTTTTGGTTTTCTTTCTTGTTTTTGTGTTAGCGTGGATGGAAGTGTTCCTCCCGCTATTGTATATAGTTTTTCTTCTCATTGTAAATATTGTGTGTATATATATATATATATATATATATATATATATATATATATATATATATATATATATATATTGGCTGTTCTTTTTTTTTTGTTTGTATATACTTTCAAGGAAGCAGTAGGGGTTGGGCGCCATTTTTGTTGTCCCCCGTTTTCTCCTGTTTTGTGTAAATAATTAGGAAGTTAGTTTAGTTTTTGTAGTTTGATTTCAATTCCCTTTTGGTAGTTTAGTTAATTTGAGGGTGGAGATAGAGGGGGGGTTTTGTTTATTGTTTTGGCCTTGGCTCAATCCTGAAGCCCAGAGCTTCCTGTATGTGTGTGTGCGTGTGTGTAAACCATGGCACACCTCAAATGGGCTTAACTTGGTGGCGGTGGAGACATGAAGGTTGTGTGAAAGTTCCGCCCAAGTGAGGTGGCGGGCCCAGGAGCGCTGACGATCTGCCACGAAACACCTCAGGTAGCGCACCAGTTGTTGGTTGGTCCGCTCCGTCTGACCATTGGTCTGAGGATGGTAACCAGATGAGAGACTACAGGTGGAGTTGATCAGACGGCAGAAGGCTTTCCAGAACCGGGCAGTGAACTGGGGCCCTCTGTCCGAGACGATGTCCTTGGGGAACCCATGCAGTCGGACTACGTGCTCTAGTATCAGCTCGGCTGTCTGTTTAGCTGACGGGAGTCCGGAAAGGGCCACCAGGTGCACAGCTTTGGAGAAATGATCCACAATGGTTAAGATGGTGTCCTTCCCCTCTGAAGCCGGCAGGCCCGTGATGAAATCGACGGCAATGTGCGTCCAGGGCCTGCGGGGAACCGGGAGCGGATGGAGTTCCCCGGGTGTTTTTTGGCTTGTGTCCTCGTCCCGGGCGCACACTGGACATGCCTGAACGAACTCGTTGATGTCCTTGGCCATGGATGGCCACTAGAAGGCACGTTGAATAAATTGGAGCGTCCGTTGTGTGCCTGGATGTCTGGAGATGGGGGTGGAGTGACCCCACTGGATAACTTCAGTCCTCATGGTGTTCGGAATGTAGAGTCGTCCAGGCGGCGCACCTGCCGGTTCGTCCTCCGCAGTCTGTGCCTGGCGAACCCTGGTCTCCAGTTCCCAACGGAGTGGGGCGATTATCTTTGATGATGGTAGGACAGGCGCAGGGTCTACCCGGGGGATGTCCTCTTCATGTTGTCGCGAGAGGACATCGGCTTTGATGTTCTTGGACCCCGGGCGGTAGGACAGATGGAAATTGTATTGCTCGAAGAACAATGCCCACCGCGCCTGTCGGGGGTTTAGCTGCTTAAGGTTGCGGATGGTGATGAGGTTCTGATGATCGGTCCAGATGAGGAATGGTTCTCTCTCACCCTGGAGCCAGTGTCGCCATTCTTCCAATGCCCACTTTATGGCCAGCAGTTCGCGGTCCCCTACCCCGTATCGCTGCTGAGTGGGATAAAATTTTTTGGAAAAGAAACTGCAAGGGTGCAGTTTCTGATCTGGACCTCGTTGTGACAGGACAGCCCCGGCACCCACATCCGAGGCGTCCACTTCCACAACGAACGGTTGGTTTGCATCCGGGTGAAGGAGAATCGGGGCGGTGGTGAAACGGTGACAGAGTTCATGGAAGGCGGATATGGCCGTAGGGTTGAGCTGGAAATGGTGGGACAAAGGTCGGGTCAGAGCAGTTAAGGGGGCCGCAACTGTACTGTAGCCCCGGATAAAGCGACGGTAGAATTTCGCAAACCCGAGAAACCATTGAAGCTGCTTGAGGGTCTTGGGTAGGGGCCAATGACGCACAGCTTCTAGTTTCTGCGGGTCCATGGCCACACCCTGGGGCGAGATAACAAAACCCAGGAACGTGGTGGAGTGCTCGTGAAAAGCACACTTCTCCAACTTGCAGTACAGTTGGTGGGCGATTAATCTCTTTAGAACTGCTCTGACGTGTTGTATGTGTTCGGTAAGGCTGTGTGAGTAGATGAGTATGTCGTCTAGGTAGACGAATACCCATCGACCGAGCATGTCTCTGAGGACGTCATTAATGAACTGTTGAAAAGCTGCTGGTGCGTTGCAAAGTCCGAAAGGTATTACCAGGCTTTCAAAGTGTCCTGTGGGGGTGATGAAGGCCGTTTTCCACTCATCGCCCTCTCTGATACGCACCAGGTTGTAGGCACTCCGGAGGTCCAACTTAGTGAAAATGGTGGCACCAGAGAGGGCGTCCAGGCCAGAGTTGGTAAGCGGCAAAGGATGTCGGTTCTTAATGGTTATGTTGTTTAGTCCCCGATAGTCGACACATGGGCGTAGGTCGCCGCCTTTTTTCTTCACAAAGAAGAACCCCGCGGCAGGCGTTACGTAGCCGTTATGTAGGGCTGAAGATACGTATTCCTCCATCGCCTGAGTCTCGGAGGTGGACAGGGAGTAGAGATGGCCGCGGGGAGGAGTGGAACCTGGCTGAAGATCAATCACCAGGTCGTAGGGGCGATGAGGCGGTAGGTGAGTCGCTCGTCGCTTGCAAAACTCTTCAGCCAGGTCCTGATGGCGGGGATGGCGTTGAGGTCGACGTCGGGGGCCTCGGACTCCCTAGAGCGCGTCCCAGCCGAGGCCCGTAGGCACAGTTCTGAACAGGTCGGGCCCCATTGTAGGATCCTGTTCTGGGTCCAGGAAATTAGCGGATCGTGTTGGAGGAGCCACGGGTGTCCGAGTATGATTGGTGGAGATGAGACGGAGGTGAGGTGAAACTGGACCGATTCGCGGTGTTGGCCAATGATGAGGGTGATGGGCTGAGTCTGGGTGGTGATGGGGCTGGAGGAGAGAGGCCGACCATCGACTGATGTAATTTGAACAGGCTGGGATAACGCTTCAAATTCCACTTCCAGTTTTTTGGCATAAGATGAGTCAATGAAGTTACCTGCAGCACCGGAGTCGATGAATGCGGTACTTCTGACCCGTTTGTGGCCAAACTGGAGGTGTACCTGTACCGTGAGATGAGAGACGCTAGGTGTGGTAGCAGAGAGGTGGAGGTGGCCCGGTGAGCTGCTCCCAACGCTCACCGGGCTTGGGCGTTTCCCTGGCGACGTGGGCAGATGGCTCTGTGGTGTTCTGCCGACCCACAATAGGCACAGAGTCCTTCTCTAAAGCGTCGTTCTCGTTCTGCCACGGTCAGGGATGCGCGCCCTAATTGCATGAGTTCCCCGGCTCCGGTGTCAACCACGGCAGTAGGTGGAGAACCGACATGTCCCTGAGTGGTGTAGATAGCTGGGTTCGATGAACGTGGAGTGGTGGAGGTGAAGGTGGGTGTTGACGGCAGGGTTCTAGGGGCTGGCTTCGGATGAGAGATGAGGCGTTGGTCAATCCGAAGAGCGAGTTGGATCACTCCCTCCAGTGTGGCAGGAAGCTCTCGCCCAGCTAATTCGTCCTTAATCCTCGAAGTCAGTCCCTCATAGTAGGAGGTCTGGAGCACTGCATCGCCCCAGGTGGTCTGAACGGCGAGAGTGCGGAACTCGGCGGTGTAGGGACTCACGGACGATCCTCCCTGCCGCAGGTGGTAAAGTTTGGTGTCGGTCTCCACCTCGCCCGCAGGGTGTTCAAAAGTGAGCCGGAGTTGATGTGTGAACTCATTGTATGAGTGGGCGGTGTCTGTGTCTGCCTTGAGAACTGCCGTGGCCCACTCAGCTGCCTGCCCTATGAGCAACGAAACGAGGAGAGCAATGCGTAGCCGATTGGTGGAGTACTTGGTGGAATTGAACTCAAACACCAGATCGAGCGCCGTCAAAAACACACTGCACCTCCCGTCCGTGCCATTCCATTTATCTGGTAATGATAAAAAGATGTCAGAAGAGGGGGGGGGGGAGGGGGATGCGGTCCCGCGGCCGCCACGACAGGAGGCCGGTTAGCCGCGCTAGCAACAGCCGCCCGAAGATCCGCGTTCTCCCGCCTGAGATTCGCAACCTTGCGGCGCAAGGCCGCGATGTCTTGGACGCTCCGGCGAAGAGTAGCGATCTCCTCGGTTAGTCTATTAACCAGCACGGCATGCCGATCCACCATGCCGCAGAGGGTTCACCGTAATAGGCTCAGTCATTCTGTCATGAACTAACCTCGGTGACCTGAAGACGTAGCTTAGCGGTTAGCCCAATGTAGCGTGGAGGGTAAACCCAAACGCGGTGATAGGCAAGTGGATAGGATAACCACGCGATTTATTCTAAGGACTCTCCCGAAAAAGGAGCAACCCGCGTCCTAAAATACACACTCAAAGATCAGAAAGTAAAAACCCAAGAATTAGTGAATACTCACAGTTTTGAAGACGGACAATCTGAACCGACATGGGCCGAAACTCAATGACTGAGCGTTGTACTGAGGTTTGTTTACTCCTCTTATACTTCCTGGTTTGCGACCACCTTACTTCCGGGTCCTAGTGCCGGTTGCGTATTTGGTGTGCATGACAGTTTCAGTTCATTTCAGTGACGTGTTTCAAAAAGATTTTCGCGGAGACTGAGACGGCTGAAAGATAAACATTTTATTTATTTTATTAATGCACAAAGTTTTATTTTTAACATGTGTGCATACAAATAAAAGTAGACACTTTACAGATTCGATTAATATGTAGATATTGTCTGTATGAGCAAAACTGAAAGTGTAATTTAAGTTCTTATTGGCGTCATCAGGGGAAAACGGAGCATACAGTATATGCGTTCGCGGACCTCAGAGGGTTAAGCATCCATTTTGACAATCGTGAGTTGGTCTGTGATGTCATTCCACTATTACATGTATTTGTATGACTATCGTATGGTAGAAAGTTCAGTTTAGATGCGAAAGGCTACGGAAACACAACCTTTTGACCGTTAGCTAAACGCAATGAGATAGATATAACAAAGCTGTTGTTATAAGGTAACATAGAACCATTCAATACAGCAACAGGTGTTTTAACCACAGTGGATTTACTCAAGACGACTGTATGAAGTGTTGAATCTTTGATGCTGAAAATAAAATACAAAGACAAAGAAATCATCAAACTTCCGTTCATGTGAGTAAATGATCAAACCAAAGCTACGCGTCAAAACTAGTGAAATAACATGACCGCATCTACACTAACGGAATCACTGCTGTAAAGTAAAACAAAAACAAATCAGGCTGCACTTTACGTTTGAAAATAATCGCAACAGAGCAGTTTGTTTCTGCGTAGAGCAGTGTGTGTATGTGTGTTTGTGTGTGTGTGAAGCAGAGCCGGGGTATGGGCCGTGTGTGTGAAGGGGCATGGTGTCAAATTTCACGCATGCACACATAACAGGCAGAAACAGAGAGAGAGAAAATGGATCTTTAACTTCTCTAATGAGACATTCTTTCGCTTTACACGCACACATACAAACACAAAATAAAAGATGTCTTACATACACATGGTCACAGTGTTATATTAAACAGTACATGCATGCACAGATGTTGATTATACCACTAAGAGACGAGCACTAAGACCCAGCAGGGGAGACGATTACCCACAATTCCGCAGTGCAAGAGAAAGAATAAAACGTTGGCTCAGTTGTGATCACGTGACACTTGGTGTCAAAATCAGAAGCGTGTTGCCAACTTAGAAATTTTGTTGCTAGATTTAGAAACTTTTCATACTACCCTAGCAACTTTTTTTTCAAAAAGCACCTAGCAACAAATTCAGCAATTTTTAACATTCATTTGGCTACTTTTAGCAATTTTTAAAAAGTGACTCAACACAGGATTAAGCGGTATAGAAAATGAATGAATGAATGAAAAGAGTAGTGGCTGCAGGCTTCACCCAGTGGAGTGTGGGGGTGGGGCTACATAAGGTCTAAATAGCCAGGCAGTCACATATTTCAAATAATGTTTTTGCTGAGATGGCCAGTCAATTTGAGAAAACCTTGATTATTTTGTATACTACATAAAGATGTAGTTTTGAGTTGCGATTACGCAATGACGTCATCACGCAAATAATATGTTAATAAGAACCTATTTAATGTGCATCTGGATGCAATGTTTTAATATATATACTGTATACACTACCATTCAAAAGTTTTAGAACACTTGCAAATTTCTTTTTTTTTGTTTAGTGATTTATTTTCTACATTCTACAACAATACTGGGGATTTCAAAACTATAAAATAACACATATGGAACTAGAGCTGAAGATCTTTGCTAAACCCGACGGGACCTGACAGGACCCGACGGGTTTGGTCGGGTTCGGGCTTAATTAATATAATTTTAGAAAATTAATTTTAGAAAAAATAACATTTGAGCGGTCATGTGATGCATTTTGATTAGCGCGAGAGAAATGTGAAAATGGATGCTGAGGAGGTTTTTTATTTTTTGTTCCAACTTCCAAGTTGCCTGTAGCTTATACGTTATAGTCATGAATAGATTATGTTATAACATGTATAAATGACTCATTCTTGACCAAGGGCAAAAGAGCTGTGTCCTTGCGCACATTTGAATAATGTCGGGCTTTAAACGGGTCTGGCTTTTAAAAGGCTGTCAATCAAAATGTACTTGTCGGGCTCGGGCCCAGTTGGGCCTAACTGTTAAGGCCCGATTACAGCTCTATATGGAATTAGGTAATTACATAACAACAAGAAAAACAACAGTTAGTTGTTATTTTAAGACACAGAGGTCAGCCTTTCTGTAATAGTTCTTGCAAGAACAGTATTGTCAAGTGCATTTGCAAAATCCGTCAAGCACCATAATGAAACCGGCTCTCATGAAGGCCATCCCAGGAGGGCGAGACCAAAACCTACCTCTGCCGCAGACGAGAAGTTCATTTACAGTTATCAGCCTGAAAAATGACCAATTAACAGCACCTCAGATTAGAGGCGTTATGAAGTCTTTACAGAGCAGAAGTAGCAGAAACATCTCAATAACAACTGTTCAAAGGAGATTAATGCATTTTTTGGACACCTTCAGCATTCCTTTACAATGTAGAAAGAAATAAAAACCAAGAACCATCATGGAGTAAGAAAGTGTTCTTTTGAACGGTAGTGTAATACATGGCGCCTCAGAGAGTAGAGACATACGCTGGTCAGATACTATGTGATGACGTCACTGACATGCAAATTAGTGTGTGAAATCATCTGGCAACATTTAGCTACATTTCGGGCAGGCTTTAGCTACTTTTCATTGGAAATAGTTGGCAACACTGGGTGCCAAGAGGGAGTCTCGCCCGGGGAGCAATTCAGTGTAGAACCGGCACTGGGGGGGACGGGGGGTGAAGTACAGATCACCTCACCCAAATGAAGCGGACAAGGAGGGGGGCTAAATTATGTCAGTAACACCTAACATTCTTACACATAACGCACATTTCACTCAAAATATTATAAACACAGACCAATAATTTGCACTTTTTAAAAATTTATTTAATTGTGTGAAATGGCTAATAAAAATAGGTAATAAAAAACGATTATGATGTGGAGGTGAATTGGTTTAGTCTTGACTTCTGGTCATGAGTGACAGCGTTGGGGGAAATCTGTTGATTGTCAAATCGGCGATTACAAAGTAACCACAGAAATGGAGAGAAAAAGGCCAAAGCTGTCAGGTGCCCAGTTTAGGAAAAAAAAGAAAAAAATATGAGGAGAAACGGGCAAAAGATAAAGGTATGCAACAATGTTCTCTCCGTATGGTTAAGTTATTCATGTCATTATGTTAATTAGTAGTATAACGTTAACTCAGGTTAATTGTTAGCCTTCTTGCTTATGATGCTTCCTATGCTTACCTTGCTAAACATAATAAAAATAAAATAAATAAATAAATAAATAAATAAAATAAAAACACAATACTAATATACAAACCATCACGGAAATTCTAATGGTTTCTATTAAATACCATTATGAAAAATTAACTTTTTCCAGTAAAACTATTACAAAAATACCTTACCTTATACCTCATTAATATGATTATTATAGAATCAGTCATATACCAGCAGACATTGTTATACTCAGTACCGCCACTCCCTATATGCAAAGTACGCAGTATGCGTAGGGCACCAACTCCCAGGGGGGCACCATCCCAGCTGCTCAAAAAAATAATTGTTATATATTATAATAATACATTAATATTAATAATATACAAATAAACAAAAATATAAACGTATATATTGCATTTTATGGTGAACGCAGAGTAGGCTAAGCACACATGATGATGCGTGTGCCCTCACCTCTGTTACGGCTGCCTATTTGGCCAAAAATCATAATAACTGAGCAATATGGAAAGAGACATCAACAGTCCGGCGCCGAGAAACGAAAGAAAAAAAAGCCCAAGATGAAGCCCGTGCATCACTTTCAGGTACATTCATAATCCTGTGAAACTTTATTTTATTCTGTTGATGTTAATAATGCGTTTCAATGTCGGTAATAATTTCACGACTAACGCATCTTTCTTAATATGAATACAAGCAGATCTAAATAAACAAAATGACTTAAAATGCATTATATTAAAACACAGAGGCAATTATGATTATTGATTAATAATGACTATATGGTGTCATTAAATAACAGTCTTAAAATACACTAGAGCATCTAATACAAAATTAACAGTTTACATAACAATTTTAATAGAAATGCGTGAAAGGGGCACCACAGGCCTGGTAAATGCAGTTGTTACACTTACATGATAATCGTAATATTTAATATTTAATATATTTAATATCGACCAAACATTTGATTAAAATATCCACATAATCTTTCCTATCATTTCCTCAACAAAAATAGGAGGGAGGGAGTCTCACCCGGGGAGCAACTCAGTGTAGAACCACCACTGATAAACGGGATAATGCAATCACCGCTCCTTTTTTATTTTATTTTTTAACCTAAGAACAAAAAACCTTGATATTACACACCCCGGTACAGTAGGTGGCGATATGCACCTATTTAAGTTGGTTGCGACCCGCCAACAAACTAGAGAAGAAGAAGAAGCGGAGTTAGCGGACTGTTTGTATTATTCCTGTGTTATCTGCTGACTCACGCTGTTCGTTCGCTTCAACATTTTGCTTTGATATTTTACCTCAGCATTAATAATTAACGTCAGCGTTATATATTTTTCCTCAGGTTTTGCTGTGTGATGTCGATATTCGTCTCCGCACTGAGATGTTACTGACGGGTTTTTACAGAGACTGTTTGATGAGATGAATTAAAACCCCAAGCTTTTTGTGTCTGAGGTAAGTTCAGCTGAAAACGGGGGGGGCGGGAGGAACATTGTGTTTTAATTAATGGTTCAGTACACATCATTTAAAATTTCCGAACATTAGTTTTTCCAGCACAGTGTAAAATGTTAGATAAAATGTGTGTATGTTAGTAAGGACAGCAGTTTATTATGTAAGATAGCACTTTGCAGAACAATAAACAACATGAAAGGGATTTTTCATGCTTCATCTTTATAAACAAATTAAGCTTTTGACAAACAGCTGTGGGAAATTTGAGGCAAGGTCCTATTTACAAATGCAAATTAATATCTCCCATGTCTCTGGCATACCCCTTTTCGACCCCCCAGAACCCAAGGTCTGCATGTGTGTATATATATGTATGTGTTGTTACTCAAAAAAAAAAATAGCGGTTACTTCACATCACTTCAACTTGAAAATAAATAAAAACCAGGGATGTGTTATGCCCTGTTTTATAGAAATCATCAAAAATTAATTGTCCAGGTTTTGCAACATTTTATGATTTGACACACAGAAATGTACAGCAATATCTGTAGAATACTTAATTCATACTCATAAAACTCATAAAATCTGCTCTTTTCAAAGTGGAAGTTACCTCAAATTCTTCTGCATATCTAGTCAAAGACTGAATGAAGTTATTCATCTGTCTACACTGAAATACATTTTAGACTTGCAGACCTTGGGTTCTGGGGAGTCGAAATGGGGTACCCCCAAAATGTTTTTTTCAGAAATATCTCCATAACCACAAGAGATGGCCAAATTCTGAATCTACATGAAAAATTACATAAATACACCCGGTTTCATCTCCATATGACATATAGCAAGTGAGTTATCTAAGAAAAGAGGATTTCAAAAAGGGGCGTGGCATGTCTCAAGACCAAAAATCAAGATGGCTGCCATTTTTTTGTTGGGACAAAAAAATTGGGGATTTTTATTTTCATGCCAATACCAACAACAATTGGTGAAAAAATCAACAAAATTGTGATCATGTGGTGGCACCCACTGGTTGATTTGAGATGGAATCGGCCCATACCATCTGAAAGTTCGCGCATACTTAAAGGGAGGTTCTTGCGCTACAAAATAGCCAAATAGACGAAGGTGAAATAAGCTTAACACTAGCCCTGCGATATATGCAAAGTCTGCGAAACGAAAACATGGTTTTAAAACGGAGGAGAAAAAAACGCCGTAATTGCAGCCTGGGCATATGCTTCATTCACCAAATACTGATTTCTCAATATTATTTAGCCCAAATAAGCATTAACACAAGGCGGTGTGTGTGTGTGGGGGGGGGTGCTTTTCCTTTTCCATGTCACCTGCGATGTTATTATTCCACATGCGATTCCACCGGAGAATAACAGTACATCATTAAACTGCGAAGAAGTCACAGTTTTAATGACGTACAGAACACAATGACTCAGGAAATCCGATCTGTCTGTTTACACAGCAATCACATTAGCACATATCTGATTTATATCTGATTTATTTCCACATATGAAGGAGGCCTGAAACTGATCTCGAAATATCGGAATGCATGCATTTTTTTTCCTGTTTACACGGACATAGAACCGTATATGTAGGCATAGAACCATATATCCGATATGTGTCACATATGAGCAAAAAATCGGAATTGGTTCACATTTACCTGACAGTGTAAACGTAACTTAAGAAGGTCAGAGTCCTTAGAATAACTGCAGGACACTCAGTAATTGCTAATTAAATTTTAAACCTGTGCAAATTTTACCTCGGGTAAAAACGGACAATATACCAAATCCTGACTTTGTTTCATTTATTACTGTTTACATAATACATGCAGCCTGCATCCTTTGATTGAAGTAGGCGTGGTCAGATTGTAAGACAGTAGCAGTTCACTCAGAGACCATTTAATCGATGTGAAATTTCACTGGAAGCCCATGCAGTGTGCTATACAGTGGAACCTTGGATTACGAACATAATTCGTTCCGGAAGCGGGCTCGTATTCCAGAACCCTCTTAACCCTGGAGAACCCATGGGGTCATATTTGACCCAGACTTTTATTTCATCGTCATATTCAACCCACACACCAAAGTAAAGATTTATTTTTGCATTACAACCTAGTGTGCCCTATGTGAACCCATAACACTGACATTTAGTGGTAACTGACTGAACTTACCTGATTTTTTTCACATCAAACATGGCTGCTACTGTGCTTTTTATTTGGTGATATAAAAGCTAATGCCAGTGTTTTTAGTTCCTGCCTCAGAACAAAATTTTATGTGCATAGTCATTGATGAAAAGTTAAAATCAATAAATATATTTTGAAATGAGAATCTGGTCTTTCCTTACTAAGAAAGAACTCCTGCCTTTATGTCATGAGTGAAAGTTACCAGTTGGTAAAACATACTGGATATCCCAAGGGGTCATATATGACCCATGTCATTACATGTAGTAGGAAAGGGTTAATTTTTAAAAAACACCTGTTTTAGGGTTCACTGGGTCTGTATCATTTCAGCCAAAGGAGATAGATTTCCTATTAGGATAAGGTGGTCTGGGTTTTCCAGGGTTAAACCAAATAGCATTTTCCCATAAGAAAATAATGGAAACTCATATTATTCGTTCCACAGACCAAAGAAATAAACGCACCCAAAATATATTAACACAAAATATAAAATTAAAATAAAATAAAGTAACTTGCACTTTACCTTAAAGTAAAAATAAATCGCGACAGATACTGTGTTTCCGTATGTGCGTGCATGCGCTGTGTGTGTGTGAATCTAAAGTAAGCTCCCCTCTCCCCCTTCTTGTCACAGTTGCCCTTCCACTCTTTTCACTCCCATGCGCACACAACGCAAACACTGTTTTATGCGAAAAATAAACAAGAAACTTTCATTTACACTCGATTGAGCGACACACTAATGGAATCACTGCTGTAAAAATTAAACAAATTAAACTGCGCTTTACCTTTAAAAAGAATTGTGACAGAGCGAAGAGTGTGTGCGCGTATCTGTGTCTGAATGACGCGCGCAGACAGAGCAGGCGGAGCCTTGAGCAGAGAGAGGGCATGGATCTTTAACCTCTCTAATGAGACATGCTTTTGCTTTTCACATGCATACAGACACACTGCAAAATGTCTGCAAGAGAGAGGTAACACCCCATCCTCACAGTGCCTTATATCCTATATTCATTGTTACAACTCATAAAACACAATGTGACAAGCAACGGCAGAACTGGTCTGTGCTGTGCTGGTGTGTGAGCGAGTTACATCTTCTGGGGCCGAATTTCTGTCAACCTACATAGATCAAGGCCATTGCTCTCTGCGCATCATCTTCTTTCTTGAACGTACACACATTCCTACTTCCGTAATTTTATCTGATTATGCAAAGTTTTAGTAAGACACACATAATCGATTAAAATTGTCTACCACGTGCAGCGCTACTGCCTTTCCAGAGTCTTAACAGTATGAAATTGGAGCACAGTACTCCGTGGACAGAGACCCTGAAATATCTGATAACACTTTGGGTGGGATCCATCAGCACAAGTAAAACGAGAAGGAAATTTACAGAAACAGGTTGAAAATTTTTTAACTTTTGTGCTGCATGCGAGCCTCTGATATCATTTACCAACTCAACCAATGCAGATAGGTCAACATTGTGTAACATAAAATGTTTAATCTAGCTTCCAACGTAATAGTATATAAACTGAGAGTTATGTACATTGCGTTTTACATTTGGAGGTAAAGATGGTGACCACCTAAGATGATCAAGTCTGGTAGCCCAGGTGTCTGAGACATTAACCTTTTGTCTTTATGGACTTCCTGACCACTGGGTAGGGTCCCAAAGTAAATGTGAACGCTAATCGCAAGGCCAGGCTGTGTCTTTCTCTCTGATAATGTTAAGGTCTAGGTGATGCTGTAAGGCTGATTAGTAGGGCTGGGCGATATGGCAAAAAAATAAAATCTATGTTTTTTCATAAAGTTTGACCAATTCACAATTTCTATTTTTATTTATTTTTTTAAATGTGTGTATTTTTTTTAAATCAACTTAAAACATTATAACATGACTGAAGTAACATTCTCTTCTAAAGTAACTTGAAAAACCATCTGGTTAAGGAACATTGTATTTTTAATAGCCATGCCATACATAAATTGGTCAACAAGCTGTAAATAAATGTAAAACAAATTCTTGAGTTAAATATCTTTGCAGATGATTGGAATGAAATCTAAAACTAAATATTAGAAAATATATTTGAAATAGCAGTTCACAATATTTCTGTCAAAGTATAATGAAGAGCTTACTCCTTCATAACTTGAATATGAACAGAATATGAATCTATAACCTCATTAAGTGTATTACAAAAGCAAAACATAATCATCATAATTTAAGTTATTAATGAAATAACCTGAATAACTGATTTTATTGCTTGAATTATTAATCATACTTACCAATGGCGTTGTGAAGACGAGCCAAGCACTAAAGATGGGTCCAGTCGTTCATCTTAATTGCTTTAATTATGTTCCACTGTCAGTGGTCATGCACACCTGTCGATCCTCCACAAGCTTCCAAGACTCCGGTGCACCTTTAAGCCAATTGACCAATTATTTCCCCAGTATGATCGTCAGGAAAATAACATGTCTGAAGGCAAAAACTTTGCAGTTTCCATTCTGCATCAACATAATGGGCTGTAAGGCTCATGTAAGGCTGAAGAGTATGACTACTCCACAGGTCAGTCGTTGTAGAAAAAAAGTTGCCTTTTCAAGCTGCTCCGCTACTTTTTCACGTGTTTCAGTGTACATTCGGGGAATAGCTATGAAATATAGTCTTTGAAATATTTGCGACTCAGCAACTTGTATCGTGCATCAGCAGCATGTAGCATTTTTATAAACCCTGGCTTTGCGATGGTGTATATGGGAACCATGTCCTTAGCGATATGAAACGACACAGCATCTGTAATTTCTGTCCACTGCCTTTTTGTCTGCCTTTTTGCCGGAACTGGAAAATGATACTGCTCATGACATCTGGTGTTTTGCAATTTTAGGTGGACCTTTTGCACTTGGACTTAGCTTGTCTTCATTTCCTACCTTTGAACATTCTTCCCATTCAGCTTGGTGCCTTTATCGCAAACGTTGGAATAAATTAGTGGTGCTGCCATTGCCGGTTGCAGTGGATTCTTAACCTCTTAACACTTTCTTTTGCTTTACACGGGCGCACAGGCATTATAAGAAACAGTACATGCACGCTTTCAAAAACAAAATAAATTGTTTTACGCACGCACATGTGGTCAGTGTTATGTAAACAGTACACGCGCGCACGGATGTTGATTTATACCAGTAAGAAACGGGCACTAAGACCCAGCACGGGAGACGTTTACCTGCAATTCCGCAGCGCAAGAGAGAAAAACCATTGGCTCAGGTGTGATCTCTTGACGCTCAGCGCATGCGTGATACATCATTCTCGGTACTTGTAAACCAAGACTTGCTCGTTTTTCAAGTAAAAAGTTATTAAAAATCTTGGCTTGTCTTGCGTAACACTCGCAAACCACGTTACTCGCAGTCCGAGGTTTCGCTGTATTTAGCATTTGACAAAAGTTTGTTCAACGTCTGACCTCTCAAATCCGAACCATTTCCAAACCACAGAGGAAACGTTACTACCTTTCATTGGCACAAGGTCATCCTGACGCGAAGAGCCGCCGTCCATCTCTGATGTTTCTGTAGCCTATTATGTTCCTACATAGAGTGCTATACTCTCACAGGTGAGCGGTTAATTAGGCGCGCCATCATGTGGTCGAACATTATTGCCTCTTAATTATTCTGCCATTGGTGCAATTACAATGTATCTAATATTTTTCTAAAGAATCACGATACGATTAGATTAGCACCTTTGCATTTGAAAGGCAATCCTTATGAGATCAGGGCTGGGGAATTTCCGTTAACAGGCTGATTCCTCTACTACACTATGCTTTGTTTAGATCATCTCCACCTCTTTGTATCCTCCCCCTTGAAAGGTATAAACTGTCCAGAGCTGAGTTTTTAGTCAGACTTGGATAGGGGTAGGGCTGGGCGATATGGCTGAAAACTGTATCACGATATCAGTGTTTCATATTGGTCGGTATAGATAATCATTGATATTTTTTATGACCCATTTAAAATAAGGACCAGGAGAAGAATATATTATATTTAAACATTTTTATTTTAAACTTAACCTTCCTATGATCATAGTCCCATCAGTTATTAAGACAGAAATGTCACCAACCATGGAAAAATCTAATAATTTAAATGTAAACATAAGTCTAAAGTCACAATGAACATTTAACAATTATCTCTTAACATTTACGGTGCAAAATTAAAAGAAAATGTAAGAAATGCTTAATAAAGTGTAATAAAATAGTGCAATGTGTTTATTATATCAGATGCCTTTAGAGAAAACTACAACAAAAATGTATTGTTGTAATATATTTGAATTTGATGTTAATTCACTGGCGAGCCACCAGGGGGCAATACCGCGCTGTATACTTTGTGTCGTGTGCACTGAATGCAGGAAAAGAATACCGTTTTTCTCCATGCCTCCGTTTCTTTTCCTCTGCTTGTCTCACACAAAAAGCAAGTAATATTATGTTAGTTGTGCATATTGACAATTGTCATATTAAAGAATAAACTACCCGCCAATGTGGCTAGTGAGACTAAAGTTATTACCTGCCACAGCCTAATTTTACCCGCATTTGGCGGGTGGGCGGGTGCCAATGTCAATGCCATCTTGTCTCCGTTTATGCTTCCTGAATCGCGACCGTACGAGTTCCGGGTCCTAGAGCCGGTCGCGGAGTGAGTGTGCACGACAGCAACAAAACTAGCTTCGCGACCGGTTTTCTTACAAGAAAGAAAAAAAAATATCAAACGTTCTATCGAACACAATTTTTATTTATATTGATCACGTGTCTATCGCGAAACATATCGTTATCGTTTTATTGCCCAGTCCTATTAATGAGTAATTAATAAAAAAAATGTTTTACTTAAAATAAAAAACTTAATATTCTTAGGTACTGCCCTTGTGAAAATAATCTTTTTTCTTTTCTCCCCAGATAACACATTTTCCCAAGTCTTCTCTTTCCTCTGATGTGTTCACTGCTCTTAGATTTACCTCCAAAAACAGTTCAAGATATGGCCTTTAAAGGAAGTACTAAGAAAACATCTGGTCATCGTAAGAAAAATCATGAAGAAATGAAGATCCAAAATTACCAGTGCTCAGGTTGTGGGAAGAGATTTAGTAACTCAAGTTGTCTGAAAAGACACCAGCACATTCACACTGGAGAGAAGCCGTATCATTGTGCACAGTGTGGGAAGAGTTTTGCAAGGGCTAGTGACCTACGAGTACACCAGCGCATTCACACAGGAGAGAAGCCGTATCATTGTGCACAGTGTGGGAAGAGTTTTACTACTTCTAATTATCTGCAAATACACCAGCGCATTCACACTGGAGAGAAGCCGTATCACTGCGCACAGTGTGGGAAGAGTTTTATTGCAGCTAGGTGTCTCCAAAAACACCAGCGCATTCACACTGGAGAGAAGCCGTATCATTGTGCACAGTGTGGGAAGAGTTTTCCAAGGGCTGATTACCTACGAACTCACCAGCACATTCACACTGGAGAGAAGCCGTATCATTGTGCACAGTGTGGGAAGAGTTTTACTGCAGCTAGTTCTCTCCAAAAACACCAGCGCATTCACACAGGAGACAAGCCGTATCACTGTGCACAGTGTGGGAAGAGTTTTACTGCAGCTAGTTCTCTCCAAATTCACCAGCGCATTCACACTGGAGAGAAGCCGTATCATTGCACACAGTGTGGGAAGAGTTTTTCTGCAGCTACTAATTTTCAAAGACACCAGCTCATTCACACTGGAGAGAAGCCGTATTCCTGCTCACAATGTGGGAAGAGTTTTACACAGGCGTGTCACCTGCAAAAACACCAGTACATTCACACTGGAGAGAAGCCTTATCACTGCGCACAGTGTGGAACGAGTTTTCCAAGGGCTGATGACCTACGAAAACACCAGTACATTCACACAGGAGAGAAGCCGTATCACTGCGCACAGTGTGGGAAGAGTTTTACTGCAGCTAGTTCTCTCCAAAAACACCAGTACATTCACACAGGAGAGAAGCCGTATCACTGCTCACAGTGTGGGAAGAGTTTTACTGCAGCTAGTTCTCTCCAAAAACACCAGTACATTCACACAGGAGAGAAGCCGTATCACTGCTCACAGTGTGGGAAGAGTTTTCCTACTCCTAGTTCTCTCCAAATACACCAGCGCATTCACACAGGAGAGAAGCCGTATCACTGCTCACAGTGTGGGAAGAGTTTTACTGCAGCTAGTTCTCTCCAAAAACACCAGTACATTCACATAGGAGAGAAGCCGTATCACTGCTCACAGTGTGGGAAGAGTTTTACTGCGGCTAGTTCTCTACAAAAACACCAGTACATTCACACAGGAGAGAAGCCGTATCACTGCTCACAGTGTGGGAAGAGTTTTCCTACTCCTAGTTCTCTCCAAATACACCAGCGCATTCACACAGGAGAGAAGCCGTATCACTGCTCACAGTGTGGGAAGAGTTTTTCTACTTCTAGTTCTCTCCAAATACACCAGCGCATTCACACAGGAGAGAAGCCGTATCACTGCTCACAGTGTGGGAAGAGTTTTTCTACTTCTAGTTCTCTCCAAATACACCAGCGCATTCACACAGGAGAGAAGCCGTATCACTGCTCACAGTGTGGGAAGAGTTTTTCTACTTCTAGTTCTCTCCAAATACACCAGTACATTCATACAGGAGAGAAGCCGTATCACTGCTCACAGTGTGGGAATAGTTTTAGACATGCATCTCAATTAAGAAGACACCAGTCCTTTCACACAGGAGAGAATACATAGCACAATCTCAATATGGACAGTGTTGTATGCACTGCAGTCACTCCTAAATACAGGTCCTTCTCAAAAAATTTGCATATTGTCATAAAGTTCATTATTTTCTGTAATGTACTCATAAACATCAGACTTTCATATATTTTAGATTCATTAGACACAACTGAAGTAGTTCAAGCCTTTTATTGTTTTAATATTGATTGTGGCATACAGCTCATGGAAACCCTCAAACAATTAGGATATCATGAAAAGGTTCTCTAAACGAGCTATTAACCTAATCATCTGAATCAACTAATTAACTCTAAACACCTGCAAAAGATTCCTGAGGCTTTTAAAAACTCCCAGCCTGGTTCATTACTCAAAACCACAATCATAAACCGCAATCATAAATTGAAGATCAAACACCTTCAAGTAAAACAATAACATAAAAAAACCCTCATATGTAACAATTTTTTTCATAAATTCCTATGAACACACATGTTCAATAAAGTGTTAACACAAACTCAAGATTACAATATTTGTAAAATAGCCTGTAGAACTGTGACACAGTATAGTACAGGTATTATGCAAAATACAATAAAAAGTTCAGATTTATAGCATTACAGTAAAATCCTAATATAAAAAACAAAATTAAATATTTAGACTATTGTGATATAACAGTGGAACATTCTCTCACAAACTTAAACATTGCTGTGAAATATCCTTGACTATAAACTATGAAAAAATTAACAACTTCAAACAAGATTCCCAATGTTCCAATTAAAGTTGGATTGGAAACTTTATTACAAATAAACTACAATGTGAACTTTTAGTTCAGAATCCTAATGCCTTAGTGTAATTAAGTCAAATCTAAAACGCACCAAAATGGACGGTCCAGTGTATGTGCTGTCGCTCAGAGACTGCTTTCCTTCTCACCTGCAGCTCAGCAGCGTGTCTTCACTGCTCTGAATTTACACAGAAACGTTCCACGCGCTAAACATTTGAAGGACGCCTCATTCCCATTGGCTGATTCATATCACATTACGTCTGTGTCTGATACCTGAGCAATAAACGTAGGCGTATTTCGCATCAGGCCACGCCCTCACTCGCGCGCTTATTTAAATGCGCCAGTAATGAAGCATTAATTAGAATATCTCCGGCTGCTGATCAGCCAATCGGAAACAAGATTAGAATGTTCTCGCCTCCAGCTTCTGATTGGCTGTGACAGTTAAAGCGGAGAGTTCGTGGAGTTTTCGCTAACGTTTTTGGTACAAAAATAACACCATAATTCCCCTCGTACAAGCTAAACATCAAAATGTAACTTAAAGTGCTGCTTTTAAAACGCTACACACCAAATACATTATCCTTGTGTCAGAATATTCAGGCCTGCATTAAGAAAGCTGATGGCTAGATTGCCATGGTGATATTTCAGAACAAATGTCATCAAAACAAATTTTTTTTTGATAAGTATCATATACTATAGCCTACATGTAAGTGATGATGTAAAGATAATCTTTTAAAAAGTCATGAAAAAATGCTAAACTTGCATCTAGAACTTAAATGTCAAAGTATTATAAAACTAATATGATTTACCTCAATTAAAATTATTTCCTTTTTTAAATTATAGACATTAACCTTTATCTAATGAATTTTGTATTTAATTACAATTTATTATTGTAATTTTACAGTTATACGTAATTTACAAAAAAAGAAAAAACATGGTAATATGTAAACATGGTAATAAAAACATATGGTATTTTTACTGTTAAATGTGAAAAAAAGTTAATTTTTCAGTATTGAAATAATACTTAAAAAAACAGTCGACTTAGTAATTTACAGATAATGTCTAAGTTTACAGAGATTTGTATTTGTAGACTTTTTTTCTTTTTTTTTTTTTTTTTACAGTGTAGCACTTTTGAAAATTTGAAAATAAAATTTGTGGAAGTATGTGTGAGAAAAATGTGTCTAGATGATGAGATTGTCCCCTATGGAAGCCTCTGGAGGCAGTGTTGTACTCTAAAAACTGAACTGCTGGGTCACTATTGAATACTAAATGTTCCTATGGTTTTTATTGACTTTTTGCCACATAACTTCACAGTTTTTGTGATCTCCATTTGTTCTGTTTTGTTTCCCATTGTTTGAGTTAATCTTTTGCCTAATTGCCATGTAGTAGTCCCTTTAATGAACTGCTGATAATTTATAAAACCAGGAAGTGAGTAGCTGAGCACATGGCTGATGTATATAGTTAAGATTGAATGCTTTTTTTAGGGTAATCCTCATCAATCCTTGTTTTTGAAGAATTTGAAGGGCAATACCTGTAAGTTTACCTTTGAGTGATGTATAATTTTGGTATTAATGTTAATAGAATGTTATCATTTATAAACATCTTATCTTAAGCCTTTTCATTGCAAATGTTTAATAGAAAGTCTGTAAACAGCAGTCTTGTAACCTGAATTAATAATCATAATTTTAGTTTATTTAAACATGTTTCAGTCATGTTATTAATAAGAGATTATAGAGGGTAACGTGGTCTGCGAGTGTTGTCCAAGACTTGCAAAGATTTTTAGAAAAAAGTCTTGGTTTCTCCCTTCTCGGTTTTAGTGCGCATCTCTCACTGGTATAATCAACATCTGTGCACGTGTGTACTGTTTACTATAACACTGACCACATGTATGCGCGTACAACATCTTTTTATTGTGTTTTTATACGTGTGTGTAAAGCGCGCATGTAAAGCATTAGAAAGTCTCATTAGAGAGGTTAAAGATCCCTTTTCTTTCTCTCCCTGGGTCATTACAACGTGTAATTTGACACCGTGCCCCTTCACACACACACCTCCTCTCGCCTTTAAACACACACTCTCTGCTCTACACAGAAACACTGCTCTGTCGTGATTCTTTTCAAACGTAAAGTGCAGATTAATTTGTTTTTATTTTTAATTTGCAATAGTGATTCCGTTAGCTGTGTTTCTGATAAATTTTATTTCTGAAACATTCTTTCTATTAGTGTTTGTGTGAAATAAGAGTGAAGGAAGTGTTACTGTGTAAGATGAGAAGAGGGGAGGGTCTGATCCCTCCTCTCCTCTTACTTTAGCTACACACACACACTCAGCGCCTGCTCGCACAAACGGAAATACTTATCTGTGGGTTTTTTTTTTTTAAATGTAATGTGCATCATGTTAGTTAGTTTTGTTTATACTTCATATTTTGTATTAATTATTTTTGGCCTTTTTTGGGGGGGGGGGGGCTGTGGAACAAATAGTTTCCATTATTTCTTATAGGAAAATTTGATTTACTAGTGTTTTGAAATATGAGCCTGCTTCTGGAACAAATTGTGCTGATAATCCAAGGTTCCACTGTATTTGTTTTCCTTTAATTTCATTCTGATCTCTATACTCTTTCATTGTATAGTTGATTCAAGTTTTAATAAATGCTGGACTTGAAACTTTGAACATCTTTCAACTTTGTAGTGGATGGAGTTTAGCTTTCTGTCAAATTTCATAAAGGGGGAAAAACAGGATGTGATGGGAGGACAATGCACCATTCATGATTTTCCAGACGTTTTCTCAACAAAGTTAATGGTTCTGCACTATCCATCCAATTATACTGCAAAAACTGAAATCTAAGAAAGTAAAAAAAGCTTATTTCTAGAAACTGTCTTGTTTTTTTACCATTAAAGATAAATATTCTTATAAAATACGTTGTACATTCGATTATAAATCTTAATTTAAGAAAATTGATCTTCGTCTGGCTAGGCAAGTAAATATGAACTCATTTTAAGCAAGAATTTACGAGAAACAAGTGATAAATAAATAAGAAATAAAGCCCAAATATTGGTGCATGTTCAATTAGATTGTTGTGCTGTTTTTAAGACTAATATACCACTAAAATTTCCTATTTCAAGAACATTAAGAAAATATTATTTCAGATATTTGTGTGTGTCTGACAGTTTTTGAAAATTCTAATTAGGAAAATTTGCTGTGAACATAAACACTTAGCTAAGATGTGTTTTAATTCTTATTTATTTTGTATTGGAAAAGCAACTGCAAATGTTGTATCAACAACAAGCTCATTTGTAAAAAACATTTGTACCAAAACTGAAATCTAAGTAAGATGAAATATATAACATATATACTTGTTTTCTGTCTGAAAATGTACACTTGTTTTCTGAACAGAACAAGTTTGCAATTATAATCATTTGACAGACACCCACAGTGCAAATATGTGGTAATAACTTGAAGTTTGGTGAAATTAATAAATTTTATGTAATAATAGAACTCGTATACTGCTAGTATTTTACAAAGATTTGGACAAAGAACCACACAGTACAAAATCCGTGGGTGTGGTAAGAACTGGCATTTACTAGTACTGAATAAACTGACGTGGTTCAGTCCATTTTCAGGCTCCTATAGGGAGGTGTTATTTTTTTATATGCTATAATGTCTATGTGAGTAACCTGATGAACTGAAGTACATTTTAAAATTAATAGTAAAGCATTATATAAATTGTAAATAATTTTTCTCGTCAGTTAAACTTTTTTGTAATTTTTACAATGTTTATAACAATTAAACCACTCCTCTTGGTGTAATGGTATTTTCCAATGGAAATCCACTCTTTGGAAGCGCGCGAAGTCAAACGCGGTTGGCTCACAGTTTTCACCTGTAGCCGGAAATCTCTCAGACTCTCTCACGTGCTCTGACTTATTTTGACACCATGGATGAAGATGGAATTGGAGAAAAATATCCGGACTTGGATCACGTATCAACTGCAAGTTTAAAAGGTAAGGTTTGTTCATTTATACTCATCTACGTTTCTATTTAGCAATCTAACTAGCAAACGTTAGCTAAAATCAATTTGAATTGGGAAGTTGGTATGATAACTAATTTGAACTAGCATTAGCTGGCAAGATGCAGACTGATGGCAGTTAATGTTAAATTATCCAATTGCTTTCGATAAATTGCCGCCCCCCCTCCTTTTTTTTTTTTTTTTTTTTGCCAGAAGTAGTGTTAATGTGTAAATATGCCTTTATGATGGACATCATCCATTAACAGCTTTGCTCCCATTGATGTTGATTATTGCTTTGTCCCTTTGGTTTGGTTGGTCTTTGTATATATTTGTAGATAATATCACTGTATGTTTGTGCACTCACTAGTAGTGGGGACGTGGCTGCCATTTATTATGGGAAGAGGGAATTTATTCACTGTTTTTGGTTTAGGGAGTCCGGGAAGATACCTGAATTTTTGTTTTTTTTGCAGGTAATCTAGGTAATCTAGCTACTAAATATAAATACCATTTTGTTTATTATTTTGGCCTGGGTCCACCCTGAATCTGATCCTCCTCCCCCTGTTGTGTGTGTGTATTGTTTTGTATATACAAACCTCATTATTTCATCAGTGAATGATTGGACCTAATTCTTTCTGCCATATACCACCATTTCCATACAGTTTAAAATAGAACCCTGAACCAGTCTTTTGCTGTATGGCCCTAGACTGGGACGTAACACCATATTTAAGTGACCACTTTGATTTTCAAGCACAAAAAAGACAACCGCTTTATTATGCAAAGGTGTTTTGCATTTTGCAATTTGTGCCTATAATCTGTTATTAGTTGTTTCTTGTTATTTACCATATTGTTTTAATGTGTTTTTCAGCTGCAAATATAAGCACAGAGATGCTGTCCAGCCTCACTAAGGAGGATTTATGAAATCTCTTTCCAGGACCTGAACACTTCTTCAGGAGGCGAAACATTTGGAGGCTTACTCATGAAGAAAATGAGGTAATGTAGGTTTGACATTTGGTCTAACAATGCAGTGTTTTCTTTTATTCAAGTATCCTGGCCATCATACATATGTCAACTTCAGACTGTAGATATACTTTTCTAAAAATGCATTTTTTTTATTATATTTTGGAAAAATATTTACACACATTCAGTGAAAATCACATGAAATTCACAAAATGTATTAAAAAATATACAAAAATATGTCCTTCTGTATACAATTATTAATAGTAAGACTCATCTGATAACAAATAGGTGTTAGAAGCCATAGCAGGGACAATGTTAAACTGCTATGGACAAATGTAATTTGTGAGTATTAACCAGGCTAATGCTTCCTAGGCCTCCAACTAGATTGTGTAAGATTTACAGTGTTTAACAAACTCCATAATTGATGTAACTTTTCTGCAACCCCATCGCTCTCTTTCTTCATTTCTTGCTCTACTCTCTGATTATTGGTCTGTCTATTTTAGATCATGGATGAACTGCATCGGATTCTCGATCTCCTTCAGATTCTCGACTCTCACTTCATACCTGACCTGAAGACCCGCTGGGGGACTTTCTATGAGAAGGCACAGTTTTATGGAGTTTTCAAAAAGGTCATGAAAGCACCACAGCAAGACAAAGGTAATTACCGGCTGTGTTCCCATGAACATATTAATGTTGGTTTATATACCTCACTGCAGTAAGTAAAATGACATTCTGTTTTTAACAGTGAAGCACTCACTTGCCATGCTAAATGCTTTACGAAACATACAAATTAAAATTTAATTTGTCACATACACAGTACGATATGCAGTGAAATTCAAGATTCAAGAGATTCAAGATTCAAGATTCTTTGTCACATGCATAGTTATACAAGTACAACACGCAGTGAAATGTATCCTGAACCGCTCCTACTTTGTGCAAATAACAAGAAACAAAAGAAATAATCTATAAATAGAAATAGAAATTGAAATTAAAAAAAAAAAAAAAGGTGCAAATGTAAACATAATAATAAAGTGTGTTTATATGTTATAATAAGTGTGTTTAAATGTTTATACGACCGCCAGTGACCTTAAAAAGAGAATTAAAGCTTATAATAAGAAATAAATATGAATAAAAGAAATACGATAGAAAAATTTAATTTAACTAGGATAAAAATAGAAATAAAAATAGAACTATGCTGTACATAAGAATAGAAATAAAAATAGAAATATACTGTACAATAGAACATTTAAAAAATAATAATAATAATTTTGAAATTTGTTGAAAGAAAGATGGTGTGCAAATATGCATAAAACGTGTCTTATTAAGGTGCCTTATTAAAGGGGACCTACGGTGCTACATGGACTTTTTCAAGCTGTTTGGACTGCATTGTGTGTTAGGAGAGTGTGTACACAACCACTCTACAATGATAAAGAGCCGCCCAGCGATTTTCTTTTAATTTAATAATATAAGATGCCCCTACTGAAATCAGGCCGTTTTCAAAAGCCTGTCGGTGTGAAGTTATACCGACAGAGGCCGCTCCTACTATAGTTGATTGACACTGGTGTTTTAGCAAAGACCCGCCCCGAGTGAAAAAAGAGCCGTCGGCCATTGTTTTTCTACACTGGAGCAAAATGGCGCCTACATGAATGTGGTGTGCAGCTTGTTGCTGTAGTGCGGTGGTCTAGTGGTTAGGATTCGGCGATTTCATGTGGGAGACCCGGGTTCGATTCCTGCTCAAGGTACATGCTTTTTTGCACTACATATTTATAAAGTTTTTCTAAAGTTCGTTTAGTAACAAGGCGAGTGCGCTATGCTTCGGTAAGCTTTTCTGACACCAGGAGAGACACAGTCAAACACACACACACACACACACACACACACACGTTGTCTGTCAGGTCTCTGTTTATTAACAGAAAAAGATCGGTTTATAGATTTGTTTGACTAAACGCCTATGCTATAGACATATGTTACTACAAATGAACCATTGTAAATGTCCTGGTGAGATCCCGAAAAAACAATGCTTCGCGTGTATAAGGTCGCGGGTTGAATAGCCGGCATTTACATTAGGTAGTCATTAATCTCTCGTGGTCTAGTGGTTAGGATATGGCACTCTCAGCGCAGCAACTCGAGTTTGATTCCCGGTCTGAGAAGTCAAAAAAGTTTTACAACCAGATTCACATGTAAAATTTTATATACATATATAACGTATGTATGTATGTATGTATGTATGTATGTATGTATGTATGTATGTATGTATGTATAAATATGAGGGCATAATAAAAATATTACAATATATATATGAGGGCATAATAAAAATATTACAATATATATATATGAGGGCATAATAAAAATATTACAATATATATATATGAGGGCATAATAAAAATATTACAATAGCTATATATATGAGGGCATAATGAAAAATATTACAATATATATATGAGGGCATAATAAAAATATTACTATATGTGTATCAAGGCATAATAAAAATATTACAATAATGAGGGCATAATAAAAATATTGCTATATATATATATGAGGGCATAATAAAAGTCTTACAATATATATATATGAGGGCATAATTAAAGTCTTACAAAATATAGGGGAAATATATGTATTTATTAAAAATATATATATATATTTCCCCTATATTTTGTAAGATTTTTATTATGCCCTCATTTGTACAGTTTATTTTACTAGTTAAATTTTTTTTATTTTTAGTATTTCTTTTTATTGATATTTATTCCTTACTTATAAGCTTTTATTTTCTTTTTAAGGTCACTGGCTGTCGTATAAGCATTTCACTGCATATCATACTGTGTATGACTGTGTATGTGACAAATAAAATTTGAATTTGAATCAAAGGAGAGGAAGATAGGTGGAAGGAGACAGAGAGGAAGAGAGAGAGACAGAGTATGGGAAGGTGAGCGTGAATGAACAGATGCAAGAGGAGACAGGAAGATAGCAGCAGGGAAGATTTAACACGTTAATATCAGATCTATGAGGAAGAGAGCAAGAGAGTAGAAATAACTCCTTTATATATAAAATAATTCTAACATCATGTAAAATTATTTTTAACTGTTTTTTTAAATATTTTTAACTGTTGTCAAAGCTATACCCCACTTGTATTGTGAAGACACGCCCCACAGAACTGTGGGGAGGGTTCAGTAGAGGTCATTAACATTTAAAGGAGCATGTACTGAAACAGGTTGCTGAGAACAGAGCTACTTTTTACCAGGTAAAAGTAGTGTTTTTTTTTACACAACAATTGAGAATTTTTAATTAAAGTATATTACAAACTTTTCATTAGGACCCTAAAGAATCATATTAACCTATGCAAAATTGAGACTGTGTGTCTCCTTTTCATGCACCTAACTGAACAACGAGACAGTAAGGCATTATAATAGTCCAACCTAGAAGTGATAAAAGCATGAACTAGTTTTTCTGCATCGTTTAGCGACAATATATTTCTTATCTTGGCAATATTTCTGAGGTGAAAGAATGCTATCCTGGTGATATTATCTACATGAGCTTCAAATGAAAGGCTGGAATCTATAATCACACCGAGGTCTTTTACTGTTGCACTTGATGGAACACAAAGGCCATCTAAAGTTACGGTGTAATCTAAGATTTTACTTCTAGCTGTATGCTGTCCTATGACTAGAACTTCTGTCTTATCCAGATTAAGCAGAAGGAAGTTAATTAGCATCCAATTTCTTATGTTCTGCACACATTGCTCAACTTTAGTTAGCTGGTTTTTCTCATCAGGTTTTGCTGAGACATATAACTGTGTGTCGTCAGCATGACAATGAAAACTAATACCATGCTTACGGATTATGTTGCCCAGAGGAACCATGTAAAGGGAGAAAAGCAGTGGCCCTAAAACTGAACCCTGCGGAATGCCAAACTCCACTAGAGAACATGCAGAATAATGCATCCATTTAAGTCTACATACTGATAACGATTGGTCAAATAGGATCTGAGCCAGGAGAGGGCTGTACCCTTAATTCCTACTACATTTTCTAATCTTTGAAGAAGAATAGCATGATCAATGGTGTCAAAAGCTGCACTGAGGTCGAGTAATACAAGCATAGTTACACAACCCTGATCAGAGGCCAATAGGAAGTCATTTACTACTTTAACGAGTGCTGTTTCTGTGCTGTGATGAGGCCGAAATCCTGACTGATACAGTTCATGTATGCCATTTCTATGTAGATATGAGCATAGCTGCTCCGCTACTATCTTTTCCAGAATCTTAGAGATAAAGGGGAGGCTTGATATTGGCCTGTAATTGGACAGCTGACAGGGGTCGTGGTCAGGTTTCTTAATTATTGGTTTAATAACTGCTACTTTAAAAGATTTTGGAACATAACCAATGCTGAGTGAGGAATTAATTATTCTCAACAGCGGTTCTGTTATTACTGGTACTATCTGTTTAAGAAAATGTGTCGGTATAGGATATAATATACAGGTTGATGAATTTGCAGAAGAGATGAGTGAAATTAGCTCATTCTCTTCAAGGGGAGTAAATCTGTAACATCTGTATCAATTACATTGTTCGGTTTCAAAGCCTCAATTTTATGCCTGATATTTACAATTTTGTTATTAAAAAAGTTCATGAAGTCCTCACTATTGCATGATGTTGTTGTGGAGATTTCTGTTGTGGTCTAATTTCTGGTTAATTTGGCTACGGTATTAAATAAAAATCTAGGATTATTTTTATTTTCTTCTACAAGAGTGGAGAGATACGTTGATCTAGCTACACTAAGAGCTTTCCTATAGTTCAGGATGCTCTCTTTCCATGCTATTTGAAATACTAACAATTTAGTTTGACGCCATTTACGCTCTAATTTCCGAGCGGTCTGTTTTAAAGTGTGCGTGTGATCGTTATACCAGGGAGCGAGTTTCTTATCTCTAATAATTTTTCTTTTAGCTGGAGCTACATTATCTAATGTACAATGAAATGTCGACTCTAAATATTCAGTCGCCTGATCGAGTTCTGTGTGGTCAGACGGTGACCTAATCGAAGTTGGTAACTCTGGGAGATTACTGATAAAACTCTGTGTGGTAGTAGCGCAGTGCTGTGCGTACATTATCACTGTGACACACTTGAATGGAGACAAGATCTGATATAATCTGATCTTAGATAATTTCAGACAGTGGAATTGTGAATACATTTCTTATACTTAATCCGAAAAATATTATTAAGTCTAAAGTGTGACCTGCTTTTTGAGTGGGTCTGAGTGAGTGGAATGTACATAAATGCTGTTCTCAGAGGGTCTTCTGAATTCTAAACATGAATGTTAAAATCTCCAGCAATTAACACTTTGTCTACAGAAACGACTAGATTTGAGATGAAATCTCCAAATTCACTAAGAAATTCAGAATACGGCCCTGGAGGTCTGTAAATTATAATTAGTGGAATCGACTGAGCTGATTTAATATACTTAAGTAAACTTATGTTACTATAAAGAATTTCAAATGAGTTAAATTTGTGTCTGTGTTTTTGTATGATTGACAGATTATCATTATGGATAACTGCGACACCTCATCCTCTACCAGTTAACCGATGCTGGTGTGTGTAGCTCTACCCAGGAGGACTAGCTTCATTTAGAGCTACATACTCATCCTGGGGTCTGGTAGTTCCTCTCCTGCTTTGTACTGAAGTCCACTATCAGCTCCTTTGTCTTGCTGACGTTCAGGAGGAGATTGTTCCTCTGGCACCAGATTTCCAATCTCCTCCAGGTAGGCCGTCTCATCGTTGTTCGTGATCAGGCTGACCACGACAGTGTCGTCAGCAAACTTGATGTTGGTGGTGGCCACGCAGTCATGGGTGTACAAAGAGTACAGCAGGGGGCTCAGAACACAACCCTGTGGGTCTCCAGTGCTGAGAGTGAAGGAGGCTGAGACATGTGCACCCATCCTTATTACTGCCCTTGGTCTGCCAGTTAGGAAGTTGGAGATCCACTGACACATAGATGAGCTGAGTCCCAGGTACTCCAGCTTGGGGATGAGTGTGGAGGGAATTATGCTATTAAACGCAGAGCTGTAGTCGATGAAGAGCATTTTAACATAATTCCCCCTCCAAGTGTCCAGGTGAGTGAGTGATGTGTGGAGAAGATGGGAGATTGCATCGTCTGTGGAGCGGTTTGGGCAGTATGCAAACTGTAGAGGGTCCAGTGTGTTGGGTAGTGAAGAAATTATGAAGTCTCTGACCAGGCATTCAAAGCACTTCATCACTACTGAGGTGAGGGCTACAGGGCGATAGTCATTGAGAGAAGCAGGATGAGGTTTCTTCGGGACAGGAACAATGATTGACTCTTTGAAGCATGTAGGGATCACCGACTGAGATAAAGAGATGTTGAATATCTCAGTGAACACAGGTGCTAGCTGGTCTGCGCAGGCTCTGAGATTACGACCTGAGATGCCGTCTGGTCCTGCTGCTTTCCTGGTGTTCAATCTCCTGAAGGCTCTCCTCATGTCATGCTCAGAGATAATGAACACCTTTCTGGTGCTGGCAGTGTCTTCCTGTCTGCAGCCGTTAGCGCTGCTACCATTAGCATCGCTAGCGTCTTTGGCTGCAGCCTCGCAGCGAGCATAGAATGTGTTCAGCTCATCTTCCAGAGTCACGTCCGCGTTCGCCATACCGGTTGTTGGTGTTTTATAGTCCGTTATTGTTCTTAGTCTCTGCCACAGGCTCCTAGACGTCTCACTGTTGGAGTTGTGACTCTAGTTTCCTCCCGTAGCGCTGCTTCTCCTCTTTCACCGCCTTCCGGACATTGTATGTCGCAGCCTTGTATGGGTCCATGTCCCCCAACGCAAGTCCCGCGTTGTAGGCTGCGGTGCGAGATGTCAGAGCGTCGCGGATGGTTTTATCCACCCACGGCTTCTGGTTGGGAAACGTTCTGATAGTCTTTTTCTCCATGGTATCATCCGCTAGTTTCCTGATGAATCCCACAACCGCTTCCGTAAACACGCTGACGTCATCAGACCCGTTTCTGAACATGCCCCAGTCTGCAACATCGAGTGCATCCTGTAATGCGGCCACCAATTGGTCCGTCCAGCGGGCGACCTCCCTCTGAACCAGATCTTCCTGTTTCAGCCTTTGATTGTATTTTGGCATGAGGAAGGTGGCGACGTGGTCGGATTTACCAAACGGAGGGCGAGATTTCACCTTGTAGCCGTCCTTGACCATAGTGTAACAATGGTCCAATGTCCTTTCGCCCCTGGTGGGGCAGGTGATATGCTGATGAAAGTTCGGTGCTGCAGCTTGCATAAGGCAGTGTCCGTGTCCGCTTGTGGTGGAATATAAACGGCACTGATTATGACCGATGTAAACTCCCGAGGTAGATAAAAACGATGACACGTGATGGTCAGTAGTCCCAGATTTGGTGTGCAGGAGCGTGTAAGAGGAACTACGCTCATGCTGTTGCACCAGCTGTTGTTCACCATTAAACACACGCCGCCTCCCCTTGAATTTCCCGAGTCCCGTGTCCTGTCCATGCGGTGAACCCGAGTAAAACTCGGCCGGCTGGATGGCGTGGACCGGCACTGCTAGGTTCAGCCATGTCTCGGTGAAGCAGAGGAGATTGCAGTCCCGAATGTTTCTCTGGAACTTTACCCTGGCCCTGAGGTCATCAAACTTGTTCTCCAGTGACTGGACATTGGCGAGCTGGATGCTAGGCAGAGGTGTGCGGTGTGCACGGGCTCTCAGCCTGTTCCTGACGCAGGCTCGTTTCCCTCGGGGCCGCTGCTTCGTGTTGCGTCCTTGGTTCTCCCTCAAGAGCTCCCTCGGCCAGCTCAGATCCGGAGTTAAAAATTTCGAATTGGTTTGGTATACCAATAGAAACAAGAGTGGTTTTAAAACGTTAAAAACTAACTTAAAAAACAAAAACAAAGAAAAGGTGGTCGGAGCAGTCGTGACGTAACCGACCTCACCGGCGCCATCTTGGTACATGTTCCCATCACCTGACATTAGGACATGCAGGTGAAGCTATGTTTCACATTCTTGAGGTAAAAGCATTTGAGAATGAATGAGAAATTTCATATTACTTGTTACTACATGATGCAATGAGTGTGAATTGTCTTTTCTCTGTTTGTGTCAGTCTAAAGAAGATCCAACCACTTTTCTTCAAATGAGACCACTCTTCAATCCTGTCGTGATTGTCTGCGAAACCAATTGCTTCCTGGCCTTTGGAACCATACCTGTGGTGACCTTCCCGAAAGAGGACATCTATGCTAGTGTGATGTATCTTATGGCATGTTGTTATGCCTTTCACCTCACATATCCTATGTGTATTTCCACACTGCTCTCTGTGCTCCAGACAGAAGTCCTCTTGGATGCCATCCATGACAAGGACATGACTTTGAAAAGGTTATGGTTGATTGGAAAAAGTTTATTACTGACTAGGGCTGCACAGCACTATTTTTTCATTTCTAACAGAACTTTGTTTATTGACCAATTTGATAGTCTGTAATACATACCGAAATATATAAAGGTTTGAAGCACTGTTACATTTATTTTGTCATACCTGTAAATCTTAACACTAGAAGTCCCAGAGAGCAGCCATTTGGCTTTACTACCTATAAAACCCGCCGGACAGCCGCATGGCTGGAAGACTTTTAGCTAACATCCTTAATCACCTGTGAACCAATGCTTTTGTTATGTAAACAAGATGGGGCCATGCTGAGCCACTTCAAGGAAACTTGTGTTTCACTTTCAAATTCAAATTTATTAGTCACATACACAATCATACACAGTATAATATGCAGTGAAATGCTTTTATACGACTGCCAGTGACCTTAAAAAAAAAGAAAATAAGAAAATAAAATCTTGTACGTAAAATAAATAATCAATAAAAAGGAAATACTAAAGAAATAATTTTAACTAGTAAAATTTGTAAAATTGACTGTGCATAAGGGCATAATAAAATATTGCAAAAATATAGAAATATGGTATTAAAGTGACAGTGGTTGTGCAAATATGCATGAAAGGTGACATGTGCAATTGTCCAGATGTATGAGTATTTAGTGCAAGTGTGTATGAATGTGTCCATGATTGTCCAGTCAGTGTTGTGAGCTTAAAAGATGTTATTAAGATATGCTTTGCCATCTTAGGGAGAAATTAACACACATGGGTGTTTTTCCTTTGTTGCTGAGATTTATTGATAAAAAGAGTTTAAAATAAAATAAAAAACAAACCAACCATTTGCACACATATTTACAAATAATACTAAAAAGTGAGTGAGTACATTTCAGCAATCACTCACAATCCTGGCACTGCCATGGTATCTCTAGTCTGCATTTCCCACATGTGTATCTGTAGCAGTGAACACATTGCACAGTGGCATGATTGTTCTTGCATTTGTGTTTGACCTGACACATGGCTCTTTTTCCAGGGCTAGGTGTGGAGGGTTGTGTCCGAAGCAACTGTTATTTTCTTGCCTTCTTCCCAGCCATATGAGAGTTAGCCAACTCTCTTGCAAGCTCCACCAGGAAGTCCACCCGTCTTTCTTGCGTCCTGGTGCATGCTTGATACAGCACAAATGCATTCATTGCTGCCATGTCGATCATGTGTCGAGGATGGTGGGTTTCCGTCTAAGAAGGTTTTTGCGCAAGTGACAGCGATGTTAAGAAATTATCTGTGGTAACATTTCGCCCCTTTTCTAGGAATGGTTCCATCAGCCTCATCACTACATTTTCAGACAGTCTCTTCCCACTGGGACGATTGGGGTCCTTGCCAAGATATGGGAGGACATTGCAAATGTACTTGGATTTTAGGTCGCAAGCCACCCAAAACTTGATCCCAAACTTGTCAGGTTTAATTGCAATATACTGCAGGAAACAGCGCAGAGTCTTTGACGGGAAAAGCTGTTCATCAATGGTGATATATGTAGGGTTATAGGATGATCCCCACACACTGGAAATTGCAGCGAACTTATCAGTTTTTGCTCGATCACTGCGGGTGGACCTGTCATCAAAACGTAGGTGCGCATGATGTCTTTGAAGCGGTTTTGCGGCATAGTTCCAATGATCTGTGGGTTTCCCAGGTTTGCTGACCAGCAGTCACGTAGTGATGGAACCTTACAACTAGGGTTAGGGTTACTAGCTAACCCTAACTTCGCACACACACAAAAAGTGGAAACTGTAAAAAAAAAAAAAAAAAGGTAGAGTAGATATTTCGGTCACTCCCCTGTGCTTTTTTTTTCAGTATTTTCCACTTACTTGTTTGAAATTAAATAGGAAATGATATGAAATTAAATATATTCCTAAATAAAAAGATACAACTAGGGTTAGGGTTACTAGCTAAACCTAAACCTGCACACACAGAAAGTGGAAATTGTAAAAAAAAAAAAAAAGCTAGAGTAGATATTTCTGTCACTCCCCTCTGCTTTTTCAGTATTTTCCACTTACTTGTTTGAAATGAAATAGAAAATAATATGAAATAAAATATCTTCCTAAATAAAGATACAACTAGGGCTAGGGTTACAGGCACTGAAGTAGTAGGCTATGTGCAGTGAGATTTTATCCACCTCAGCACAAAAGGAATTTTTCTGCATTTAGCAGCCCTCCCTCCCTCACACAAACAAACAGGCCACCAGCAATCATTCACCAACATGCTCCCCCCCCCCCCAACCTCCTGCAGATTACTCAGGTAATGACCTAATTTACACATGAATTGATGCTAAATAACAGCCAAGTAAGCTTCCTCTTGGCTAAAGGAGGGTTAGAAAAGTCTGGGACTTCTACAACCCCTGGCAAAAATTATGGAATCACCCCTCTCAGAAGATGAGAGTGTGGTTTATTTATTTATTATCATATTTGGTCATTGTAACATGCATTAGGGAGCATTATCTCTGCGACATGTGTGTGCTATCTGGGAATGAATTAACTTTACTTGATTATTTTAAATAAATCTAATTTGTCCATTAAATATAATTATGTAACTTTTACTTGATTTCTTTGATTGTTAATTTAATTATTAAGTAGATTTTACCTGACAATTACGGGTGAGTTTTACTGAATATTGGAGCAATAAAATTTACTTAAAATCTGTGTGCAAATTAAGAGGATTTTATCAAGTAAATCAGTGCACGATGATTTAAGAATTTAATTAAGCACGTGTGTATATACATTTACATTTAGGCATTTGGCAGAAGCTCCTATCCAGAGCGACTTACATTATTATCTCATTATACATCTGAGCAGTTGAGGGTTAAGGGCCTTGCTCAAGGGCCCAACAGTGGCAACTTGGTGGTTGTGGGGTTTGAACCTGGGATCTTCCGAACCGTAGTCCAATGCCTTAACCACTGAGCTACTCCTGGCCATATATATATATATATATAAAAAAAAAAGTGAATGTGTGTTTACCGTATAAACTTTTTTCTATGTACAGGTACACTCAGAAAAATGTACGGAAGCGCATTGCATTCACACAATAAAAAAAAAAATCACGGGACTTATCTCATAATTATGACATCCTGATCTCATAATTATGACTTACTATCTCATAATTATGACATCCTTATCTCATAATTATGACTTAATATCTCATAATTATGACATCCTTATCTCATAATTATGACTTACTATCTCATAATTATGACTTAATATCTCATAATTATGACATCCTTATCTCATAATTATGACTTACTATCTCATAATTATGACTTACTATCTCATAATTATGACTTACTATCTCATAATTATGACTTAATATCTCATAATTATGACATCCTTATCTCATAATTATGACTTAATATCTCATAATTATGACTTAATATCTCATAATTATGACATCCTGATCTCATAATTATGACTTAATATCTCATAATTATGACATCCTTATCTCATAATTATTACTTAATATCTCATAATTATGACATCCTGATCTCATAATTATGACTTAATATCTCATAATTATGACATCCTGATCTCATAATTATGACTTAATATCTCATAATTATGACTTATCACATATAATTATTAGGGTTCTGAGAAGACAGGGACAATGGAGCAAATATTGCCAAATTTAATTAGCTTTTATTTCTTGGATTGAGATACTGGGAGATATTAATGTCATTGAGTAATTTGGATGCTATTATCATTAGTATGTCAACACTGCGCAGGTATCGAAAATGCTTAGGACTGTTCAGGAGGAAAGCACATTCTGTCCTTCTCGAAGTGGCTCTTCCTTCAGGAGCAGCTAAACCTGTAACGATGCGGGTCTTACGAGGGGCAGAACCACGCATAAATACTCTGCAATAGTCTGAATGGGCAGATCTGTAGAAAAGAAAGGCAGACAGACAAAGTGTGCTGTTCAGAGACAGAGGCAAAGCTCTAGCCTGTGACGCCGGTGAGAGCGAGAGAGAAAGAGGGAGCGCGCGGCCCGCATCAGTCCAGCGCGCGCACTCGCGTTAAATACAGTATGAAAGTACAAAAAGACACAAACCCCTCTCTCTCTCTCTCTCTTATAAATCCTCGGTAAGGGCGAACGCTCCGAGAGGATCTACAGTTTATTTTTAGTTTCCCGAGCACCGTCCGTTCTCGCGTAGCCGGCGGAGCTCCGGTCATTTTGCGTTTCAGTATTAATTTTGTTTCCTTTTAAGTTCCTAATTAATAATACCCCCCCCCCCCCCCCCGCTATTTCCAGAACGGAAAGGTCTTCCCGTGCGTATCATAATCACTCTCATAACAACTCCTATTTCACTGACCCCCTCTAAAGCCCTGCGTTAGGACTCTTATACACATCATAACACATCGTGATGCAGCTCTCCATAACCGCCCCACGTAACAAAACCAATATGGAGCGCTTCATAAATACAAAATCATGCATATGAAATGCATCCAAGCTGGCTTTGTGATATCTCAGAGAACTATCTGGCACCTGCTTAAAATTCTGGTTCCTCGCTTTCGAGCAAAAGGATGCAGTAACTTCCGTTTCCGGTGTCATGCGCTAAAATGCCCCCTGCCACAAACTGCCTCCCCTTATCTCATAATTATGAGATAGTAAGTCATAATTATGAGATAAGGATGTCATAATTATGAGATAGTAAGTCATACTTATGAGATAAGGATGTCATAATTATGAGATAGTAAGTCATAATTATGAGATAGTAAGTCATAATTATGAGATAGTAAGTCATAATTATGAGATAGTAAGTCATAATTATGAGATAGTAAGTCATAATTATGAGATAGTAAGTCATAATTATGAGATCAGGATCTCATAATTATGAGATATTAAGTCATAATTATGACATAAGTCCCGTGATTTTTTTTTGTGTGTGAATGCAATGCGCTTCCGTAAAAATGTAACCAGAAAACAGCATATAACTTTAAACTTAGATTGATTAGCAATATAAACAACACACCTATGAGGCTGGACAATGGAATAAACTGTGTGGGTGCCAATAATATTAAATATCTATCTGTTAATTCTTTGACAATACTGCTGCTTTTTGTTGGAAACTGGCAGACACAAAAAATATGAAAAATACTTTAAATAAATATAAAGGGGACAATGGGCTAAAGCCCCCCTCAAAATGGCCTAGCGATGCCCGTGTATATATAATGAAAATATTATGTGTAAAGAAAATATAATTTATATATTCGTGTTTAATTACAAAAAAAAAAAAAAACATTTTAATGGTTAGTGATTGTTGCAGACATTCACATATTTTTTTGGGGGAAGCTTGTACAGGCTCATCAGCAGTGGGTGCCCCGCTTTAACCAGAAGATCAAAGGAGCAGTTATCGGCTGACACGTAGTCTTCTGAGTTTGGAGACCCACAGAACCCCCACTGTAATGCCTCTTCTCACCTTTCATTCATGATAGGTTTCGCTGATGGGGGAATTCGTAGAATTGGGGGTTTTAAAAACAATTAACAAGGCCGAATAGACGTCTCTGCCTAAAATGTTTTTCGCCAGCAAAACACCTCTCTCTCCTCTCTCCTTAAGCACTTTATTGCTTTTCATCATGTTTTTTACGGTTTGTGTCCAGCATATATATATATATATATATATATATATATATATATATATATATATATATATATATATATATATATATATATATACACACACACATTAGTTAATTCATGTCTATTTATGATCTAAAAAATATATAAAAACATATGATCTTTTTGAGTTATGAGTTGTTGTTTTTTTATTATTCATAAGACAACCTTTCAGTTTTGTAAATATTCTAGTTATAGTGTGTTAAGTCTTTCCTTAGGTTAAACGGTTTTGAGAATTAGACCATCCAGCTAAGATCAATATTATTAATATTAAAAATTTTATTTCTATTTATTCTATGTTTTGCTGGAGAAATACATTTTAGGCAGAGACGTCTCGGTCTTGTTAAATAGTTTTAAACCTCTCAATTGAGCACCCGCCCCTTTCCAACAGGATGCCTCAAGTGCCCTTTTTTATGTGTATGTGCGTATGGAGCCCTGTCTTTGCCCCTCAACAATAAAATGTCTCAATTTTGTTAAATAAAAGGATCTGGCTTGCATCAGTCACATGCCTGCCATTAACCAATGCTCACCCTTGAGGGCAGAGCGCGCTCGTTACGAGCACGCGAAGTGCACACGCATTTTCTGCAGGCTGGGCGGTGCCTAGATGGAGGAGAAGCGAGCAAATTAACTGGAAGGTGCAGACTGTAGCAAAACAGTAAATAGGGTGTACAGTGCACACTATAGTCTATAACAACAAATGAATTGAAATAAATTAGCGTGCTGTTTGTGCAACAGCGTGACAAACATTACCTGTCCTTTTATGAACTGCACAAGTAGTGGTGGTCATTAACTGCTAGCTAACTGGGTAAGGGGGTTACAGAGGGGTCTGTAACTCTGTCCACCGTTTTAGGGAACATGTTTAGTTTTAAAGTAAGTTACAGTTTTATTTCACTAAAAGCCATCTAATATGGATATCCACATAATTATGGATTATTATATTTATGATATTAAAAAAACACTGTTTTTAAAGAAAATGTATTAAGTAACAGATAATATTAGGTTTATATTTCAAATTAGATAAAATGCTGATTTTACAGCAGTAAAATTATTGTATCTCTACAGTTTAAACATGCATGTGCATGTTTGTGTGTTTTATGTGTATAGATTCTTAAAAATTATTACTAATAATATAATAATTATGTCCCCTGGTGTATTTGTTTGTTTTTATGGTATTTTGTTTCTTTCCATATTGTATCTGTCTCTGTCCTCTCTCTTTAAAAAGCACAGGATCAGCCTATTGGTTGTCCGGGGTTCGCCGATCCTCCAATGACTGTGGACCTGTCGTGATAAGAGGCGGGGCTCCCTTGACTTGCTGTCAGTCGTCTTGCTTTCCGGCCAGCGGGTGACTGTCCATTTTGTGTCGACTGCACTCTTGTTGTGTTCTAAGCTGTGCTGGGTTTAGATTGTATTTAGGTCTTGTTGATTATTTCTTTGTCTGATCTGGTCTGCATTCGGTTAAATGTGCGCACACCTGTGAACTGCAAAACTCCACAAATACATCATGCAATAGTGAGGACTTCATGAACTTTTTTAATAATAAAATTGTAAATATCAGGCATAAAATTGAGGCTTTGAAACCGAACATTGTAATTGATAGAGATGTTAACCTAGCCATGTCAGATCGGAACCTAGAATACTTTACTCCTCTTGAAGAGAATGAGCTAATTTCACTCATCTCTTCTGCAAATTCATCAAGCAGTATATTAGATCCTATACCGACACATTTTCTTAAACTGATAGTACCAGGAATAACAGAACCGCTGTTGAGAATAATTAATTCCTCACTCAGCATTATGTTCCAAAATCTTTTAAATTAGCAGTTATCAAACCAATAATTAAGAAACCTGACTTCGACCCCTGTCAGCTGTCCAATTACAGGCCAATATCAAACCTCTCCTTTATGTCTAAGATTCTGGAAAAGATAGTAGCGCAGAAGCTATGCTCATATCTTCATAGAAATGGCATACATGAACTGTATCAGTCAGGATTTAGGCCTCATCACAGCACAGAAACAGCACTCGTTAAAGTAGTAAATGACCTCCTATTGGCCTCTGATCAGGGTTGTGTAACTATGCTTGTATTACTCGACCTCAGTGCAGCTTTTGACACCATTGATCATGCTATTCTTCTTCACAGATTAGAAAATGTAGTAGGAATTAAGGGTACAGCCCTCTCCTGGCTCAGATCCTATTTGACCGATCGTTATCAGTATGTAGACTTAAATGGTGATTATTCTGCATGTTCTCTAGTGGAGTTTGGTGTTCCGCAGGGTTCAGTTTTAGGCCCACTGCTTTTTTCCCTTTACATGCTTCCTCTGGGCAACATAATCCGTAAGCATGGTATTAGTTTTCATTGTTATGCTGACGACACACAGCTATACGTCTCAACAAAACCTGATGAGAAAAACCATCTTACTAAAGTTGAGCAATGTGTGCAGGACATAAGAAATTGGATGCTAATTAACTTCCTTCTGCTTAATCCGGTTAAGACAGAAGTTCTAGTCATAGGACCGCATACAGCTAGAAGTAAAATCTTAGATCACACCGTAACTTTAGATGGCCTTTCTGTTCCATCAAGTGCAACAGTAAAAGACCTCGGCGTGATTATAGATTCCAGCCTTTCATTTGAAGCTCATGTAGTTAATATCACCAGGATAGCATTCTTTCACCTCAGAAATATTGCCAAGATAAGAAATATATTGTCGCTAAACAATGCAGAAAAACTAGTAGATGCTTTTATCACTTCTAGGTTGGACTATTGTAATGCCTTACTGTCTGGTTGTTCTGTTAGGTGCATAAACAAGCTTCAGCTAGTCCAGAATGCAGCAGCGCGAGTCCTCACTAGAACCAGAAGATATGAGCACATCAACCCTATCCTATATTCACTACATTGGCTCCCTGTGAAATTTCGCATTGATTTTAAAATACTACTCTTGACATATAGAGCATTAAATGGTCTCGCGCCGCAGTATCTGAGCGAACTGCTAGTGTCTTACGATGCGCCACGCCTACTTCGATCAAAGGATGCAGGCTGCTTGTCAGTACCGCATATTATGAAAACTACAGCTGGGGGCAGAGCTTTTTCTTACAAAGCCCCAAAATTATGGAATAGTCTTCCAAATAGTGTTCGGGACTCAGACACAGTCTCAGTGTTTAAGTCCAGGCTAAAAACCTATTTATTTAGCCATGCATTTTTATAAATAGATTTGCCATAGGTAAAGGAGCAGATCTGGGGGACTCATGGACATAGAGTATTATGGTGAACTGGTATGTTTAGATGCTGTCTTCCTCACTCTCATTTGATCTCTCAGGTTTGTTGACGGTGAGGTGATTGTTTGCTTTACATCTCAGGGAGCCCTCATGTTTGTGTTTCATTCTGGCTCTCCCTTTTAGTTATGCTGTCATAGTTAGTCCTGCCGGAGTCCCTGCTTGCACTCTACAGTAAATATACATTCACATTATACATCATGTGACTGTGACCATACCTAATTGCCATCTCTCCTCCTCTTCTCTTTCTCCCCCTCTTTCTCTTTCCTCTCTCCCCCTGTCTCCCCCTTTCACTCTCTCTCTCTCTCTCTCTCTCTCTGTCGAGCTACACATGTCATTCCTGAGCTGCCAGTGATCCAGTCTCCCTCTGCCCTCCGGACCTGTCTGATCCAACCTGGTGCCCCGTTTCTGGTTGGAGGTCTCGTCGCATGGATGCCCCGTGTGTCTCTTTGGGATGCGTCTGGTGTCTGGGGATGATTCTATCTACTTAGAAGATGGTTCTGGCCTCGACTGGTGTTGTCAGCTGTTTCTCTGAGGACTTGACAATTTGATAGTTCAGGACTGGAACTTTCTACAAGTCTATCTGAGTCTCCAATAACTACTGGACTACATTTTAACATCAATTAACATCAACTATTATAGCTGAACTGCCTGCCACCTAACACACTATAAATGCAGATAATTTCCTGCTATCTGTTTCACCCAGATGAGGATGGGTTCTTTGTTGAGTCTGGTTCCTCTCAAGGTTTCTTCCTATTACCATCTATGGGAGAAATTTTTATTTGATTTCATTTGATTTTACTTACTTTTGGGGGGTTAGAAGATACCTTATCAGTATATAATCGTGGATGTGCGTGCAAGCTGGGACATAGGCTTCTTTGTGTGCATTGCATATAGGAAACCCAAGCTTTACATTGGGGGGGCTAAAGACGGCCCTTTAATGAAACCCAGATGTTGGAGAGAGGAGGGGCAGGCACTGCATATGTACTATAGCACACAGCAAGAGAATTCAGTTGCTCCACGGACACAGCTCCGGCCTTGTTGTTTGATAATAAAGGTCGTAATCTTCTGTAAGCAAGGCCCGACTCTGAGTATTTTTCCACAACATAATGGCGCTGCGAGCAGGGTGGAAAAAGGGCAAAGGTGACTGACCGACGTGGGCTTCTTTGGTCAGCAACACAGCCAGGTGGCCACTTACAAAGGTAAGCAACTTTTGCTTATATACTTAGGTTGTGTTGTTGGCTGAGGATCACCCATGGTGGTAAGGACTCCTAATAAAGGCCTCTCCAACTCAAGTAATTTAAAATGGGCTTTGTTTCCAGAAGAGAATGCATGCATCAGATTACTAACAGTTGTACTGATAGTGAATTGAGAAGATAAGCATTGCATTGGTCTGGGTGTTGTCAAGTGGGCATTGATTGATGGCAACAGTAACAGACGGTATGAGGAAGCGCATTTGGGTGTCTATTTGTTTTGTTAAGTGGGCTTTGATAGATAACAGGACAGGAAAAAGGTAGATAATCTCGGTATTAATTTGTACTCATTGTCAAGTGGGCCTTGATTGGATGACATGAGTAGTGTAACAAGTTAATAAGGAATTGCGCTTAATTAGTTATATTGCTTGTGTAAGGTTACCCAGCAATTAATAAATACCCGTTGTATGAGGAACGTACTGTTGTATGTCATAAGCAATTTTTGTAGCCACCGTAAATGTTATATGGTATGAGTTGGGTGGTGTGGTAATTAATTAATATCTCTTCGTATGTGGAATGTACAACTGTACATCATAAGAAATCACCCCTTATGTTTTATTGATATGAGTGACAGGGGTAATTAATATCTCTTCGTATGGGGAGCACGATTTGTGCCATTAAGTTGATTTAAGTTGAATTCAATTGCAATTGTTTGTGTCTAAGTGATGTTTTGTGTCTATCTGTTTCTGTCTGAATGTGTGAGAGCTCTGTGTTTGCCTAGTGTGTGTGTGTGAGAGAGAGAGAGAATTGGTTGAATGAGATGAGCTCTGTGTGCTGTGAGCAGGCTGGCCCTCCCGAGGGAATTGTGTGTGCAACCCTCAGAGGGGGGGCAGCTTGCTGCCAGTCCAGAGACGTGTGTCTGAATGAGCCCTATTTAAGTAATAGCTAGCCTAATAATTAAATAGATAAATATTAATCAATAAAGGGACACGTGTGAGTGGAACAATGAGCCCTTTTAGCAGGGGGACAAGTATGAAAAGAATAAGCCCAATTTTCTAGGAAAAGAGGGATAAGAATGCATAGGCCTCTGAATAAATAAATAAATAAATAAATAGTGTGGAGTGGTGAATGTGTATGAACCCCATATTAATATTGTGGCATTACACACTTACTGATAAAAGTGTTCACGGTGCATAAAAGCACTATGCTTTTTACCAAGTGTTAATTTGAAAATAGGGAAGTGGTGTAGATTCAGGAGTGATTATCATTGATGAGCCTTGGTAAGTGGAGGTGGAGACTTCTGTGATTCTAAAAGAGTGTATATTGTTGTAAGTAAATTTAGCCATTAAGTAAGTGCATAGGCATAAATAAATAAATAAAATAAAAAATTAAATAAATAAATATCTAAGAGGTGACATAGGCTAAAGCATAATCTCCTCTCCGGTGGAGACTTTAGTGCCGAAGCATCCTTTGTGTGAAGATCTCATCACTAAGACCTCCAATAAGTAGCAAAAAGAGGACCAAAGATATGATTGCAAGATGGCCAAAGGAGGGGACATTTGATTCAGCACTGTGTTCTGAGATGGACACCTTGATAAGAAAATTACAAAGCGGCGGCAAGAGAGAGAAAGCATGTCTAGAGAAGTTGAAAAGACAGCAGGAAAGAGTGGTCCTAGCTTTGTTTAAGAAAGAATAAGTGAAGTTGGTAAGAAAGAAACAGGAAGTGATGGAAAAAGTTAAGAAAGTCAGGATAGTGAGGCCGAAGTAGTAGAGAGGAGTTAGTTACACCTCCCCCATATAGTAGGTGCAGGAAGACAGTCGAATTCCTAAGCGTAAGGGAATGGGGGAAGGTTCTGGTGAGATGGAGAAGGAATGTTATGCAGAGCGGTATAAGGAAAGTGGGGGTAGATTTACAGAGAGTGGAAAAGCTATGTGTAGAGAAGGATGTAGAGGAACAGGAGGGGGTGCAGACATGTGGAGAGAGGTCAGACAGAAGTACTAAAACACCAGTAAAAAGCAGATAGCTACACCATTAAAGACTGGACATAGATCTTTGTACAGTAGAGAGGATGGGGGTGAAGAGGATTTGTTATTTAATATGGGCAGTTCCACAATTCCCAATTTTAATTAAAGGTGGGGCCATGAGGGTGTTGTCAACCGCCTCCCCAGCATTCAACGAGGGTGCAGGGACATGGTCTTAGACGAGCAGACCTCAGGCAAGCTTTTATCGGTGATTGATATAAAAACTCTATTGGTGAAGACTTTGTGGAGAGGAAAAACGTGCTTCGGACTCGAGTGAGGCTGTACATACATACCACATAGATGGACTGTCTTTGAGGCTTTGAGGCTGTTGTATGGCAGGCCTTGCACGCAGAGTGTTGACCCAAGGACATTAAAGGGTGACCTGGAGGCAGTTACAGCTTGAAACCTTACAGAGTGAACCAAGAAAAAAGCTCAAGCTACTCTGATTACCAGAAAAAACAGAGAGGGCCACAAGCAATCCTTCATCAAAAAATCCAGCCAGCTTCAGTCACTGATGACATCACCAGCAGCATTTTCTCCAAACTCAAGCCAGATGCCTGCGTCTGTCACCAACGTTTTCACTCCAAGGCCAAGCATGAGGGGATATGGATTAAATTGCCTCGCATAGCCATTGCCCGGCCCCGAGGGATGAGGGGGGGGGGGGAGACAACATCCCAGGTCCGATAAGTCATGCTTCTCACATCTGGAAAAGTTTGCCAGAACCGTAAGATTCTCGGGAAGAAAAAGTAGTTACTACAACCCAACAATAAGAGTGTGACTATACCTGTATTAGTCTCAAGTCATATTAGTCTCAAGTTAATTTACTAGGAAAAGAATTATTAGGTGAATTAGGACTGCGAATATGGTGTTCTCCAGAAGGGGTGTATGTTGAACATAAATTCCTGAAGCACAGTTACCCTGTCAGACTTTCACTGTACAATGATGTATGACCCATCACAACACATCATCATAGGTCGGCAAGGAGCAGCTATCAGTGTAGAGGAGTGTGATTTTGTAAAAAGGTGGTTCAATGTAACTGATTCTGTTCTTCAGGTGATATTGTATGTACTGCAGGATAGAACTGCAGCTCATAGGATTTATGTTGATTTCATTCTGCAGATAAAACCTGTGTAAAAATCTTGTGTGGTAATAAATTGATTCGTACTTCTTAAGGAAGTTGTAGTTAGCCACAAGTCACAAACACAACTGGCATCAGCATCTGAAATCGACTGTGGGAAATTAGCTATATAGGCAAATGGATAGTCAAGTCCCATCTGAATTATAGTCTAAACATGATACAGATGTAGGCCTACTTAAATCAGCCAGTCAATTTCAAGTACAACGTAAACCAGATGTAGAACCGCCCAGAGTAAGACAATATGCTTTACGACCTGAGGCAAAGCGGGTATATAGAACACTATTGAAGGCCTTGTAATCTGTGCTAAAAGAGACCAGTTGTTGCAATACTCCTATTTTCCCCAGTGATTAAGCCAGGTACAAATAAATGGCATCATGTGCATGATTTACATGCAGTTACTAGTAAAACAGGAAAGTATCCAGCAGAAGTTCCAAGTCCACACACACTGCTGACTAATGTCCCTCCCTAAGCCAAATATTTTATTGTAATGATATTTGTTCAGCCTTCTTCAGTGTTCAAATGGCAGAAAAGAGTAAACTACTGCATTTATTTGCATTTACAAGAGCAAGTTGACAAAATAGATTCCAAAAATGCCACGGTGGTTCAAACATTCACTGTATATATTCAATCAGAGGTGGAAGCTGGTTTAGGAGGTTAAAGGATAGAAGATAGCCTGGGTCAGCATATGGGTGACTGTTTAATATGTCTATCATCATTAGAAACATGCCAGAATGATTCCATTAAGGTACACCGTAAGCTAGTAAGGAGGTCATAAAGTGTCATAAACTAAACTACAATACTGTAGACCTCAAGTTAAATTGTTAAGGTGACTAATTTCACATGATACGACAGCCGTAGTACATACATAATTAGAAGGCATAAGTAAGGCACCAGTGTCACAGCCTGATAAACAGTGATGGCTTTAATAGGGTTAACAGGTTTCTTGCTGACTGGAGTGAGGAATATGCAGGGAAAAAACAGCTCCACTAAGGGAGATAATAATGAGAAAAGAAGAACTGCAAGATCTAAGTTCTCCCTTAAAATAGAACACAGATATACTGTTAGCATTTGAATCCATCATAAAGAAATGCAGACTGCACCTACGTTAGGTATACAGTACCAGATTATAGCAATCCGTTCTATCGATATGTAGTGAACCAAGCTGATGGATCTACCTCAGCTATACTGATGCAGGAAACTTGCAGTGATAGGAAAAACCAGTCCCTAGCTTACTACAGCACTAAGCCAGATAATATAACTCAAGGTGACCCAACATGCTACCAACAGGGTTTTGTAGTCGTACATTATGCATATAGAACAGCATCTTCATTGACAACATGTTACCGATAGATTGTATAAATTGATAAAAACAAGGGGAAGGTGTTCTAACCCAAGCTCGCCTCCAAACATATTCTTCACTGCTCACATATCCGACATTAATATAAAGCGATGTGACACAGTTAATCCAGCTAAATCACTCACTTAAACCTACAGTATAAAGGAGTGACTCAGTTTTGTGGCGAACTCATTGGCATTTACTCGGTTATGACCTGATCTTGAATCTAAGCCTATAGCTGAAGCGGAAGTGACTTATTTTGTTGATGGATCTAGTTTAGAGACCAGGTAGAAAGTCACACAGGGTATTCAGTAGTGATGAAGGAAGGAGAAGATTTTAAACCTATCCTATCTCAGCATTGTACACAACCGTGTTCAGCTCAGTTAGCTGAGTTGAAATCGCTCACCGCTGCTTGTCAATTAGCCAAAGGTCTAGTGGCAAATATTTTTGATTTTTGAATTACAGATTCAGCCTATTCCATGGTGTATGTCATCTGTTTGGAACCGTATGGAAGCAAAGGTTTAAAAAGCATGAAGGAACTCCCATTCAAAATTCTGAACGGATAAGTAAACTAATGTCTGCTCTGATGCTACCAAGATGAGTGACTTTCATTAAATGTCAGACCCGTGAAGAAGGGAAATGACTGTGTTGCTAAAGGTAACAACATGGCAGATTTAGAAATGAAGTGTGCATCAAAATGGCAACTAGCTGTGCAAGCGCACATAGTCCTTATAGAACCACAGCCTCAGTAAGAGGATATCATTTGTACTCAACATCAAGCAGGTCCGTACGAGCACTCGATGTGGCTCCAGAGGGGAGCGCATAAGGACGCACAGGGTATTTGGTGTCCACATGAAGGTCTGATTATAGCACCCATAGCACTGGTGAATATTTCTGGTTTAAATGCTCATGGACTGGGCCATTGTGTAAGAAGACAGGTTGTGAGAAAAATCAGGCAACATGGGTATTGGTCTTTATATCTGCAGGCTATGGTTGAAGAGTTCCTAGCTTCATGGGAGATATGTGCTATGCGTAATGTCAAGAAGGAAACAGCGACACCTATAGGCTATACACCGGTACCAGAATGACCATTTAATCACTTAGTGGTGAACTATGTGGGCAGGATAAAGTAGTGTTCAGGGCGAAAGATACATGCTTGTAATAACTGACATATTTAGTAGATGAGTAAAAGCAATAATATCTGCAGATGAAGAGTAAGGAACAGTTATCAATTCCATCAGAGATGAGTTCCGACAATGGATCAATACTCATTCAGTAAATGTAAGACAGGTGCTGCAACGGTTGGGAAGAAGCTAAGATTTGTGGATGTCCACAGTCCCAGGGGAAGGTAGAGAGTGTAAATGGTAATCTCAAAGCCAAGGTTAATAATAATTGTAGTAGTACAATGCTACACTAGGTTTAACTGATGCTGTACCAATGAGCTAACAAGCATGCAACCTAACACAAATGCACATCTAACCCCGCATGGAATGCTTACGGGTCGACCCATGCCTGTGCCATTCTGTAGAGGCCATATAAAGGCCACCGCTTAAACAATTTGAAAATCTTATATGAAGAAACTAACTGCCGTACATGAAGTAATCTATGTGCAGGAAAAGAACAAGGAGGAAGAGACGCTCCGTGTCCCATCACTCCAGGAGACCAGGTCTATCTGCGAGTGTTCAGGAGGAAGTGGGACAAGCCCAGGAGGGAGGGGCCCCGCAAAGTGTGGCAGCCACTCCAACAGTGATTCAAGTGAAAGACAAGACCGTGTGGTATCACTTGAGCCATTACACGAGAGTCACAAAGAGCTATGGGTACCGAAAACGAAGGAAGAAAGAAAGAAGAACCTAACATCAGAAAAAATACAAAGAAATTAAATCATTATTGGAAAATAACCAACTATTGGCACAAGTTGGATACCAAATTGCTCAGCGTTGAACACTCCGCTGCTCCACATTAAGAATGAGAATCTGCTTAAGAGCAGCATCCACTACGGATACAAACAAGACTGACTGACTGACTGACTTCGACCAGGTTTCTCCTGACACAATTAACAGGACAAACAATTGTACAGATTATATGTGACAACTAACTGTGTCCTTTACATTGTATAAATGCATTTCTGTTAAACTAACACTATATTGCTTTTACAGATAAAACAGCAGCAGCGACAACTAATTTTAATTTCCTCCACAGGAAAAATGCACGAGAAGGAAGCAAGCCTTAACCAGATTATCACAATATGTAATGCCACTAAACACAGTTCTCTTTTATTCCAGGGGCAGAAATTTAATTAAAGCAGTTAATGGGTGACTTTACTGTGTCAAGTAAATTTATGAATGTGATTTATGAATTTATTAATCAAAGGTTTCCTAAAATTAACAGCATTTCCCAGCAACAACAGACAAGGATGAATTTTTCGACACAGTCATCAAGGATATCCCGAACGCAGCCATATATATCTCTAACAAGAGACTTTACTGGTTCATATATTGAAGTGTACAGTATCTTCCACGGCATGAGCTCACAATGACGTGCTGGCAACCTCTCTTGTGGGCTCCAACTGACTCCCTGCGGTGTGCAAAGCACCTGAGTTGAAGACTATTATATTACAACAAGGCTGTTTAAATGTATATCCATTCTTACAAATTGTATTGTGTTATTGTGTAATTGTATGTTCCATTGTAGGTTATATGATTTATCCAATTGATGTAATCCTAGAAAATCACTGTATTAAGTACATGTTCATGTCATGTTATTGAGTAATGGGAAGTACGATGTCATGGAGGTCGAGTCTTTTACTCCTATTCCTAGTCAAGGGTGGAAGGAGAGGTTTGGCCGAATCTCCACTAGAGGGCGAGTCCATGGGTCAGTCATTGATAAAAGTCCAGTGATTTAATTTAATCACTAGTTAGTATAAGGAAGACTGACTCATGGAGTCGCACTCTAGATTAACCAATTAGTGTGGGACTTATAAGTCCCAGAGGGGGGGATATATGGGAGAAATTTTTATTTGATTTCATTTGATTTTACTTACTTTTGGGGGGTTAGAAGATACCTTATCAGTATATAATCGTGGATGTGCGTGCAAGCTGGGACATAGGCTTCTTTGTGTGCATTGCATATAGGAAACCCAAGCTTTACATTGGGGGGGCTAAAGACGGCCCTTTAATGAAACCCAGATGTTGGAGAGAGGAGGGGCAGGCACTGCATATGTACTATAGCACACAGCAAGAGAATTCAGTTGCTCCACGGACACAGCTCCGGCCTTGTTGTTTGATAATAAAGGTCGTAATCTTCTGTAAGCAAGGCCCGACTCTGAGTATTTTTCCACAACACATCTCAGGGAGTTTTTCCTTGCCACTTTCGCCGTCAGCTTGCTCACCAGGAACTATCTGAACACTTTGATTCATACACATTCACATTCCATACAGATTTAAATAATTCTTTTGATTGTGTAAAGCTGTTTTGAGACAATGTCAATTGTTAAAAGCGCTATACAAATAAAATTGAATTGAATTGATTTGAACTTGCATCAATTAAGGTCAGTGTTAATGACTCCACCATAAGAAAGAGACTGGGAAAAAATGGCCTGCATGGCAGATTTTCAAGGCGCAAACCACTTTTAAGCAAAAAGAACATTAAGGCTCGTCTCAATTTTGCTAAAAAACATCTCAATGATTGCCAAGACTTTTGGGAAAATTCCTTGTGGACCGACGAGACAAAAGTTGAACTTTTTGGAAGGTGCGTGTCTGGCGTAAAAGTAACACAGCATTTCAGAAAAAGAATATCATACCAACAGTAAAATATGGTGGTGGTAGTGTGATCGTCCACCAAAATGAAGACTTTGGAGTGGCCTAGTCAAAGTCCTGACCTGAATCCTATTGAGATGTTGTGGCATGACCTTAAAAAGGCGGTTCATGCTAGAAAACCCTCAAATAAAGCTGAATTACAACAATTCTGCAAAGATGAGTGGGCCGAAATTCCTCCAGAGCGCTGTAAAAAACTTGTTGCAAGTTATCGCAAACGCTTGATTGCAGTTATTGCTGCTAAGGGTGGCCCAACTAGTTATTAGGTTCAGGGGGCAATTACTTTTTCACATAGGGCCATGTAGCTTTGGATTTTTTTTCTCCCTAAATAATAAAACCCCTCATTTAAAAACTGCATTTTGTGTTTACTTGTGTTATCTTTGACTAATAGTGTTGTGGAAAAATACTCAGAGTCGGGCCTTGCTTACAGAAGATTACGACCTTTATTATCAAACAACAAGGCCGGAGCTGTGTCCGTGGAGCAACTGAATTCTCTTGCTGTGTGCTATAGTACATATGCAGCGCCTGCCCCTCCTCTCTGCAACATCTGGGTTTCATTAAAGGGCCGTCTTTAGCCCCCCCAATGTAAAGCTCGGGTTTCCTATATGCAATGCACACAAAGAAGCCTATGTCCCAGCTTGCACACACATCCACGATTATATACTGATAAGGTATCTTCTAGCCCCCCAAAAGTAAGTAAAATCAAATGAAATCAAATAAAAAATTCTCCCATATATCCCCCCCTCTGGGACTTATAAGTCCCACACTAATTGGTTAATCTAGAGTGCGACTCCGTGCGTCAGTCTTCCTTATACTAACTGGTGATTAAATTAAATCACTGGACTTTTATCAATGACCGACCCATGGACTCGCCCTCTAGTGGAGATTCGGCCAAACCTCTCCTTCCACCCTTGACTAGGAATAGGAGTAAAAGACTCGACCTCCATGACATCGTACTTCCCATTACTCAATAACATGACATGAACATGTACTTAATACAGTGATTTTCTAGGATTACATCAATTGGATAAATCATATAACCTACAATGGAACATACAATTACACAATAACACAATACAATTTTTAAGAATGGATATACATTTAAACAGCCTTGTCGTAATATAATAGTCTTCAACTCAGGTGCTTTGCACACCGCAGGGAGTCAGTTGGAGCCCACAAGAGAGGTTGCCAGCACGTCATTGTGAGCTCATGCCGTGGAAGATACTGTACACTTCAATCTATGAACCAGTAAAGTCTCTTGTTAGAGATATATATGGCTGCGTTCGGGATATCCTCTATGACTGTGTCCAAAAATTCATCCTTGTCTGTTGTTGCTGGGAAATGCTGTTAATTTTAGGAAACCTTTGATTAATAAATTCATAAATCACATTCATAAATTTACTTGACACAGTAAAGTCACCCATTAACTGCTTTAATTAAATTTCTGCACCTGGAATAAAAGAGAACTGTGTTTAGTGGCATTACATATTGTCATAATCTGGTTAAGGCTTGCTTCCTTCTCGTGCATTTTTCCTGTGGAGGAAATTAAAATTAGTTGTCGCTGCTGCTGTTTTATCTGTAAAAGCAATATAGTGTTAGTTTAACAGAAATGCATTTATACAATGTAAAGGACACAGTTAGTTGTCACATATAATCTGTACAATTGTTTGTCCTGTTAATTGTGTCAGGAGAAACCTGGTCGAAGTCAGTCAGTCAGTCAGTCTTGTTTGTATCAGAAGTGGATGCGGCTCTTAAGCAGATTCTCATTCTTAATTTGGAGCAGCGGAGTGTTCAACGCTGTGCAATTTGGTATCCAACTTGTGCCAATAGTTGGTTATTTTCCAATAATGATTTCATTTCTTTGTATTTTTCTGATGTTCGGTTCTTCTTTCTTTCTTCCTTCGTTTTCGGTACCCATAGCTCTTTGTGACTCTCGTGTAATGGTTCAAGTGATACCACACGGTCTTGTCTTTCACTTGAATCACTGCTGGAGTGGCTGCCACACTTTGCGGGGCCCCTCCCTCCTGGCCTTGTCCCACTTCCTCCTGAACACTCGCAGATAGACCTGGTCTCCTGGAGTGATGGGACACGGAGCGTCTCTTCCTCCTTGTTCTTTTCCTGCACATAGATTACTTCATGTACGGCAGTTAGTTTCTTCATATAAGATTTTTTTTTTTTAATTGTTTAAGCGGTGGGCCTTTATATGGCCTCTACAGAATGGCACAGGCATGGGTCGACCCGTAAGCATTCCATGCGGGGTTAGGTGCGCATTTGTGTTAGGTTGCATGCTTGTTAGCTCATTGGTACAGCATCAGTTAAAACCTAGTTTAGCATTGTATTACTACAATTATTATTAACCTTGGCTTTGAGATTACCATTTACACTCTCTACCTTCCCCTGGGACTGTGGACATACACAAATCCTAGCTTTTCCCCAACCGTTGCAGCACCTGTCTTACATTTTCTGAATGAATATTGATCCATTGTCGGAACTCATCTCTGATGGAATTTCAAATCTAGATATCACTTCCCTTACTATTTGATAACTGTTCCTTACTCTTCATCTGCAGATATTATTGCTTTTACTCATCTACTAAATATGTCAGTTATTACAAGCATGTATCTTTCGCCCAGAACACTACTTTATCCTACCCACATAGTTCACCACTAAGTGATTAAATGGTCATTCTGGTACCGGTGTATAGCCTATAGGTGTCGCTGTTTCCTTCCTGACATTATGCATAGCACATATCTCCCATGAAGCTAGGAACTCTTCAACCATAGCAGATATAAAGACCAATACCCATGTTGCCTGATTTTTCTCACAACCTGTCTTCTTGCACAATGACCCAGTCCATGAGCATTTAAACCAGAAATATTCACCAGTGCTATGGGTGCTATAATCAGACCTTCATGTGGACACCAAATACCCTGTGCGTCCTCCTGCGCTCCCCTCTGGAGCCACATCGAGTGCTCGTACGGACCTGCTTGATGTTGAGTACAAATGATATCCTCTTACTGAGGCTGTGGTTCTATAAGGACTATGTGCGCTTGCACAGCTAGTTGCCATTTTGATGCACACTTCATTTCTAAATCTGCCATGTTGTTACCTTTAGCAACACAGTCATTTCCCTTTTTTACGGGTCTGACATTTAATGAAAGTCACTCATCTTGGTAGCATCAGAGCAGACATTAGTTTACTTATCCGTTCAGAATTTTGAATGGGAGTTCCTTCATGCTTTTTAAACCTTTGCTTCCATACGGTTCCAAACAGATGACATACACCATGGAATAGGCTGAATCTGTAATTCAAAAATCAAAAAATATTTGCCACTAGACCTTTGGCTAATTGACAAGCAGCGGTGAGCGATTTCAACTCAGCTAACTGAGCTGAACACGGTTGTGTACAATGCTGAGATAGGATAGGTTTAAAATCTTCTCCATCCATCATCACTACTGAATACCCTGTGTGACTTTCTACCTGGTCTCTAAACTAGATCCATCAACAAAATAAGTCACTTCCACTTCAGCTATAGGCTTAGATTCAAGATCAGGTCATAACCGAGTAAATGCCAATGAGTTCACCACAAAACTATGAGTCACTCCACTATAGGTTTAAGTGAGTGATTTAGCTGGATTAACTGTGTCACATCGCTTTATATTAATGTCGGATATGTGAGCAGTGAAGAATATGTTTGGAGGCGAGCTTGGGTTAGAACACCTTCCCCTTGTTTTTATCAATTTATACAATCTATCGGTAACATGTTGTCAATGAAGATGCTGTTCTATATGTATAATGTACAACTACAAAACCCTGTTGGTAGCATGTTGGGTCACCTTGAGTTATATTATCTAGCTTAGTGCTGTAGTAAGCTAGGGACTGGTTTTTCCTATCACTGCAAGTTTCCTGCATCAGTATAGCTGAGGTAGATCCATCAGCTTGGTTCACTACATACCGATAGAACGGATTGCTATCATCAGGTACTGTTCTGTATACATAAAGTAGGTGCAGTCTGCATTTCTTTTTGATGGATTCAAATGCTAACAGTATATCTGTGTTCTATTTTAAGGGAGCACTTAGATCTTGCAGTTCTTCTTTTCTCATTATTATCTCCCTTAGTGGAGCTGTTTTTCCTGCATATTCCTCACTCCAGTCAGCATGAAACCTGTTAACCCTAGAAAGCCATCACTGTTTATCAGGCTGTGACACTGGTGCCTTACTTATGCCTTCTAATTATGTATGTACTACGGCTGTCGTATCATGTGAAATTAGTCACCTTAACAATTTAACTTGAGGTTTACAGTATTGTAGTTTAGTTTATGACATTTTATGACCTCCTTACTAGCTTACGGTGTACCTTAATGGAATCATTCTGGCATGTTTCTAATGATGATAGACATATTAAACAGTCACCCATATGCTGACCCAGGCTATCTTCTATCCTTTAACCTCCTAAATCAGCTTCCACCTCTGATTGAATATATACAGTGAATGTTTGAACCACCGTGGCATTTTTGGTATCTATTTTGTCAACTTGCTTTTGTAAATGCAAATAAATGCAGTAGTTTACTCTTTTCTGCCATTCGAACACTGAAGAAGGCTGAACAAATATCATTACAATAAAATATTTGGCTTAGGGAGGGACATTAGTCAGCAGTGTGTGTGGATTTGGAACTTCTGCTGGATACTTTCCTGTTATACTATTAACAGCATGTAAATCATGCACATGATGCCATTTATTTGTACCTGGCTTAATCACTGGGGAAAATAGGAGTATTGCAACAACTGGTCTGTTTTAGCACAGATTACAAGGCCTTCAATAGTGTTCTATATACCCGCTTTGCCTCAGGTCGTAAAGCATATTGTCTTACTCTGGGCGGTTCTACATCTGGTTTACATTGGACTTGAAGTTCGCTGGCTGATTTAAGTAGGCCTACATCTGTATCATGTTTAGACTATAATTCAGATGGGACTTGACTATCCATTTGCCTATATAGCTAATTTCCCATAGTCGATTTCAGATGCTGATGCCATTTGTGTTTGTGACTTGTGGCTAACTACAACTTCTTTAAGAAGTACGAATCAATTTATTACCACACAAGATTTTTACACAGGTTTTATCTGCAGAATGAAAATCAACATAAATCCTATGAGCTGCAATTCTATCCTGCAGTACATACAACGTCACCTGAAGAACAGAATCAGTTACATTGAACCACCTTTTTACAAAATCACACTCCTCTACACTGATAGCTGCTCCTTGCCGGCCTATGATGATGTGTTGTGATGGGTCATACATCATTGTACAGTGAAAGTCTGACAGGGTAATTGTGCTTCAGGAATTTATGTTCAACATACACCCCTTCTGGAGAACACCATATTCGCAGTCCTAATTCACCTAATAATTCTTTTCCTAGTAAATTAACTTGAGACTAATATGAATTGAGACTAATACAGGTATAGTCACACTCTTATTGTTGGGTTGTAGTAACTACTTTTTTCTTCACGAGAATCCTACGGTTCTGGCAAACTTTTCCAGATGTGAGAGGCATGACTTATCGGACCTGGAATGTTGTCTCCCCCCCCCCTTCATCCCTCGGGGCCGGGCAATGGCTATGCGAGGCAATTTAATCCATATCCCCTCATGCTTGGCCTTGGAGTGAAAACGTTGGTGACAGACGCAGGCATCTGGCTTGAGTTTGGAGAAAATGCTGCTGGTGATGTCATCACTGACTGAAGCTGGCTGGATTTTTGATGAAGGATTGCTTGTGGCCCTCTCTGTTTTTTCTGGTAATCAGAGTAGCTTGAGCTCTTTTCTTGGTTCGCTCTGTAAGATTTCAAGCTGTAACTGCCTCCAGGTCACCCTTTAATGTCCTTGGGTCAACACTCTGCGTGCAAGGCCTGCCATACAACTGCCTCAAAGCCTCAAAGACAGTCCATCTATGTGGTATGTATGTACAGCCTCACTCGAGTCAGAAGCACGTTTTTCTCTCCACAAAGTCTTCACCAATAGAGTTTTTATATCAATCACCGATAAAAGCTTGCCTGAGGTCTGCTCGTCTAAGACCATGTCCCTGCACCCTCGTTGAATGCTGGGGAGGCGGTTGACAACACCCTCATGCCCCCACCTTTAATTAAAATTGGGAATTGTGGAACTGCCCATATTAAATAACAAATCCTCTTCACCCCCATCCTCTCTACTGTACAAAGATCTATGTCCAGTCTTTAATGGTGTAGCTATCTGCTTTTTACTGGTGTTTTAGTGCTTCTGTCTAACCTCTCTCCACATGTCTGCACCCCCTCCTGTTCCTCTACATCCTTCTCTACACATAGCTTTTCCACTCTCTGTAAATCTACCCCCACTTTCCTTATACCTCTCTGCATAACATTCCTTATCCGTCTAACCAGAAACTTCCCCCATTTCCTTACGCTTAGGAATTCGACTGTCTTCCTGTACCTACTATATGAGGGAGGTGTAACTAACTCCTCTCTCGCTACTTCGGCCTCACTATCCTGACTTTCTTAACTTTTTCCATCACTTCCTGTTTCTTTCTTACCAACGTCACTTATTCTTTCTTAAACAAAGCTAGGACCACTCTTTCCTGCTGTCTTTTCAACTTCTCCAGACATGCTTTCTCTCTCTTGCCGCCGCTTTGTAATTTTCTTATCAAGGTGTCCATCTCAGAACACAGTGCTGAATCAAATGTCCCCTCCTTTGGCCATTTTGCAATCATATCTTTAGTTCTCTTTTGCCATTTATTTGAGATCTTATTTATGAGTTCTGCACACAACGGATGCTTTAGCACTAAAGTCTCCACCGGAGAGGCTGCCATCATGCTGTAGCCTATGTCACCACTTAGATATTTATTTTTTATTTTATGCCTGTGTACTTACTTAATGGCTAAATTTACTTACAACAATATACACTCTTTTAGAATCACAGAAGTCTCCACCTCCACTTACCAAGGCTCATCAATGATAATCACTCCTGAATCTACACCACTTCCCTATTTTCAAATTAACACTTGGTAAAAAGCATAGTGCTTTTATGCACCGTGAACACTTTTATCAGTAAGTGTGTAATGCCACAATATTAATATGGGGTTCATACACATTCACCACTCCACACTATTTATTTATTTATTCATTCAGAGCTTTATCCCTCTTTTCCTAGAAAATTGGGCTTATTCTTTTCATACTTGTCCCCCTGCTAAAAGGGCTCATTGTTCCACTCACACGTGTCCCTTTATTGATTAATATTTATCTATTTAATTATTAGGCTAGCTATTACTTAAATAGGGCTCATTCAGACACACGTCTCTGGTCTAGCAGCAAGCTGCCCCCCCTCTGAGGGTTGCACACACAATTCCCTCGGGAGGTCCAGCCTGCTCACAGCACACAGAGCTTATGGTTCTCATTCAACCAATTCTCTCTCTCTCTCACTCACACACACTAGGCAAACACAGAGCTCTGACACACTCAGACAGAAACAAATAGACACAAAACATCACTTAGACACAAACAATTGCAATTGCGTTCAACTTAAATCAACTTAATGGCACAAATCGTGCTCCCCATACGAAGAGATATTAATTACCCCTGTCCCTCATATCAATAAAACATAAGGGGTGATTTCTTATGATGTACAGTTGTACATTCCACATACGAAGAGATATTAATTAATTATCACACCACCCAACTCATACCATATAACATTTACGGTGGCTACAAAAATTGCTTATGACATACAACAGTACGTTCCTCATACAACGGGTATTTTTTATTAATTGCTGGGTAACCTTACACAAGCAATATAACTAATTAAGCGCAATTCCTTATTAATTTGCTGTACCACCCATGCCATCCAATCAAGGCCCACTTGACAATGAGTACAAATTAATACCGAGATTATCTACCTTTTTCCTGTCCTGTTATCTAATCAAAGCCCACTTAACAAAACAAATAGACACTCAAATGCGCTTCCTCATACCGTCTGTTACTGTTGCCATCAATCAATGCCCACTTGACAACACCCAGACCAATGCAATGCTTATCTTCTCAATTCACTATCAGTACAACTGTTAGTAATCTGATGCATGCATTCTCTTCTGGAAACAAAGCCCATTTTAAATTACTTGAGTTGGAGAGGCCTTTATTAGGTGTCCTTACCACCATGGGTGATCCTCAGCCAACAACACAACCTAAGTATATAAGCAAAAGTTGCTTACCTTTGTAAGTGGCCACCTGGTTGTGTTGCTGACCAAGGAAGCCCACGTTGGTCAGTCACCTTTGCCCTTTTTCCACCCTGCTCGCAGCGCCATTATGTTGTGGAAAAATACTCAGAGTCGGGCCTTGCTTACAGAAGATTACGACCTTTATTATCAAACAACAAGGCCGGAGCTGTGTCCGTGGAGCAACTGAATTCTCTTGCTGTGTGCTATAGTACATATGCAGCGCCTGCCCCTCCTCTCTGCAACATCTGGGTTTCATTAAAGGGCCGTCTTTAGCCCCCCCAATGTAAAGCTCGGGTTTCCTATATGCAATGCACACAAAGAAGCCTATGTCCCAGCTTGCACACACATCCACGATTATATACTGATAAGGTATCTTCTAGCCCCCCAAAAGTAAGTAAAATCAAATGAAATCAAATAAAAAATTCTCCCATAATAGTTAAATGTGTTTGATGATCAGAAACATTTTGTGTCACAACCATGCAAAAGAATAAGAAATCAGGAAGGGGGCAAATAGTTTTTCACACCACCATATATATATTCACAGACTGTTCTTTATTTCATGTAGAAAACAGTAAATTACTTTTAAAAAAATTACTCCAGCTAGGTTTTCACAGACTGGGTCACATTTTTAACATTATTTAGCAATTAATTAATTAGACAGTGGAATTGTGAATGCATTTGCTATACTTAATCCGAAGAATATTATTAAATCTAAAGTGTGACCTGCTTTATGAGTGGGTCCTATCACACACTGATTTACTCCTACTGAGTCCAGTATGGACATAAATGCTGTTCCCAGAGGGTCTTCTGGATTCTCAAAATTAATATTAAAATCTCCAGCAATTAACACTTAACACAATTACCACAACAGCACCTCAGATTAGAGGCGTTAGGAAGTCTTTACAGAGCAGAAGAAGCAGGCACATCTCAATAACAACTGTTCAAAGGAGATTAATGCATTTTCTGGACGCCTTCAGCATTCCTTTACAATGTAGAAAGAAATAAAAACCAAGAACCTTCATGGAGTAAGAAAGTGTTCTAAAACTTTTGAACGGTAGTGTAATACATGGCGCCTCAGAGAGTAGAGACATGACGGGTGTACGCTTGTCAGACACTGTGTGATGATGTCACTGACATGCAAATTAGTGTGTGACATCATCTGGCAACATTTATCTACTTTTCGGGCAGGCTTTAGCTACTTTTCATTGGAAATAGTTGGCAACACTGGGCGCCGAGAGGGTGTCTCGCCCGTGGAGCAATTCAGTGTAGAACCGCCACTGGGGGGACGGGGGGTGAAGTACAGTTCACCTCTCCCAAATGAAGCGGACAAGGAGGGGGGCTTAAGAATGTTAGGTGTCACTGACATAATTTAGCCCCCCTCCTTGTCCGCTTCATTTGGGAGAGGTGAACTGTACTTGAATTGTTAGCCTTCTTGCTTATGATGCTTCCTATGCTTACTTTGCTAAACACAATAAAAATGAAATAAATAAATAAATAAAATGAAAAACACAATAAAAGGCTAATATACAAACCATCACAGAAATGAAATTCTAATGGTTTCTATTAAATACCGTTATGAACCATTAACTTTCTCCAGTAAAACTATTACAAAAATACCTTATTGTAGTGTGTTTTGGACACAATTTACCATCCCACCCACCAATAGAATCAGTCATATACCAGCAGACATTGTTGTACTCAGTACCGCCGCTCCCTATACGCAAAGTACGCAGTATGCGTAGGGCACCAACTCCCAGGGGGGCACCATCCCAGCTGCTCAAAAAAATTATTTCTATATATTATAATAATAAATTAATATTAATAAAATACAAATAAACAAAAATATAAACGTATATATTGCATTTTATGGTGAACGCAGAGTAGGCTAAGCACAAATGATGATGCGCCCGCCCTCACCTCTGTTACTGCTGCCTATTTGGCCAAAAATCATAATAACTGAGCAATATGGAAAGAGACATCAACAGTCCGGCGCCGAGAAACGAAAGAAAAAAAAAAGCCCAAGATGAAGCCCGTGCATCACTTTCAGGTACATTCATAATCCTGTGAAACTTTATTTTATTCTGTTGACGTTAATAATGCGTTTTAATGTCGGTAATAATTTCACAACTAACGCATCTTTCTTAATATGAATACAAGCAGATCTAAATAAACAAAATGACTTAAAATGCATTATATTAAAACACAGAGGCAATTATGATTATTGATTAATAATGACCATATGGTGTCATTAAATAACAGTGTTAAAATACACTAGAGCATCTAATACAAAATTAACAGTTTACATAATTTTAATAGAAATGCCTGAAAGGGGCACCAAAGGCCTGGTAAATGCAGTTGTTACACTTACATGATAATCGAATTCCTAGTTTAATATCAACCAAACATTTGATTAAAATATACACATAATCTTTCCTATCATTTCCTCAACAAAAATAGGAGGGAGGGAGTCTCGCCCGGGGAGCAACTCAGTGTAGAACCACCACTGATAAACGGGATAATGCAATCACCGCTCCGTTTTTTTTTAACCTAAGAACAAAAAAACCTTGATATTACACACCCCGGTACAGTAGGTGGCGATATGCACCTGTTTAAGTTGGTTGCGACCCGACAACAAACCAGAGAGAAGAAGAAGAAGAAGCGGAGTTAGCGGACGGTTTGTATTATTCCTGTGTTATCTGCTGACTCACGCTGTACATTCGCTTCAACATTTTGCTTTGATATTTTACCTCAGCATTATTAATTAACGTCAGCGTTATATATTTTTCCTCAGGTTTTGCTGTGTGATGTCGATATTCGTCTCCGCAGTGAGATGTTACTGACGGGTTTTTACAGAGACTGTTTGATGAGATGAATTAAAACCCCAAGCTTGTTGTGTCTGAGGTAAGTTCAGCTGAAAACGGGGGGGTTACCTCATTGTGTTTTAATTAATGGTTCAGTACACATCATTTAAAATTTCCAAACATTAGTTTTTCCAGCACAGTGTAAAATGTTAGATAAAATGTGAGTAAGGACAGCAGGTTATTATGTAAGATAGCACTTTGCAGAACAATAAACAAATTGAAAGGGATTTTTCATGCTTCATCTTTACAAACAAATTAAGCTTTTGACAAACAGCTGTGGGAAATTTGAGGCAAGGTCCTATTTACAAATGCAAATTAATATCTTCCATGTCTCTGGCATACCCCTTTTCGACCCCCCAGAACCCAAGGTCTGCATGTGTGTATATACAGTGGTGTGAAAAACTATTTGCCCCCCTCCTGATTTCTTATTCTTTTGCATGTTTGTCACACAAAATGTCTGATCATCAAACACATTTAACTATTAGTCAAAGATAACACAAGTAAACACAAAATGCAGTTTTTAAATGAGGGGTTTTATTATTTAGGGAGGAAAAAAAATCCAAACCTACATGGCTCTGTGTGAAAAAGTAATTGCCCCCTGAACCTAATAACTGGTTGGGCCACCCTTAGCAGCAATAACTGCAATCAAGCGTTTGCGATAACTTGCAACGAGTCTTTTACAGCGCTCTGGAGGAATTATGGCCCACTCATCTTTGCAGAATTGTTGTAATTCAGCTTTATTTGAGGGTTTTCTAGCATGTACCGCCTTTTTAAGGTCATGCCACAACATCTCAATAGGATTCAGGTCAGGACTTTGACTAGGCCACTCCAAAGTCTTCATTTTGTTTTTCTTCAGCCATTCAGAGGTGGATTTGCTGGTGTGTTTTGGGTCATTGTCTTGGGTCACCAGCACCCAAGATCGCTTCAGCTTGAGTTGACGAACAGATGGCCGGACATTCTCCTTCAGGATTTTTTGGTAGACAGTAGAATTCATGGTTCCATCTATCACAGCAAGCCTTCCAGGTCCTGAAGCAGCAAAACAACCCCAGACCATCACACTACCACCACCATATTTTACTGTTGGCATGGTGTTCTTTTTCTGAAATGCTGTGTTACTTTTACGCCAGATGTAACGGGACACGCACCTTCCAAAAAGTTCAACTTTTGTCTCGTCGGTCCACAAGGTATTTTCCCAAAAGTCTTGGCAATCATTTAGATGTTTTTTTTAGCAAAATTGAGACGGCCTTAATGTTCTTTTTGCTTAAAAGTGGTTTGCGCCTTGGAAATCTGCCATGCAGGCCGTTTTTGCCCAGTCTCTTTCTTATGGTGGAGTCGTGAACACTGACCTTAATTGAGGCAAGTGAGGCCTGCAGTTCTTTAGATGTTGTCCTGGGGTCTTTTGTGGCCTCTCGGATGAGTCGTCTCTGCGCTCTTGGGGTAATTTTGGTCGGCCGGCCACTCCTGGGAAGGTTCACCACTGTTCCATGTTTTTGCCATTTGTGGATAATGGCTCTCACTGTGGTTCGCTGGAGTCCCAAAGCTTTAGAAATGGCTTTATAACCTTTATCAGACTGATAGATCTCAATTACTTTTGTTCTCATTTGTTCCTGAATTTCTTTGGATCTTGGCATGATGTCTAGCTTTTGAGGTGCTTTTGGTCTACTTCTCTGTGTCAGGTAGCTCCTATTTAAGTGGTTTCTTGATTGAAACAGGTGTGGCAGTAATCAGGCCTGGGGGTGACTACAGAAATTGAACTCAGGTGTGATAAACCACAGTTAAGTTATTTTTTAACAAGGGGGGCAATCACTTTTTCACACAGGGCCATGTAGATTTGGAGTTTTTTTTCTCCCTTAATAACGTAAACCTTCACTTAAAAACTGCATTTTGTGTTCAATTATGTTATCTTTGACTAATAGTTAACGGTTTTTGATGAGCAGAAACATTTAAGTGTGACAAACATGCAAAAGAATAAGAAATCAGGAAGGGGGCAAATAGTTTTTCACACCACTGTATGTATGTGTTGTTACTCAAAAAAAAAAAATAGGGGTTACTTCACATCACTTCAACTTGAAAATAAATAAAAACCAGGGATGTGTTATGCCCTGTTTTATATAAATCATCAAAAATTAATTGTCCAGGTTTTGCAACATTTTATGATTTGACAAACAGAAATGTACAGCAATATCTGTAGAATACTTAATTCGTACTCATAAAACTCATAAAATCTGCTCTTTTCAAAGTGGAAGTTACCTCACCTTCTTCTGTAATGCATATCTAGTCAAAGACTGAATGAAGTTATTCATCTCTCTACACTGAAAGTACATTTTAGACTTGCAGACCATGCGTCGAGTCGAAATGAGGTAGCCCAAAATGTTTTTTCAGAAATATCTCCATAACCACAAGAGGAAAAATTACATAAATACACCCAGTTTCATCTCCATATGACGTATAGCAAGTGAGTTATCTAAGAAAAGAGGATTTCAAAAAGGGGCGTGGCATGTCTCAAGACCAAAAATCAAGATGGCTGCCAATTTTTAACGAGCGGGAGTTGGGACAAAAAAATTGGGGATTTTTATTTTCATTCCAATACCAACAACAATTGGTGAAAAAATCAACAAAATCTGTGATCATGTGGTGGCACCCACTGGTTGATTTTAGATGGAATCGGCCCATACCATCTGAAAGTTCGCGCATACTTAAAGGGAGGTTCTTGCGCTACAAAATAGCCAAATAGACGAAGGTGAAATATGCTTTTCACAATACCCCTGCGATATATGCAAAATCTGCGAAACGAAACCATGGTTTTAAAACGGAGGAGAAAAAAAACGCCATAATTGCAGCCTGGGCATATGCTTCATTCACCAAATACTGATTTCTTAATATTATTTAGCCCAAATAAGCATTAACACAAGGCGGTGTGTGTGTGGGGGGGTGCTTTTCCTTTTCCATGTCACCTGCGATGTTATTATTCCACATGCGATTCCACCGGAGAATAACAGTACATCATTAAACTGCGAAGAAGTCGCAGTTTTAATGACGTACAGAACACAATGACTCAGGGAATCCGATCTGTCTGTTTACACAACAATCACATTAGCACATATCTGATTTATTTCCACATATGAAGGAGGCCTGAAACTGATCTCGAAATATCGGAATGCATGCGTTTTTTTTCCTGTTTACACGGATATAGAACATATCCGATATGTCACATATGAGCAAAAAATCGGAATTGGGTCACATTTACCTGACAGTGTAAACATAGCTTAAGAAGGTCAGAGTCCTTAGAATAACTGCAGGACACTCAGTAAATGCTAATTAAATTTTAAACCTGTGCAAATTTTACCTGAGGGTTAAAAACGGACAATATACCAAATCCTGACTTTGTTTCATTTATTACTGTTTACAGTTTCATAATACAAGCAGCCTGCATCCTTTGATTGAAGTAGGCGTGGTCAGATTGTAAGACAGTAGCAGTTCACTCAGAGACCATTTAATCGATGTGAAATTTCACTGGAAGCCCTTGCAGTGTGCTATACAGTGGAACCTTGGATTACGAACATAATTCGTTCCGGAAGCGGGCTCGTATTCCAGAACCCTCTTAAACCAAATAGAATTTCCCCATAAGAAAATAATGGAAACTCATATTATTCATTCCACAGCCCAAAGAAATAAACGCACCCAAAATATATTAACACAAAATATAAAATTTAAATAAAACAAAGTAACTTGCACTTTACCTTAAAGTAAAAATAAATCGCGACAGATACTGTAAGTGTTTCCGTATGTGCGTGCATGCGCTGTGTGTGTGAATCTAAAGTAAGCTCCCCTCTCCCCCTTCTTGTCGCAGTTACCCTTCCACTCTTTTCACTCCCACGCACACACAACGCAAACACTTTTTTTTTGTTTTATGCGAAAAATAAACAAGAAACTTTTATTTACACTCGATTGAGCGACACACTAATGGAATCACTGCTGTAAAAATTAAACAAATTAAACTGCGCTTTACCTTTAAAAAGAATTGTGACAGAGCGAAGAGTGTGTGCGTGTATCTGTGTCTGAATGACGCGCGCAGACAGAGCAGGCTGAGCCTTGAGCAGAGAGAGGACATGGATCTTTAACCTCTCTAATGAGACATGCTTTTGCTTTTCACACGCATACAGACACACTGCAAAATGTCTGCAAGAGAGAGGTAACACCCCATCCTCACAGTGCCTTATATCCTATATTCATTGTTACATCTCATAAAACACAATGTGACAAGCAACGGCAGAACTGGTCTGTGCTGTGCTGGTGTGTGAGCGAGTTACATCTTCTGGGGCCGAATTTCTGTCAACCTACATAGATCAAGGCCATTGCTCTCTGCGCATCATCTTCTTTCTTGAACGTACACACACTCCTACTTCCGCAATTCTATCTGATTATGCAAAGTTTTAGTAGGACACACATAATCGATTAAAATTGTCTACCACGTGCAGCGCTACTGCCTTTCCAGAGTCTTAACAGTATGAAATTGGAGCACAGTACTCCGTGAACAGAGACACTGAAATATCTGATAACACTTTGGGTGGGATCCATCAGCACAAGTAAAACGAGAAGGAAATTTACAGAAACAGGTTGAAAAATTTAAAACTTTTGTGCTGCATGTGAGCCTCTGGTATCATTTACCAATGCAGATAGGTCAACATTGTGTAACATTATTAAATGTTTAATCTAGCTTCCAACGTAATAGTATATAAACTGAGAGTTATGTACATTGGGTTTTACATTTGGAGGTAAAGATGATCAAGTCTGGTAGCCCAGGTGTCTGAGACATTAACCTTTTGTCTTTATGGACTTCCTGACCACTGGGTAGGGTCCCAAAGTAAATGTGAATGCTAATCGCAAGGCCAGGCTGTGTCTTTCTCTCTATGGTAATGTTAAGGTCTAGGTGATGCTGTAAGGCTGATTAGTAGGGCTGGGCGATAAAAAAATAAAATCTACGTTTTTTCATAAAGTTTGACCAATTCACAATTTCGATTTTTATTTATTCTTTTAAATGTGTAACTAATCAACTTAAAACTTTATAACATGACTGAAGTAACATTCTCATCTTAAGTAACTTGAAAAACCATCTGGTTAAGGAACATTGTATTTTTAATGGCCATGCCATACATAAATTGGTCAACAAGCTGTAAATAAATGTAAAACAAATTCTTGAGTTAAATATCTTTGCAGATGATTTGAATGAAATCTAAAAGTAAATATTAGAAAATATATTTGAAATAGCAGTTCATTATACTTTGATAGAAATATTGTGAAGAGCTTACTCCTTCATAACTTGAATATGAACAGAATATGAATCTATAACCTCATATTAAGTGACTGGCTCTGTTATTCCAAAAGCAAAACATAATCATCATCATAATTTAAGTTATTAATGAAATAACATCTGAATAACTGCAATTTTATTGCTTGAATTATTAATCATACTTACCAATGGCGTTGTGAAGACGATGTCCAAAGCACTAAAGATGGGTCCAGTCGTTCATCTTCATTGCTTTGATTATGTTCCACTGTCAGTGGTCATGCACACCTGTCGATCCTCCACAAGCTTCCAAGACTCCGGTGCGTCTTTAAGCCAATTGACCTATTATTTCCCCAGTATGATCGTCAGGAAAATTTACATTTAGGCATTTGGCAGACGCTCTTATCCAGAGCGACTTACATTTTTATCTCATTATACATCTGAGCAGTTGAGGGTTAAGGGCCTTGCTCAAGGGCCCAACAGTGGCAACTTGGTGGTTGTGGGGTTTGAACCTGGGATCTTCCGAACCGTAGTCCAATGCCTTAACCACTGAGCTACCCCTGGCCCTATATAATAAAAAAAATAACATGTTGAAGGCAAAAACTTTGCAGTTATCATTCTGCATCAACATAATGGGCTGTAAGGCTCATGTGAGGCTGAAGAGTATGACTACTCCACAGGTCAGTCGTTGTAGAAAAAAAAGTTGCCTTTTCAAGCTGCTCTGCTACTTTTTCACATGTTTCAGTGTACATTCGGGGAATAGCTATGAAATATAGTCTTTGAAATATTTGCGACTCAGCAACTTGTATCGTGCATCAGCAACATGTAGCATTTTTATAAACCCTGGCTTTGCGATGGTGTATATGGGAACCATGTCCTTAGCGATATGAAACGCCACAGCATCTGTAATTTCTGTCCACTGCCTTTTTGTCTGCCTTTTTGCCGGAACTGGAAAATGATACTGCTCATGACATCTGGTGTTTTGCAATTTTAGGTGGACCTTTTGCACTTGGACTTAGCTTGTCTTCATTTCCTACCTTTGAACATTCTTCCCATTCAGCTTGGTGCCTTTATCGCAAATGTTGGAATAAAGTAGTGGTGCTGCCATTGCCGGTTGCAGTGGATTCTTTTGATTCTCAAAATATAATTGGAGCAACTCACCGCTTTAATCATACGCTAGATTTAATTATATCCCATGGTATAGATGTCTCTAATATAGAGATCATACCTCAAAGTGATGATATCACAGATCATCACCTCCTGACATATACTCTACCCGTAGAACAGATTAGCTGTGTCTCCCCACGCTATCAATCTGTTAGAAATATGAATCCCACCACTAAAGACAGATTCACAAGTAATCTGCCGGATCTGTCCCAATTTCTTATTAGACCCCTAAATGCAGATGATCTAGATGAAGTGACTAGCAGCATGGGCACTATTTTTACCAGTACATTAGACACTGTTGCTCCCATCAGATTAAAAAAAGTCAGAGATAAAACATTGGCACCGTGGTACAACAGTCATACTCGCGCCCTAAAGAGAGCAACCCGTAACCTCGAGCGAAAATGGAGGAAAACTAAATTAGAAGTTTTTCGAATTGCGTATAAAGACAGTATGTGCAGCTATAGACAGGCTCTAAAAACTGCTAGGACCGAGCATCTTAGCCAACTGATAGCAAGAAACCAAAACAATCCCAGGTTCTTATTTAGTACAGTGGCTCGCTTAACAAAACCTAAGATGCCCGCAGAGAGTATCCCATCACAGTTTAGAAGTGAAGACTTTATGGACTTCTTTAATGAAAAAATCAATAATATCAGGAAGAAAATAATGGAGGTTCAACCTCTAATAGTATCTCACGATCCAGTTCAGCCTATAGCTTCACATTTAGATTTTCACTGCTTTACAGGTATAGGACAGGAAGAGCTGTATAAACTCATCACCTCGGCTAAATCAACAACGTGCCTGTTAGACCCAATCCCAACCAGATTTTTAAAAGAAGTGATGCTTACGGTTGGAGAGCCACTCCTAAACATATTAATTCTTCATTACATCTAGGTCACGTCCCTAAACCTTTCAAGTTAGCAGTTATTAAGCCGCTTCTTAAAAAATCTAATTTGGACGCGAATGAAATAAAAAATTACAGACCGATCTCAAACCTTCCGTTCATATCAAAAATACTAGAAAAAGTAGTATCAGCTCAAATTTGCACATTCTTGCAGGATAACAACATCCTTGAAGAATTTCAGTCAGGTTTCAGGCCCCATCATAGCACAGAAACTGCACTAGTTAAGATTACAAATGACTTGTTTTTAGCTTCAGACCAAGGCTGCATCTCATTGCTAGTCCTGCTCGATCTTAGTGCTGCATTCGACACTATAGAAGAAGAAGAAGAAGAATATTCAATTATTGTCACATGTACTTTTTACAGCACAGCGAAATTTCTTCTTCGCATATCCCAATTAGGAAACTGGGGTCAGAGCGCAGGGTCAGCCAGCTTACAGCGCCCCTGGAGCAGATAGGGTTAAGGGCCTTGCTCAAGGGCTCAACAGTGGCAACTTGCCGATGCTGGGGTTCGAACCCCCGACCTTCCGATCAGTAACACAGAAACCCACAGCCTTAACTGATTGAGCCACCACTGCCCTATAGATCATAATATTCTCATAGATCGCTTACAAAATTATATAGGCATTCAGGGACAGGCACTAAAATGGTTTAGATCTTACCTGTCTGATCGCTACCATTTTGTAGATCTAAATGGAGAACCGTCTGGTATAATGCCAGTGAAATATGGGGTCCCACAAGGGTCAGTTTTAGGACCTCTGTTGTTCTCAATATACATGCTTCCCTTGGGTAACATCATTAGAAGACATGGGATTAGTTTCCATTGTTATGCTGATGATACCCAATTATATATCTCAACTAAACCAGACGAAATACCTAAGTTGTCTAGATTAACTGAGTGTGTCCAGGACATAAAAGATTGGATGACCAATAACTTTCTTTTACTAAATTCAGATAAGACAGAGATATTACTTATTGGCCCAAAAACCAGCACACAACAGCTTTCACAATTCAGCTTGCGCTTAGAAGGATGTACTGTTATTACCAGCTCAGCAGTAAAAGATCTGGGAGTAATATTAGACAGTAACTTGTCTTTTGAAAATCACATTTCAAATATCACAAAAACAGCCTTTTTCCATCTTCGAAATATTGCTAAACTTAGGAACATCTTATCCGTATCTGATGCAGAAAAACTAGTTCATGCATTCATGACCTCCAGACTGGACTATTGTAATGCATTACTAGGTGGTTGTCCTGCATCCTCAATAAACAAGCTTCAGTTAATCCAAAATGCAGCTGCCAGGGTTCTCACTAGATCCAGAAAATATGATCATATAACCCCAATATTATCATCCCTGCACTGGCTACCTGTTCAGTTTAGAATAAATTACAAAATAGTATTACTTACATACAAGGCCTTAAATGGTTTAGCTCCCACATACCTAACCAGTCTTCTGATACGCTACAATCCACCACGCGCCTTAAGATCACAAAACTCCGGACTTCTGGTAGTTCCCAGAATTTCAAAATCTACAAAAGGGGGTAGGGCTTTTTCATATTTAGCTCCAAAGCTTTGGAATAGCCTTCCAGACAGTGTTCGGGGAGCAGACACGGTTTCTCAGTTCAAAAGTAGACTCAAGACGCATCTTTTTAATCTGGCATACACATAACTCATCCCAGTACTCATACTCCAGTACACCTATACCGAATGGCAACTACGCTAATTCTCCCCATCTGTTCTGTATTTCTCTACCCATCCCGAGGCATCGGGAGATTTTGCCAGCTTCAGTAGACAAAGGCCGACCCTGCGAGGTTCCTGAGGCATCCAGAGAAGGACCAGCTCCAACTGGATTCAGCTTTATGATGGTTGGAGCTACACATGCTGCTCCTGTGCTTCCAGTGATCCAGACCTCATCTGCCCTCTGCACCTACTGACTCGTCCCTATGCTGAACTGGTCTTCATGACAATTTAAATAATTTCTGTCATATTGAATTTTCACCTGCACAACACACAAGATGTTATATCATTTCTATCTGTTATCGCCCAAATGAGGATGGGTTCCCTGTTGAGTCTGGTTCCTCTCAAGGTTTCTTCCTAATGCCATCTCAGGGAGTTTTTCCTTGCCACCGTCGCCGTCACCCTTGGCTTGCTCATCAGAGACATTTCATTCATTCATCTCATTATTATCTGCACATTTTTCTCACACATCCACACTTCCAATTATTTTCTTTTCTATAATTATTATTATTTGTTTTTATTTATTTATTTTCTATTATAATTTTATTTATTTATTTATTACTTTATATATAATTATTCTATATATATATATATATATATATATATATATATATATATATATATATATATATAAAATGTTTTTTTTTTTTTTTTTTGTTAAATTTCTTAAATTTTTGTGAAGCTGCTTTGAGACAATGACCATTGTTAAAAGCGCTATGTAAATAAAATTGAATTGAATTGAATTAACCTCTTAACACTTTCTTTTGCTTTACACGCGCGCACAAGCGATATAAGGAACAGTACATGCACGCTTTCAAAAACAAAATAAATTGTTTTACGCACGCACATGTGGTCAGTGTTATGTAAACAGTACATGCGCGCACGGATGTTGATTCATACCAGTAAGTAATGGGCACTAAGACCCAGCACGGGAGACGTTTACCTGCAATTCCGTAGCGCAAGAGAGAAAAACCATTGGCTCAGTTGTGATCACTTGACGCTCAGCGTCAAAACAAGAAGTGCATGCGTGATGCATCATACTCGGTACTTGTAAACCAAGACTTGCTCATTTTTCAAGTAAAAAGTTATTAAAAATCTTGGCTCGTCTTGCGAATCACTCGCAAACCACGTTACTCGCAGTCCGAGGTTTCGCTGTATTTAGCATTTGACAAAAGTTTGTTCAACGTCTGACCTCTCAAATCCGAACCATTTCCAAACCACAGAGGAAACGTTACTACCTTTCTTTGACACAAGGTCATCCTGACACGAAGAGCCGCCATCCATCTCTGATGTTTCTGTAGCCTATTATGTTCCTACATAGAGTGCTATACTCTCACAAGTGAGCGGTTAATTAGGCGCGCCATCATGTGGTCAAACATTATTGCCTCTTAATTATTCTGCCTTTGGTGCAATTACAATGTATCATTTTTCTAAAGAATCGCGATACAATTAGATTAGGACCTTTGCATTTGAAAGGCAATCCTTATGAGATCAGGGCTGGGGAATTTCCGTTAACAGGCTGATTCCTCTACTACACTATGCTTTGTTTAGATCATCTCCACCTCTTTGTATCCTCCCCCTTGAAAAGTATAAACTGTCAAGAGCTGAGTTTTTAGTCAGACTTGGGTAGGGCTGGGCGATATGGCTGAAAACTGTATCACGATATCAATGTTTCATATCGGTCGGTATAGATAATCAGTGATATTTTTTATGACCCATTTAAAATAAGGACCAGGAGAAGAATATATTATATTTAAACATTTTTATTTTAAACATTAAGACAGAAATGTCACCAACCATGGAAAAATCTAATAATTTAAATATAAACATAAGTCTAAAGTCTCAAACATTTAACAACTATCTCTTAACATTTACGGTGCAAAATTAACAGAAAATGTAAGAAATGCTTAATAAAGTGTAATAAAATAGTGCAATGCGTTCATTATATCGGATGCCTTTAGAGATAACTACCACAAAAATATATTGTTGTAATATATTTGAGTTTGATGTTAATTCACTGGCGAGCCCCCAGGGGGCAATACCGCGCTGTATACTTTGTGTCGTGTGCACTGAATGCAGTAAAAGAATACCGTTTTTCTACATGCCTCCGTTTCTTTTCCTCTGCTTGTCTCACACAAAAAGCAAGTAATATTATGTTAGTTGTGCATATTGATGCAAACATAACAATTGTCATATCAAAGAATAAACTACCCGCCAATGTGGCTAGTGAGACTAAAGTTATTACCCGCCACAGCCTAATTTTACCCGCAGTGGGCGGGTGCCATTGTCAATGCCATCTTGTCTCCGTTTATGCTTCCTGAATCGTGACCATACTACTTCCGGGTCCTAGAGCCGGTCGCGGAGTGAGTGCGCACGACAGCAACAAAACTAGCTTTACGACCTCTGTTTTCTTCCAACAAAGAATAAAAAATATCAACCGTTCTATCGAACACAATTTTTATTGATACCGATCACGTGTCTATCGCGAAACATATCGTTATCGTTTTATTGCCCAGTCCTATTAATGAGTAATTAATTTTAAAAAATGTTTTACTTAAAATAAAAAACTTGGGTACTGCCCTTGTGAAAATAATCTTTTTTCTTTTCTCCCCAGATAACACATTTTCCCAAGTCTTCTCTTTCCTCTGATGTGTTCATTGCACTTAGATTTACCTCCAAAAACAGTTCAAAATATGGCCTTTAAAGGAAGTACTAAGAAAACATTATCTGGTCATCGTAAGACAAATCATGAAGAAATGAAGATCCAAAATTACCAGTGCTCAGGTTGTGTGAAGAGATTTAGTAACTCAAGTCATCTGAAAAGACATGAGCACATTCACACTGGAGAGAAGCCGTATCATTGTGCACAGTGTGGGAAGAGTTTTGCAAGGGCTAGTGACCTACGAATACACAAGCGCATTCACACAGGAGAGAAGCCATATCCCTGTGCACAGTGTGGGAAGAGTTTTACTACTTCTAATTATCTGCAAATACACCAGCGCATTCACACTGGAGAGAAGCCGTATCACTGCGCACATTGTGGAAAGAGTTTTACTGCAGCTATGTGTCTCCAAAGACACCAGCGCATTCACACAGAAGAGAAGCCGTATCATTGTGCACAGTGTGGGAAGAGTTTTCCAAGGGCTGATTACCTACGAAATCACCAGCACATTCACACTGGAGAGAAGCCGTATCATTGTGCACAGTGTGGGAAGAGTTTTCCAAGGGCTGATTACCTACGAAATCACCAGCACATTCACACTGGAGAGAAGCCGTATCATTGTGCACAGTGTGGGAAGAGTTTTCCAAGGGGTAATTACCTACGAAAACACCAGCGCATTCACAAAGGAGGGAAGCCGTATCACTGTGCACAGTGTGGGAAGAGTTTTACTGCATCTAGTTCTCTCCAAACACACCAGCGCATTCACACTGGAGAGAAGCCGTATCATTGCACACAGTGTGGGAAGAGTTTTTCTGCAGCTACTAATTTTCAAAGACACCAGCTCATTCACACTGGAGAGAAGCCGTATTCCTGCTCACAGTGTGGGAAGAGTTTTACACAGGCGTGTCACCTGCAAAAACACCAGCTCATTCACACAGGAGAGAAGCCGTATCACTGCGCACAGTGTGGAACGAGTTTTCCAAGGGCTGATGACCTACGAAAACACCAGCGCATTCACACAGGAGAGAAGCCGTATTCCTGCACACAGTGTGGGAAGAGTTTTACTACTTCTAGTTCTCTGCAAATACACCAGCGCATTCACACTGGAGAGAAGCCATATCACTGCTCACAGTGTGGGAAGAGTTTTACTGCAGCTAGTTCTCTCCAAATACACCAGTACATTCACACAGGAGAGAAGCCGTATCACTGCTCACAGTGTGGGAAGAGTTTTCCTACTCCTAGTTCTCTCCAAATACACCAGCGCATTCACACAGGAGAGAAGCCGTATCACTGCTCACAGTGTGGGAAGAGTTTTTCTACTTCTAGTTCTCTACAAATACACCAGCGCATTCATACAGGAGAGAAGCCGTATCACTGCACACAGTGTGGGAAGAGTTTTACTGCAGCTAGTCATCTCCAAATACACCAGCGCATTCACACAGGAGAGAAGCCGTATCACTGCTCACAGTGTAGGAAGAGTTTTTCTACTTCTAGTTCTCTCCAAATACACCAGTACATTCACACAGGAGAGAAGCCGTATCACTGCTCACAGTGTGGGAAGAGTTTTTCTACTTCTAGTTCTCTCCAAATACACCAGTACATTCACACAGGAGAGAAGCCATATCACTGCTCACAGTGTGGGAAGAGTTTTTCTACTTCTAGTTCTCTCCAAATACACCAGCGCATTCATACAGGAGAGAAGCCGTATCACTGCTCACAGTGTGGGAAGAGTTTTTCTACTTCTAGTTCTCTACAAATACACCAGCGCATTCATACAGGAGAGAAGCCGTATCACTGCACACAGTGTGGGAAGAGTTTTACTGCAGCTAGTTATCTCCAAATACACCAGCGCATTCATACAGGAGAGAAGCCGTATCACTGCTCACAGTGTGGGAAGAGTTTTAGACATGCATCTCAATTCAGAAGACACCAGTCCTTTCACACAGGAGAGAATACATAGCACAATCTCAATATGGACAGTGTTGTATCCACTGCAGTCACTCCTAAATACAGGTCCTTCTCCAAAAATTTGCATATTGTCATAAAGTTCATTCTTTTCTGTAATGTACTCATAAACATCAGACTTTCATATATTTTAGATTCATTACACACAACTGAAGTAGTTCAAGCCTTTTATTGTTTTAATATTGATTGTGGCATACAGCTAAACACCTGCAAAAGATTCCTGAGGCTTTTATAAACTCCCAGCCTGGTTCATTACTCAAAACCGCAATCATAAATTGAAGGTCAAACACCTTCAAGTAAAACAATAACATAAAAAACCCTGATATGTAACAATTTTTTTCATAAATTCCTATAAACACACATGTTCAATAAAGTGTTAACACAAACTCAAGATTACAATATTTGTAAAATAGCCTGTAGAACTGTGACAGTATAGTACAGGTATGATGCAAAATACAATAAAAAGTTCAGTCTTATAGCATTACAGTAAAATCCTAAAATAAAAAACAAAATGAAATATTTAGACTATTGTGATATAACAGTGGAACATTCTCTCACAAACTTAAACATTGCTGTGAAATGTCCTTAACTATAAACTATGAAAAAATTAACAACTTCAAACAAGATTCCCAATGTTCCAATTAAAGTTGGATTGGAAACTTTATTACAAATAAAGTACAATGTGAACTTTTAGTTCAGAATCTTAATGCCTTTAGTGCAATTAAGTCAAATCTAAAACGCACCAAAATGGACGGTCCAGTGTATCCAAGAAAGATCCTCTTCCAAACAGGCAGTAAACAACTGGATCCTTGGTGCATTAGGGTGGATTGGAAGAGAGAAGAAAAGAACACATTAAGATTTTAGATTTAAGAGAAAAACGTAATCTGAGATTTGCGACTGAACGTGGCAGTATTAATAAATGAGCTTTGTTTACAGCAGCAACAATAAGAATTAAAATAACAATTAAAAATATCTTACCGTCATTGTCTCTTGAGCTTGCAGGTATTTTTTCTCCCACTGAAACACGATGTGGCGTTTCAGAGTCTTCTCCTCTGTCGCTCAGAGACTGCTTTCCTTCTTACCTGCAGCTCAGCAGCGTGTCTTCACTCCTCTGAATTTATTCAGAAACGCTCCGCGTGCTAAACATTTGAAGGACGCCTGTTTCCCATTGGCTGATTCATATCACATTACCTCTGTGTCTGATACCTGAGCAATAAACGTAGTTGTATTTCGCATCAGGCCACGCCCTCACTCGCGTGCTTATTTAAATGCGCCAGTAATGAAGCATTAATTAGAATATCTCTGGCTGCTGATCAGCCAATCGGAAACAAGATTAGAATGTTCTCGCCTCCAGCTTCTGATTGACTGTGACAGTTAAAGCGGAGAATTCGTGGAGTTTTCGCTAACGTTTTTGGTACAAAAATAACACGATAGTTCCCCTCGTACAAGCTAAACATCAAAATGTAACTTAAAGCGCTGCTTTTAAAAAGCTACACACCAAATACATTATCCTTGTGTCAGAATATTCCGGCCTGCATTAAGAAAGCTGATGGCTAGATTGCCATGGTGATATTTCAGAACAAATATCATCAAAGCAAAAAAACTTGTTTTGATAAGTATCATATACTATAGCCTACATGTAAGTGATGATGTAAAGATAATCTTTTAAAAAGTCATGAAAAAATGCTAAACTTGCATCTAGAACTTAAATGTCAAAGTATTATAAAACTAATATGATTTACCTCAATTAAAATTTTCTTTTTTTTAATTATAGACATTAACCTTTATCTAATGAGTTTTGTATTTAATTACAATTTATTATTGTAATTTTACATAGTTATACATAATTTACAAAAAAAGGAAAAACATGGTAATAAAAGCATATGGTATTTTTACTGTTAAATGTGAAAAAAAGTTCATTTTTCAGTATTGAAATAATACTTAAAAACAGTCGACTTAGTAATTTACAGATAATGTCTGTAATTTTACAGAGATTTGTATTTGTAGACTTTTTTTTTTTTTACAGTGTAGCACATTTAAAAATTTGAAAAGAAAATTTGTGGAAGTATGTGTGAGAAAAATGTGTCTAGATGAGATTGTCCCCTGTGTGAGCCTCTGGAGGCAGTGTTGTACTCTAAAAACTGAACTGCTGGGTCACTATTGAATACTAAATGTTCCTATGGTTTTTATTGACTTTTTGCCACATAACTTCACAGTTTTTGTGATCTCCATTTGTTCTGTTTTGTTTCCCATTGTTTGAGTTAATCTTTTGCCTAATTGCCATGTAGTGGTCTCTTTAATGAACTGCTGATAATTTATAAAACCAGGAAGTGAGTAGCTGAGCACATGGCTGATGTATATAGTTAAGATTTTTTAGGGTAGTCCTCATCAATCCTTGTTTTTGAAGAATTTGAAGGGCAATACCTGTAAGTTTACCTTTGAGTGATGTATAATTTTGGTATTAATGTTAATAGAATGTTGTCATTTATAAACATGTTATCTTAAGCCTTTTCATTGCAAATGTTTAATAGAAAGTCTGTAAACAGCAGTCTTGTAACCTGAATTATTAATCATAATTTTAGTTTATTTGAACATGTTTCAGTCATGTTATTAATAAGAGATTATAGAGGGTAACGTGGTCTGCGAGTGTTGTGCAAGACTTGCAAAGATTTTTAGATAAAAGTCTTGGTTTCTCCCCTTCTCGGTTTTAGTGCGCATCTCTCACTGGTATAATCAACATCCGTGCATGTGTGTACTGTTTACTATAACACTGACCACATGTATGCGCGTACAACATCTTTTTATTGTGTTTTTATGCGTGTGTAAAGTGCGCATGTAAAGCATTAGAAAGTCTCATTAGAGAGGTTAAAGATCCCTTTTCTTTCTCTCCCTGGGTCATTACAACGTGTAATTTGATAACGTGCCCCTTCACACACACACACACACCTCCTCTCGCCTTTAAACACACATTCTCTGCTCTACACAGAAACACTGATTCTCGGATTGAAAAGTCGTGATTCTTTTCAAACGTAAAGTGCAGGTTAATTTGTTTTTTATTTTTAATTTACAATAGTGATTCCGTTAGCTGTGTTTCTTGCTAATTTTTCTGATAAAACATTCTTTCCATTAGTGTTTGTGTGAAATAAGAGTGAAGGAAGTGTTACTATGTAAGATGAGAAGAGGGGAGGGTCTGATCCCTCCTCTCCTCTTACTTTAGCTACACACACACACACACACACACACACACACACACACACACACACACACATTCAGCGCCTGCTCGCACAAACGGAAATACTTATCTGTCTGGGTTTTTTTTAATGTAATGTGTAGGTTAGTTAGTTTTGTTTTTACTTCATATTTTGTATTAATTATTTTTGGCCTTTTTTTTTTGGGGGGGGGGGCTGTGGAACAAATAGTTTCCATTATTTCTTATAGGAAAATCTGATTTACTAGTGTTTTGAAATATGAGGCCGCTTCTGGAACAAATTGTGCTCATAATCCAAGGTTCCACTGTATTTGTTTTCCTTTAATTCAAATTCAAATTTTATTAGTCACATACTAATATGCAGTGAAATGCTTTTATACGACCGCCAGTGACCTTAAAAAAAATAAAATAAAATCTTGTACGTAAAATAAATAATCAGTGAAAAGGAAATACTAAAGAAATAATTTTAACTAGTAAAATTTGTAAAATTAACTGTGCATAAGGGCATAATAAAATATTGCAAAAATATAGAAATATGGTATTAAAGTGTCAGTGGTTGTGCAAATATGCATGAAAGGTGACATGTGCAATTGTCCAGATGTATGAGTATTTAGTGCAAGTGTGTATGAATGTGTCCATGATTGTCCAGTCAGTGTTGTGAGCTTAAAAGATGTTATTAGTCCTGTGTTTGTGGTGTGATTGAGAGACCTTATCGCCTGCGGGAAGAAGCTCCTCCTCAGTCTCTCTGTGTTGGCCGTTAGGGAGCGGAATCTCTTCCCAGACCGCAACAAAGAGAACAGTCCATTACTGGGGTGACTGAGGTCCTTCACGATCTTCCTGGCCTTAGTCCAGCACCGCTTGCTGTAGATGGAGTGCAGGTCAGGGAGCTCAGTGCGGATGATGCGCTCGGCTGATCGCACCACCCTCTGTAGAGCTCGTCTGTCCTGCATGGTGCTGTTCCCGAACCAGGTCGAGATGTTTCCCGTCAGTGATGCTAATTTCACTCTGATCTCTATACTCTTTCATTGTATAGTTGATTCAATTTTTAATAAATGCTGGACTTGAAACTTTGAACATCTTTCAACTTTGTAGTGGATGGAGTTTAGCTTTCTGTCAAATTTCATAAAGGGGAATAACAGGATGTGAAGGGAGGACAGTGCACCATTCATGATTTTCCAGACGTTTCCTCAACAAAGTTAATGGTTCTGCACTATCCATCCAATTATACTGCAAAAACTGAAATCTAAGAAAGGAAAAAAAGCTTATTTCTAGAAACTGTCTTGTTTTTTACCATTAAAGATAAATATTCTTATAAAATACGTTGTGCATTCGATTATAAATCTTAATTTAAGAAAATTGATCTTCGTCTGGCTAGGCAAGTAAATATGAACTCATTTTAAGGAAGAATTTACTAGAAACAAGTGACCGCTATAAAGCCCAAATATTGGTGCATGTTCAATTAGATTGTTGTGCTGTTTTTAAGACTAATATACCACTAAAATTTCTTATTTCAAGAACCTTAAGAAAAGATTATTTCAGATATTTGTGTGTGTCTGTCTGACAGTTTTTGATGATTCAAATTAGGAAAATTTGCTGTGAACATAAACACTTAGCTAAGATGTGTTTTAATTCTTATTTATTTTGTATTGAAAAAGCAACTGCAAATGTTATATCAACAACATGCTCATTTGTAAAAAAACATTTGTACCAAAACTGAAATCTAAGTAAGATGAAATATATAACATGTACTTGTTTTCTGTCTGAAAATATACACTTGTTTTCTGAACAGAACAAGTTTGCAATTATATTCATTTGACAGACACCCACAGTGCAAATATGTGGTAATAACTTGAAGTTTGGTGAAATTAATAAATTTTATGTAATAATAGAACTCGTATACTGCTAGTATTTTACAAAGATTTGGACAAAACCACACAGTGCAAAATCCGTGGGTGTGGTAAGAACTGGCATTTACTAGTACTGAATAAACTGACGTGGTTCAGTCCATTTTCAGGCTCCTATAGGGAGGTGTTAATATTTTTTTATATGCTATAATGTCTATGTGAGTAACCTGATGAACTGAAGTACATTTTAAAATTATTATTAAAGCATTATATAAATTGTAAATAATTTTTCTCGTCAGTTAAACTTTTTTGTAATTTTTACAATGTTTATAACAATTAAACCACCCGTCTTGGTGTAATGGTATTTTCCAATGGAAATCCACATCCGTCATCCTCAAGCTCTTTGGAAGCGCGCGAAGTCAAACGAGGTTGGCTGACAGTTTTCACGTGTAGCCGGAAATCTCTCAGACTCTCTCACGTGCTCTGACTTATTTTGACACCATGGATGAAGAAGAAATTGGAGAAAAATATCCGGACTTGGATCACGTATCAACTGCAAGTTTAAAAGGTAAGGTTTGTTCATTTATACTCATCTACGTTTCTATTTAGCAATCTAACTAGAAAACGTTAGCTAAAATCAATTTGAATTGGGAAGTTGGTATGCTAACTAATTTGAACTAGCATTAGCTGGCAAGATGCAGACTGATGGCAGTTAATATGTTAAATTATCCAATTGCTTTCGATAAATTGCCGCCCCCCCCTTTTTTTGTTTAGTTTTTTTGTTGCCAGAAGTAGTGTTAATGTGTAAATATGCCTTTATGATGGACATCATACATTAACAGCTTTGCTCCCATTGATGTTGATTATTGCTTTGTCCCATTGGTTTGGTTGGTCTTTGTATATATTTGTAGATAATATCACTGTATGTTTGTGCACTCACTAGTAGTGGGGGCATGGCTGCCATTTATTATGGGAAGAGGGAATTTATTCACTGTTTTTGGTTTAGGGAGTCCGGGAAGATACCTGAATTTTTGTTTGTGTTTTTTTTTTTTTTTGCAGGTAATCTAGCTACTAAATATAAATACCATTTTGCTTATTATTTTGGCCTGGGTCCACCCTGAATCTGATCCTCCTCCTCCTGTTGTGTGTGTGTGTGTGTGTGTGTGTGTGTGTTGTTTTGTATATACAAACCTCATTATTTCATCAGTTAATGATTGGATCTAGTTCTTTCTGCCATATACCACCATTTCCATACAGTTTAAAATAGAACCCTGAACCAGTCTTTTGCTGTATGGCCCTAGACTGGGACGTAACACCATATTTAAGTGACTACTTTGATTTTCAAGCACAAAAAAGACAACCACTTTATTATGCAAAGGTGTTTTGCATTTTGCAATTTGTGCCTATAATCTGTTATTAGTTGTTTCTTGTTATTTACCATATTGTTTAATGTGTTTTTCAGCTGCAAATATAAGCACAGATGCTGTCCAGCCTCACTAAGGAGGATTTATGAGATCTCTTTCCAGGACCTGAACACTTCTTCAGGAGGCGAAACATTTGGAGGCTCACTCATGAAGAAAATGAGGTAATGTAGGTTTGACATTTGGTCTAACAATGCAGTGTTTTCTTTTATTCAAGTATCCTGGCCATCATACATATGTCAACTTCAGACTGTAGATATACTTTTCTAAAAATGCATTTTTTTAAATTATATTTTGGAAAAATATTTACACACATTCAGTGAAAATCACATGAAATTCACAAAATGTATTAAAAAATATTCAAAAATATGTCCTTCTGTATACAATTATTAATAGTAAGACTCATCTGATAACAAATAGGTGTTAGAAGCCATAGCAGAGACAATGTTAAACTGCTATGGACAAATGTAATTTGTGAGAATTAACCAGGCTAATGCTTCCTAGGCCTCCAGCTAGATTGTGTAAGATTTACAGTGTTTAACAAACTCCATAATTGATGTAACTTTTCTGCAACCCCATCGCTCTCTTTCTTCATTTCTTGCTCTACTCTCTGATTATTGGTCTGTCTATTTTAGATCATGGATGGACTGCATTGGATTCTCGATCTCCTTCAGATTCTCGACTCTCACTTCATACCTGACCTGAAGACCCGCTGGGGGACTTTCTATGAGAAGGCACAGTTTTATGGAGTGTTCAAAAAGGTCATGAAAGCACCACAGCAAGACAAAGGTAATTACCGCCTGTGTTCCCATGAACATATTAATGTTGGTTTATATACCTCACTGCAGTAAGTAAAATGACATTCTGTTTTTAACAGTGAAGCACTCACTTGCCATGCTAAACGCTTTACGAAACATACAAATTAAAATTTAATTTGTCACATACACAGTCATACACAGTACGATATGCAGTGAAATGTTTATACGACCGCCAGTGACCTTAAAAAGAGAATTAAAGCTTATAGTAAGAAATAAATATGAATAAAAGTAATACGATAGAAAAATTTAATTTAACTAGGATAAAAATAGAAATAAAAATAGAACTATGCTGTACATAAGAATAGAAATAAAAATAGAAATATACCGTACAATAGAACATTTAAAAAATAATAATAATAATTTTGAAATTTGTTGAAAGATGGTGTGCAAATATGCATAAAACGTGTCTTATTAAGGTGCCTTATTAAAGGGGCATGGACTTGGTCAAGCTGTTTGGACTGCATTGTGTGTTAGGAGAGTGTGTACACAACCACTCTACAATGATAAAGAGCCGCCCAGCGATTTTCTTTTAATTTAATAATATAAGATGCCCCTACTGAAATCAGGCCGTTTTCAAAAGCCTGTTGGTGTGAAGTCATACCGACAGAGGCCGCTCCTACTATAGTTGATTGACACTGGTGTTTTAGCAAAGACCCGCCCCGAGTGAAAAAAGAGCCGTCGGCCATTGTTTTTCTACACTTGAGCAAAATGGCGCCTACATGAGTGTGGTGTGCAGCTTGTTGCTGTAGTGCGGTGGTCTAGTGGTTAGGATTCGGCGCTTTCATGTGGGAGACCTGGGTTCGATTCCTGCTCAAGGTACATGCTTTTTTGCACGACATATTTATAAAGTTTTTCTAAAGTTCGTTTAGTAACGAGGCGAGTGCGCTATGCTTCGGTAAGCTTTTCTGACACCAGGAGAGACACAAACACACACACACACACACACACACACACACACACACACACACACGTTATCTGTCAGAAAGGTCTCTGTTTATTAACAGAAAAAGATCGGTTTATAGATTTGTTTGACTAAACGCCTGAGCTATAGACATATGTTACTACAAATGAACCATTGTAAATGTCCTGGTGAGATCCCGAAAAAACAATGCTTCGCGTGTATAAGGTCGCGGGTTGAATAGCCGGCATTTACATCAGGTAGTCATTAATCTCTCGTGGTCTAGTGGTTAGGATATGGCACACTCAGCGCAGCAACGAGTTTGATTCCCGGTCTGGGAAGTCAAAAAAGTTTTACAACCAGATTCACATGTAAAATTTTATATACATATATAACTATGTACAGTGGTGTGACAACCAGACTGCTCATTACCGTCGCACTCACCGCCGTGGAAAGCGGCAGCGGCCAAAATAAACCAGGAGCATTTCAAAATAATTCGTGAAATGACCGCCAGGTGGCGCAAATTGACATTTTCCGTCGTATCGGTTTTTAAATATATTCAGAGCTTAAGTCATAATAAAGTCAAAACAATATGTTGTAGCGAAGTAATACTACAATTATTCAAATTCAAATTTTATTAGTCACATACACAATCATACACAATTATACACAATTATGATAATTTACACATCCAACAAACATGAAAAACTATAAATATGAAAAATATGAGTTAGAAAACATTGGTTTTATTTTGTTTAGACAGACTCTGTTTTTATCTGTTCAGTGTTATTATTAAAGAAAACAGCACAAACAACAGCACAAGGGCTTTAAAAAAAATTATTTCGACAATACTTACTGTTGTTAGAGTTTAAGACATCAAGATTTAAATATAGAAATAACTAAAACAAATAGAGCAAACTTCCAGAATATATAATAAAAAAATAAATCAATAAAAAAGATGTATGCAGTATAATCGGGGCCTCTCATTACATTATTTGCTCGCACTTTGTCTGGCACTGAACCAAAATATATTGTCTTACATTTGTGAATAAAATATCATTGTTTTATTCAGAGATTTACAGTATTTGTGCAAAATAATAGTTATGCAATATAATTACAGGCTCTGGATTCGTTTTTCGTTTGCAGTATAAAACCAAATACATCTTACTATTTTTGAGAGATTCGTCATAAAAAATAAAAAAAAACTGTTTTTTTTTCAGATATTTGTCTGTACAAAATAATATTTATGCAATATAATCACGGACTCTTGATTCGTTATTCGTTTGCAATATAAACCAAAATACATTAACCATATAATATAAACCAAAATATAAACCAAAATATTTAATTTGCTGTATTAAATATTTATGCCGTCTCATCAAGGATCCAAAGATTGCGTTGTACTAAATAATATTTTTGCTGATTTTTTTCTGCGATTCAGTTGTACTGAATGATGTTTTACTGTATGTTTATATTAAAAAAATATGAGTTAGAAAACATTGGTTTTATTTTGTTTAGACAGACTCTGTTTTTATCTGTTTAGTGTTATTATTAAAGAAAACAGCACAAACAACAGCACTAGGGCTTTAAAAAAAAATATTTTGACAATACTTACAGTTGTTAGAGTTTAAGACATCAAGATTTAAATATAGAAATAACTAAAACAAATAGAGCAAACTTCCAGAATATATAATAAAAAAATAAATCAATAAAAAAGATGTATGCAGTATAATCCGGGCCTCTCATTACATTATTTGCTGAAAGTGTGTACAAACAACAGCACAATGCATGTGTGAATGGCTGAAACGTTAAGTCAGATGAACGCGCGCGCCGATATGAGAGATTAGATCTTTCAGCACGCCGATGTCAGTCACTAGCAAGGAGCATTTACTGATCACATTTAAACAATTTATTCATACAGATGTACATGTTTTATAGGTTTGTTACTGAAGAACTGTGGCAGCGGGCACACCTAAAAATAAACGCAGGATTATTTTTTTTTATAGTTTTATATAAATAAAAAATGCTTTTTTATATAAATGTGGGCTACTGTTATCTACAGTACTTTATAATGTAATATTTTTTTTCATTAGTTTATATTAAAGCAGATATTTCTCTTTCTATAAGTATATATTTTTCATGTCTCTGAGGCGAGTATACTGTACACGGAATTTGGGTTCATTTTCTGACGCGCTCAAGTTCACCGAAAACAATACAGAACCCCGTTTAGTGTAATTTATTTCATTTAATAAATCTACTACAAATTTAAAGAACACAAAATATAAGATGACACAAGACCCTGGATTCGTTTTTCGTTTGCAGTATAAAACCAAAATACATCTTACTATTTTTGAGAGATTTGTTAAAAAAAAAAAACCTAAAAAAAAAATAAATAAAAATTCAGATATTTGTCTGTACAAAATAATATTTATGCAATATAATCACAGGCTCTTGATTCGTTATTCGTTTGCAATATAAACCAAAATACATTAACCATATAATATAAACCAAAATATTTAATTTGCTGTATTAAATATTTATGCCGTCTCATCAAACTCGCAACTCACTCCGAAGAGCATCCTTCTCTGCCTTGCAAACTCCCAACTCACTCCGAAGGGTACCAATCTCTGCCTCTGTCTGTTTCCTTCCTTCACAGAATTCTTTTGACCAGGGCTTGAAATTTAATATCGTATATAATATTTAATATTGGCATAATATCCCTGCCCCAATTCTCACAGTGTACAGTATGAATTGAAATAATAATAGTGTTTTTCTTTACTGAATAGGCAGAGCCTCTGAATAGGCAGAGCCGTTGATGTCTTTGGTTTCGGCTGTGAGTGGATGCACTGTAGTAATCCACGTTTTATACAAATTACATAACCTTTTTTCAGTCATGATATACTAACATATTTTTGCCGTGTAGTGCGCGCGCAACATCTAAAGGGCGAGCGTTCACACAGCTGACCAAATCGTCCTTTGCGTGCCCCTCCCCCAAACAGCGCAGCGAGGAGCATTTACATTTAAACAGGTTTTACAGGTGTGCTTTGCGAAGTCAGACACATACAGTTCTGTACAAATGCAAATAACCTGTGAATAGCTGTTCTCACCTACAGTATACACTCGGAGAAACTAGAATCCCTGGAATTAGATTTTTCTTACCATAACATGTAGTGTTATTAATCACTCTACACTGTTTTTAATTACTTTTAATTTTATTTATAAATAAACAAACCAAATAAAATTATTCCATGTGTATTTACCCTTTGTAAAATAGCATTAAAAATGATGGGTCGTGTATCGAGCGATTTAAAAAACAATACAAGGCACGTTATGATAAGGAACCTTTCTACAGTACAGTATCTCTTCCATTTCAGTGATTAAGAAACGGTAAAAATGTCAATTTTGGAATCCACAGACGCTCAAACAGCAAAAGAACATGATAATAATAATCAAAATAATATTATTATTCTTTTTGCTTTTTATGTCCACCATTTAATAATGATTTAATTATCAATAATTAAAGCTGCTCACATCGCGCGCTTTCACTTTAAAAATGCAGTGTTTAATCAGCAAGTATATGTCGCCTCTCTTTATGATTGAGAAATATTCTGACTGAAACAAATCTGCTCGTGTCGGATTGTTCATTTTTTATGAAAGAGGAGAGTAGAAGGGGAAAACTGAAAGTGTGTACAAACAACAGCACAATGCATGTGTGAATGGCTGAAACGTTAAGTCAGATGAACGCGCGCGCCGATATTAGAGATTAGATCTTTCAGCACGCCGATGTCAGTCACTAGCAAGGAGCATTTACTGATCACATTTAAACAATTTATTCATACAGATGTACATGTTTTATAGGTTTGTTACTGAAGAACTGTGGCAGCGGGCACACCTAAAAATAAATGCAGGATTATTTTTTTTATAGTTTTATATAAATAAAAAATGCTTTTTTATATAAATGTGGGCTATAATTTTTTTTCATTAGTTTTTTTTCATTAGTTTTTTTCACAAATCTGCTCGTGTCGGCTCATATCGGGAGCATTTTTGATGCTTGTGAATAAATCTTTTAGTCAATGTACGTTAAATGTGTGCGCTGTTTAACTTTGCCAAGTTTTGATCTAAAGTCAGATGAACGCGCGTGCCGATATGAGAGATTAGATATCTCTTTCAGCAAACACATTCACAGGAGCATTTACTTACATCTAAACTGAGTCATTTACATAAATCACTGATCACATTTAAACAATTTATTCATACAGATGTACATGTTTTATAGGTTTGTTACTGAAGAACTTTGGCAGCGGGCACACCTAATAATAAATGCCGGATTATTATTTTTTTATTTATTTATAGTTTTATATAAATAAAAATGCTTTTATAAATGTGGGCTACTGTTATCTACTTCAAATATTTGTTAAAACAGCCAGGAAACTCACTCTGACCATTTTAATAATTCATTGATAAGTTAGGGATTCCTTTGGTTACGGCTGTGCTGATCATGTCATCTCGTCGTCAGTGAGCGCGCCTATACAGTAATTCACTTCTCATACGAATTACATAATCTAATATTTTTTTTTCATTAGTTTATATTAAAGTATATATTTTTCACGTCTGTGCGGCGAGTATACACGGAGTTTGGGTTCATTTTCTGACGCGCTCAAGTTCACCAAAATCAATACAGAACCCCGTTTACTTTATTTATTTAACAAAATCATAAAGTTTTTTCGTCATTGTGTGTGCACCTAAATAAAAGTAGAGTCTTATAAAAGCTACAAATTTAAAGAACACAAAATATAAGATGACACAAGACCCTACACGTGTAGCCTTTCTACTGTAATTAAACGTTTACGTTGCTTAAATTCGATCCTAAAAAACAGAATTTAATTTTAATTATAAATTTGTACTGTAATGTTACTACTGTGATTATGAATTCGTTCATTTACAATGTTTCACTTTATTTTATCTGCAACGACGTGCAGCTGTGGACGACCTGCGCCTCATTAAGCCTGGAGAGAACGAACTGATGCCTGAGGCATCAGTCTATAGTTATATAGCGCCACTCAGTGGTAAAAGCCAGCAAACGCACAAACCCAAATGCTGACGCCATACACGCCATACACCGGCGACGGTAGAAGTCGCATACTGCCTGTGCACCCACTGTATGTATGTATGTATGTATGTATGTATGTATAAATATGAGGGCATAATAAAAATATTACAATATATATATATATATATATATATATGAGGGCATAATGAAAAATATTACAATATATATATATGAAGGCATAATAAAAATATTACAATATATATATGAGGGCATAATAAGAATATCACAATATATACAGTGGTGTGAAAAACTATTTGCCCCCTCCTGATTTCTTATTCTTTTGCATGTTTGTCACACTTAAATGTTTCTGCTCATCAAAAACCGTTAACTATTAGTCAAAGATAACATAATTGATCACAAAATGCAGTTTTTAAATGAAGGTTTACATTATTAAGGGAGAAAAAAAACTCCAAATCTACATGGCCCTGTGTGAAAAAGTGATTGCCCCCCTTGTTAAAAAATAACTTAACTGTGGTTTATCACACCTGAGTTAAATTTCTGTAGTCACCCCCAGGCCTGATTACTGCCACACCTGTTTCAATCAAGAAATCACTTAAATAGGAGCTACCTGACACAGAGAAGTAGACCAAAAGCACCTCAAAAGCTAGACATTATGCCAAGATGCAAAGAAATTCAGGAACAAATGAGAACAAAAGTAATTGAGATCTATCAGTCTGGTAAAGGTTATAAAAGCCATTTCTAAAGCTTTGGGACTCCAGCGAACCACAGTGAGAGCAATTATCCACAAATTGCAAAAACATGGAAAAGTGGTGAAGCTTCCCAGGAGTGGCCGGCCGACCAAAATTACCCCAAGAGCGCAGAGACAACTCATCCGAGACGCCACAAAAGACCCCAGGACAACATCTAAAGAACTGCAGGCCTCACTTGTCTCAATTAAGGTCAGTGTTCACGACTCCACCATAAGAAAGAGACTGGGCAAAAACAGCCTGCATGGCAGATTTCCAAGGCGCAAACCACTTTTAAGCAAAAAGAACATTATGGCTCGTCTCAATTTTGCTAAAAAAACATCTCAATGATTGACAAGACTTTAGGGAAAATACCTTGTGGACCGACGAGACAAAAGTTTTTGGAAGGTGCGTGTCCCGTTACATCTGGCATAAAAGTAACACAGCATTTCAGAAAAAGAACATCATACCAACAGTAAAATATGGTGGTGGTAGTGTGATGGTCTGGGGTTGTTTTGCTGCTTCAGGACCTGGCAGGCTTGCTGTCATAGATGGAACCATGAATTCTACTGTCTATCAAAAAATTCTGAAGGAGAATGTCCGGCCATCTGTTCGTCAACTCAAGCTGAAGCGATCTTGGTTGCTGCAGCAGGACAATGACCCAAAACACACCAGCAAATCCACCTCTGAATGGCTGAAGAAAAACAAAATGAAGACTTTGGAGTGGCCTAGTCAAAGTCCTGACATAAATCCTATTGAGATGTTGTGGCATGACCTTAAAAAGGCGGTTCATGCTAGAAAACCCTCAAATAAAGCTGAATTACAACAATTCTGCAAAGATGAGTGGGCCAAAATTCCTCCAGAGCGCTGTAAAAGACTCGTTGCAAGTTATCGCAAACGCTTGATTGCAGTTATTGATTTTTTTTTTTCTCTCTAAATAATAAAACCCCTCATTTAAAAACAGCATTTTGTGTTTACTTGTCTTATCTTTGACTAATAGTTAAATGTGTTTGATGATCAGAAACATTTTGTGTGACAAACATGCAAAAGAATAAGAAATCAGGAGGGGGGCAAATAGTTTTTCACACCACTGTATATATGAGGGCATAATAAAAATATTACAATATATATATGAGGGCATAATAAAAGTCTTACAATATATATATTAGGCATAATAAAAGTCTTACAATATATAGGGGAAATTCTTTAGTATTTTTATTGATATTTATTCCTTACTTATAAGCTTTTATTTTCTTTTTAAGGTCACTGGCTGTCGTATAAGCATTTCACTGCATATCATACTGTGTATGACTGTGTATGTGACAAATAAAATTTGAATCAAAGGAGAGGAAGATAGGTGGAAGGAGACAGAGATGAAGAGAGAGAGACAGAGTATGGGAAGGTGAGCGTGAATGAACAGATGCAAGAGGAGACGGGAAGATAGCAGCAGGGAAGATTTAACACGTTAATATCAGATCTATGAGGAAGAGAGCAAGAGAGTAGAAATAACTCCTTTATATTTAAAATAATTCTAACATCATGTAAAATTATTTTTAACTGTTTTTTAAATATTTTTAACTGTTGTCAAAGCTATACCCCACTTGTATTGTGAAGACACGCCCCACAGAACTGGGGGGAGGGTTCAGTAGAGGTCATTAACATTTAAAGGAGCATGTACTGAAACAGGTTGCTGAGAACAGAGCTACTTTTTACCAGGTAAAAGTAGTGTTTTTTTTACACAACAATTGAGAATTTTTAATTAAAGTATATTACAAACTTTTCATTAGGACCCTAACGAATCATATTAACCTATGCAAAATTGAGACTGTATGTCTCCCTTTTTTTGCACCTAACTGAACAACGAGACAGTAAGGCATTATAATAGTCCAACCTAGAAGTGATAAAAGCATGAACTAGTTTTTCTGCATCGTTTAGCGACAATATATTTCTTATCTTGGCAATATTTTTGAGGTGAAAGAATGCTATCCTGGTGATATTATCTACATGAGCTTCAAATGAAAGGCTGGAATCTATAATCACGCCGAGGTCTTTTACTGTTGCACTTGATGGAACAGAAAGGCCATCTAAAGTTACGGTGTAATCTAAGATTTTACTTCTAGCTGGATGCGGTCCTATGACTAGAACTTCTGTCTTATCCGGATTAAGCAGAAGGAAGTTAATTAGCATCCAATTTCTTATGTTCTGCACACATTGCTCAACTTTAGTAAGCTGTTTTTTCTCATCAGGTTTTGTTGAGACGTATAGCTGTGTGTCGTCAGCATAACAATGAAAACTAATACCATGCTTACAGATTATGTTGCCCAGAGGAAGCATGTAAAGGGAGAAAAGCAGTGGCCCTAAAACTGAACCCTACGGAACGCCAAACTCCACTAGAGAACATGCAGAATAATGCATCCATTTAAGTCTACATACTGATAACGATCGGTCAAATAGGATCTGAGCCAGGAGAGGGCTGTACCCTTAATTCCTACTACATTTTCTAATCTGTGAAGAAGAATAGCATGATCAATGGTGTCAAAAGCTGCACTGAGGTCGACTAATACAAGCATAGTTACACAACCCTGATCAGAGGCCAATAGTAAGTCATTTACTACTTTAACGAGTGCTGTTTCTGTGCTGTGATGAGGCCTAAATACTGACTGATACAGTTCATGTATGCCATTTCTATGTAGATATGAGCATAGCTGCTCCGCTACTATCTTTTCCAGAATCTTGGAGATAATGGGGAGGTTTGATATTGGCCTGTAATTGGACAGCTGACAGTGCTCGACGTCAGGTTTCTTAATTATTGGTGTGATAACTGCTAATTTGAAAGATTTTGGAACATAACCAATGCTGAGTGAGGAATTAATTATTCTCACCAGCGGTTCTGTTATTACTGGTACTATCTGTTTAAGAAAATGTGTCGGTATAGGATCTAATATACAGGTTGATGAATTTGCAGAAGAGATGAGTGAAATTAGCTCATTGCCACGGCGGTCTACATCCCACCCCACGCGGACACAGGCACTGCTCTGTCTGAACTACATGATGTGCTGAGTGAGTTCCAAAACAAACACCCGGACGCAGCGCACATTGTAGCAGGTGACTTTAATAAAGCGAACCTCAGACAGGTTATGCCAAACTTTCACCAACATGTTACATGTCCGACAAGGGGACTCAACATTCTGGACCACTGTTACACACCATACAAGCGGGGCTACAAAGCTGTTCCACATCCAGCATTCGGGAAATCAGACCACAACGCCATTTTCCTTATACCGGAATATCAACAAAGCTTTCGTCGTGAAGCTCCGGTCATGAGGGAGGTGCAACGCTGGTCTGCCCAATCAGAAGCTACGCTACAGGACGCGCTCGATGACGTAGATTGGGACATGTTCCGAGCCTGCGCAGTAGACATCAACGAGTTTGCGGATGTAGCAGTTAGCTTCGTTAGCACGCTCGTAAATGAAGTTGTCCCGACAGTGAGGTTCAAATCGTTTCCGAACCAGAAGCCTTGGGTAGACCGATCGATCCGCGATGCTGTGAATGCCCGGACCGCTGCTTATAATGCCGCACTCATTAGCGGCGATATGAGCGCATACAAAGCGGCTTCTTATAGCGTCAGGCGAGCGGTGAGGGAAGCAAAGGGGCGGTTCCGACAGCGAACTGAATCACACTTCCATCAGGGTGACACACGCCGCATGTGGCACGGATTACGCACAATCACGGACTACAAGGTTGCCAAAGACACCACGACGATCGTCGCCGACTCTGCATTCGCCAACGAGCTGAACGCATTCTTCGCCCGGTTCGAGGTTAGCCAGGCGGCTAATGCTAGCAGCCTGCTGACTGAGAGTGATGACGTCATCAGCGAGGATTGCGTCATCAGCATCGCAGAGCACGACGTTCGCACGGCGCTGAGGAGGGTGAACACCAGGAAAGCGGCGGGTCCAGATGGCATCTCTGGGCGCCTGCTGCGCTGCTGCGCTGACCAGCTGTCAGGTGTGTTCACCTGTATCTTTAATGAGTCCCTGGCGAAGTCTGTGGTCCCGGCGTGTTTCAAGAGATCCACCATTGTCCCCGTGCCCAAGACCAACAAACCCTCATGCCTGAATGACTACCGGCCTGTTGCACTGACATCGATGGTCATGAAGGTATTTGAGGGTCTGCTAAAAAACATCATCTCCTCCTCCATCCCCAGCTCCATAGATCCACTTCAGTTCGCCTACCGCCCCAACAGATCCACAGAGGATGCCATCTCCCATGTTCTGCACACCACTCTCAGCCACGTGGACAAGATGCAAGGTAACTATGTGAGATTGCTTTTTATAGATTACAGCTCTGCCTTCAACACAATAGTGCCTAACAGACTGTTCACAAAGCTGAGAGATCTAGGACTTAACAAACGCTTGTGTGCCTGGGTGTTGGACTTCCTCTCGGACAGATCTCAAGCGGTGAGAGTGGGCAAGTGCTTCTCCAGCAGCATCACCATCAACACAGGTGCTCCACAGGGATGTGTTCTCTCTCCACTGCTATACTCTCTCTACACTTCAGACTGTGTGGCCATGTTCGACTCCAACACCATCGTTAAGTTTGCTGACGATACGGTGGTGCTGGGCTTCATCTCCAACAACGATGAGTCGGCCTACATAGATGAAGTGGAGAACCTGGCACTATGGTGTGAAGAAAACTGCCTCCGACTGAACGTCAGTAAGACGAAGGAGCTGGTGGTGGACTTCAGAAGGGGACAACTGGACCACAAACCCCTCATCATCAATGGAGCTCCAGTGGAGAGGGTGAGCAGCTTTAAGTACTTGGGCGTCCACATCTCCGAGGATCTGACATGGACTGAGCATATCTGTGCTCAGACGAAAAGGGCAAAGCAGCGTCTGTACCACCTGAGGCAGTTGAGGAAGTTTGGGGTTTCCCCTGCTGTCCTTAAGGCTTTCTACTCGGGTGCTGTTGAGAGCATCCTAACACAGAACATTTCATCCTGGTTTCGGAATAGCTGTGTACAGGACAGGAAAGCCCTCCAGAGAGTGATCCGGGCAGCTGAACGCTGCTGCAGGTTAACTCTCCCCTCCATGCAGGACATCTACACCAGGAGATGTAAAACCAGGGCAGCTCGTATCATTAAGGACTTGTCGCACCCCAATAACGGACTGTTCAAACTTCTGCATTCAGGCAGAAGGTTCCGGGTCATTATGGCCAAAACGGAGAGACTCATCAGGAGTTTTTATCCACAGGCGATTAGACTCCTCAACCATGATGGGCCACTCTCCCATTCATAGGACTGGTAACAGTTCACCCACACACTGCTGTGCTGACATTCCACACTGCACACTGCACTTTAGTCTGGACTGTAAGCATCACTTGCACTAACATCTTTATCCTGCTCAGATACACACTTTATTATTATGTTTACATTTGCACCTTTTTTTTTTTTTTTTTAAATTTCAATTTCTATTTCTATTTATAGATTATTTCTTTTCTTTTGTTTCTTGTTATTTGCACAAAGTAGGAGCGGTTCAGGATACATTTCACTGCGTGTTGTACTTGTATAACTATGCATGTGACAAATAAAGAATCTTGAATCTTGAATCTTGAATCATTCTCTTCAAGGGGAGTAAAGTATTCTAGGTTCGAATCTGACATGGCTAGGTTTACATCTGTATCAATTACATTGTTCAGTTTCAAAGCCTCAATTTTATGCCTGATATTTACAATTTTGTTATTAAAAAAGTTCATGAAGTCCTCACTATTGCATGATGATGTTGTGGAGATTTCTGTAGTGGTCTTATTTCTGGTTAATTTGGCTACGGTATTAAATAAATATCTAGGATTATTTTTATTTTCTTCTACAAGAGTGGAGAGATACGTTGATCTAGCTACACTAAGAGCTTTCCTATAGTTCAGGATGCTCTCTTTCCATGCTATTTGAAATACTAACAATTTAGTTTGACGCCATTTACGCTCTAATTTCCGAGCGGTCTGTTTTAAAGTGCGCGTGTGATCGTTATACCAGGGAGCGAGTTTCTTATCTCTAATAATTTTTCTTTTAGCTGGAGCTACATTATCTAATGTACAACGAAATGTCGACTCTAAATATTCAGTCGCCTGATCGAGTTGTGTGGGGTCAGACGGTGACCTAATCGAAGTTTGTAACTCTGGGAGATTACTGATAAAACTCTGTGTGGTAGTAGCGCAGTGCTGTGTGTACATTATCACTGTGACACACTTGAATGGAGACAAGATCTGATAGAATCTGATCTGAGATCTGAGATAATTTCAGACAGTGGAATTGTGAATACATTTCTTATACTTAATCCGAAAAATATTATTAAGTCTAAAGTGTGACCTCCTTTATGAGTGGGTCCTACTACACACTGATTTACGCCTACGGAGTCCAGTATGGACATAAATGCTGTTCTCAGAGGGTCTTCTGGATTCTAAACATGAATGTTAAAATCTCCAGCAATTAACACTTTGTCTACAGAAACGACTAGATTTGAGATGAAATCTGCAAATTCACTAAGAAATTCAGAATACTGCCCTGGAGGTCTGTAAATTATAATTAGTGGAATCGACTGAGCTGATTTAATATACTTAAGTACACTTATGTTACTATAAAGAATTTCAAATGAGTTAAATTTGTGTCCGTGTTTTTGTATGATAGACAGATTATCATTATGAATAACTGCGACACCTCCTGCTCTACCAGTTAACCGAGGCTGGTGTGTGTAGCTCTACCCAGGAGGACTAGCTTCATTTAGAGCTACATACTCATCCTGGGGTCTGGTAGTTCCTCTCCTGCTTTGTACTGAAGTCCACTATCAGCTCCTTTGTCTTGCTGATGTTCAGGAGGAGATTGTTCCTCTGGCACCAGATTAACTGAGTGTGTCCAGGACATAAAAGATTGGATGACCAATAACTTTCTTTTACTAAATTCAGATAAGACAGAGATATTACTTATTGGCCCAAAAACCAGCACACAACAGCTTTCACAATTCAGCTTGCGCTTAGAAGGATGTACTGTTATTACCAGCTCAGCAGTAAAAGATCTGGGAGTAATATTAGACAGTAACTTGTCTTTTGAAAATCACATTTCAAATATCACAAAAACAGCCTTTTTCCATCTTCGAAATATTGCTAAACTTAGGAACATCTTATCCGTATCTGATGCAGAAAAACTAGTTCATGCATTCATGACCTCCAGACTGGACTATTGTAATGCATTACTAGGTGGTTGTCCTGCATCCTCAATAAACAAGCTTCAGTTAATCCAAAATGCAGCTGCCAGGGTTCTCACTAGATCCAGAAAATATGATCATATAACCCCAATATTATCATCCCTGCACTGGCTACCTGTTCAGTTTAGAATAAATTACAAAATAGTATTACTTACATACAAGGCCTTAAATGGTTTAGCTCCCACATACCTAACCAGTCTTCTGATACGCTACAATCCACCACGCGCCTTAAGATCACAAAACTCCGGACTTCTGGTAGTTCCCAGAATTTCAAAATCTACAAAAGGGGGTAGGGCTTTTTCATATTTAGCTCCAAAGCTTTGGAATAGCCTTCCAGACAGTGTTCGGGGAGCAGACACGGTTTCTCAGTTCAAAAGTAGACTCAAGACGCATCTTTTTAATCTGGCATACACATAACTCATCCCAGTACTCATACTCCAGTACACCTATACCGAATGGCAACTACGCTAATTCTCCCCATCTGTTCTGTATTTCTCTACCCATCCCGAGGCATCGGGAGATTTTGCCAGCTTCAGTAGACAAAGGCCGACCCTGCGAGGTTCCTGAGGCATCCAGAGAAGGACCAGCTCCAACTGGATTCAGCTTTATGATGGTTGGAGCTACACATGCTGCTCCTGTGCTTCCAGTGATCCAGACCTCATCTGCCCTCTGCACCTACTGACTCGTCCCTATGCTGAACTGGTCTTCATGACAATTTAAATAATTTCTGTCATATTGAATTTTCACCTGCACAACACACAAGATGTTATATCATTTCTATCTGTTATCGCCCAAATGAGGATGGGTTCCCTGTTGAGTCTGGTTCCTCTCAAGGTTTCTTCCTAATGCCATCTCAGGGAGTTTTTCCTTGCCACCGTCGCCGTCACCCTTGGCTTGCTCATCAGAGACATTTCATTCATTCATCTCATTATTATCTGCACATTTTTCTCACACATCCACACTTCCAATTATTTTCTTTTCTATAATTATTATTATTTGTTTTTATTTATTTATTTTCTATTATAATTTTATTTATTTATTTATTACTTTATATATAATTATTCTATATATATATATATAAAATGTTTTTTTTTTTTTTTTTTTTGTTAAATTTCTTAAATTTTTGTGAAGATGCTTTGAGACAATGACCATTGTTAAAAGCGCTATATAAATAAAATTGAATTGAATTGAATTTCCAATCTCCTCCAGGTAGGCCGTCTCATCGTTGTTCGTGATCAGGCTGACCACGACAGTGTCGTCAGCAAACTTGATGTTGGTGGGGGCCACGCAGTCATGGGTGTACAAAGAGTACAGCAGGGGGCTCAGAACACAACCCTGTGGGTCTCCAGTGCTGAGAGTGAAGGAGGCTGAGACATGTGCACCCATCCTTATTACTGCCCTTGGTCTGCCAGTTAGGAAGTTGGAGATCCACTGACACATAGATGAGCTGAGTCCCAGGTACTCCAGCTTGGGGATGAGTGTGGAGGGAATTATGCTATTAAACGCAGATCTGTAGTTGATGAAGAGCATTTTAACATAATTCCCCCTCCAAGTGTCCAGGTGAGTGAGTGATGTGTGGAGAAGATGGGAGATTGCATCGTCTGTGGAGCAGTTTGGGCAGTATGCAAACTGTAGAGGGTCCAGTGTGTTGGCATAATTTCCAGTGAAGAAATTATGAAGTCTCTGACCAGGCATTCAAAGCACTTCATCACTACTGAGGTGAGGGCTACAGGGCGATAGTCATTGAGAGAAGCAGGATGAGGTTTCTTTGGGACAGGAACAATGATTGACTCTATGAAGCATGTAGGGATCACCGACTGAGATAAAGAGATGTTGAATATCTCAGTGAACACAGGTGCTAGCTGGTCTGCGCAGGCTCTGAGATTACGACCTGAGATGCCGTCTGGTCCTGCTGCTTTCCTGGTGTTCAATCTCCTGAAGGCTCTTCTCACGTCATGCTCCGAGATGATGAACACGTTTCTGGTGCTGGCAGTGTCTTCCTGTCTGCAGCCGTTAGCGCCGCTACCATTAGCATCGCTAGCGTCTTTGGCTGCAGCCTCGAAGCGAGCATAGAATGTGTTCAGCTCGTCTTCCAGAGTCACGTCCGCGTTCGCCATACCGGTTGTTGGTGTTTTATAGTCAGTTATTGTTCTTAGTCCCTGCCACAGGCTCCTAGACGTCACACTGTTGGAGTTGTGACTCTAGTTTCCTCCCGTAGCGCTGCTTCTCCTCTTTCACCGCCTTCCGGACATTGTATGTCGCAGCCTTGTATGGGTCCATGTCCCCCAACGCAAGTCCCGCGTTGTAGACTGCGGTGCGAGATGTCAGAGCGTCGCGGATGGTTTTATCCACCCACGGCTTCTGGTTGGGAAACGTTCTGATAGTCTTTTTCTCCATGGTATCATCCTCTAGTTTCCTGATGAATCCCACAACCGCTTCCGTAAACACGCTGACGTCATCAGACCCGTTTCTGAACATGCCCCAGTCTGCAACATCGAGTGCATCCTGTAACGCGGCCACCAATTGGTCCGTCCAGCGGGCGACCTCCCTCTGAACCAGATCTTCCTGTTTCAGCCTTTGATTGTATTTTGGCATGAGGAAGATGGCGACGTGGTCGGATTTACCAAACGGAGGGCGAGATTTCTCCTTGTAGCCGTCCTTGACCATAGTGTAACAATGGTCCAATGTCCTTTCGCCCCTGGTGGGGCAGGTGATATGCTGATGAAAGTTCGGTGCTGCAACTTGCATAAGGCAGTGTCGGTGTCCGCTTGTGGTGGAATGTAAACGGCACTGATTATGACCGATGTAAACTCCCGAGGTAGATAAAAACGATGACACGTTATGGTCAGTAGTCCCAGATTTGGTGTGCAGGAGCGTGTAAGAGGAGCTACGCTCGTGCTGTTGCACCAGCTGTTGTTCACCATTAAACACACGCCGCCTCCCCTTGACTTTCCAGAGTCCCGTGTCCTGTCCATGCGGTGAACCCGAGAAAAACTCGGCTGGCTAGATGGCGTGGTCCGGCACTGCTAGGTTCAGCCATGTCTCGGTGAAGCAGAGGAGATTGCAGTCCCGAATGTTTCTCTGGAACTTTACCCTGGCCCTGAGGTCATCGAACTTGTTCTCCAGTGACTGGACATTGGCGAGCTGGATGCTAGGCAGAGGTGTGCGGTGTGCACGGGCTCTCAGCCTGTTCCTGACGCAAGCTCGTTTCCCTCAGGGCCGCTGCTTCGTGTTGCGTCCTTTGTTCTCCCTCAAGAGCTCCCTCGGCCAGCTCAGATCCGGAGTTAAAAATTTCGAATTGTGAGTACATTGTATACCAATCGAAACGAGTGGTTTTAAAACGTTAAAAACTAACTTAAAAAACAAAAACAAAGAAAATGTGGTCGGAGCAGTCGTGACGTAACCGACCTCACCGGCGCCATCTTGGTACATGTTCCCATCACCTGTGGCTCCACCCAAGACATTAGGACATGCAAGTGAAGCTATGTTTCACATTCTTGAGGTAAAAGCATTTGAGAATGAATGAGAAATTTCATATTACTTGTTACTATATGATACAATGAGTGTGAATTGTCTTTTCTCTGTTTGTGTCAATCAAAAGAAGATCCAACCACTTTTCTTCAAATGAGACCACTCTTCAATCCTGTCGTGATTGTCTGCGAAACCAATTGCTTCCTGGCCATTGGAACCATACCTGTGGTGACCTTCCCGAAAGAGGACATCTATGCTAGTGTGATGTATCTTATGGCATGTTGTTATGCCTTTCACCTCACATATCCTATGTGTATTTCCACACTGCTCTCTGTGCTCCAGACAGAAGTCCTCTTGGATACCATCCATGACAAGGACATGACTTTGAAAAGGTTATGGTTGATTGGAAAAAGTTTATTACTGACTAGGGCTGCACAGCACTATTTTTTCATTTCTAACAGAACTTTGTGTATTGACCAATTTGATAGTCTGTAATACATACCGAAATATATAAAGGTTTGAAGCACTGTTACATTTATTTTGTCATACCTGTAAATCTTAACACTAGAAGTCCCAGAGAGCAGCCATTCGGCTTTACTACCTATAAAACCCGCCGGACAGCCGAATGGCTGGAAGACTTTTAGCTAACATCCTTAATCACCTGTGAACCGATGCTTTTGTTATGTAAACAAGGTGGGGCCATGCTGAGCCACTTCAAGGAAACTTGTGTTTCACTTTGCCATCTTAAGGAGAAATCAACACACATGGGTGTTTTTCCTTTGTTGCTGAGATTTATTGATAAAAAGAGTATAAAATAAAATAAAAAAACCAACCAACCATTTGCACACATTTACAAATAATTCTAAAAAGTTAGTGAGTACAAAAAAAAAACTCCGACACAGAGGTACGTTATCATGTCTACCATTCAGCTTGTTCAGTGTGTAGAGTGCAGGATGTTTAGACATTCTTCCTCCGTCATTAGTGATAACTTTATTTGTGATAGGTGTGTGTTAGTGAGCGCTCTGACGGAGAAGATTTCAGCGTCAGAGGAGCGCATCCAGACTTTAGAGAGTGTTAGACAGTGTGAGAGCAGCGTTATTCCCGTAGCGGACAGTCTGGGTGCCACAGGCGGAGATAAACAGCCCCCGACTCCGGCATTAGAGCCCTCACAGCGGGCCGAGTGGGTGACGACTCGGCGGCATACTCATTCAGCCAAAGCTAACGCTAAGGCTAGCCCACACCTCCTCTGCGCCTCACGTGTCCAACAGGTTTGCTCTCCTCAGTGCTGCACCCGCTGAGAAACCTGAAAGAGCTCTGGTTATAGGAGACTCTATACTGAGGCACGTGACATTAGCTAGACCTTTAGGGGCGCCAGCGGCAGTGGTTAGGTGTATCCCGGGAGCCAGAGCACCGGACATAGCAGGTAATCTTAGGGCTCTAGGACAGCACAGGTTCTCTAAGATAGTGGTACATGCTGGAGCTAACGATATACGCCTTCGTCAGTCAGAGGTTAGTAAGAGTAACTTTACAGAGGTGTTTAAATTAGCGAAGGCGATGTCCGATGAAGTAGTATGCTCTGGTCCCATCCCAATGAGACGTGGTGACATAGCTTACAGCAGGTTATGGTCGCTGAACCGCTGGATGTCCAGGTGGTGCTCCAAAAATAATGTGGGCTACATAGATAATTGGAAGACCTTCGAGGGCAAAGCTGGCCTGTTAGCGCGAGATGGTGTCCATCCCACTCGGGAAGGTGCTGCTCTCATTTCCTGTAGTATAGCTCATAGTCTCAGTAGAGGTCTAGTTAATCGGTGACAATCCAGAGCCCAGGCCAGGGAGCAGACAGACAGGCTAAACCAACCGTCTGCTAGCTGCATAGAGTCGTCACTCAGGGTTCACCTTATTGAGACTGTGTCTGTTCCCCGATCTAAGCAAAAATGTAGAAAGACTCAAAGTCTGTTTCAATAATTTAATTAACATAAAGACCACAAACTCCGATCATACTGAATGCGCAGCCGGCACCTCTGATCTGAAGATAGGATTGTTAAATATTAGATCTCTCGCATCAAAAGCAGTTATTATTAATGAAATTATCACAGATCAGGCGTTTAATATAATCTGTTTAACTGAAACATGGGTTAAACAGGACGAGTATGTAGCTCTAAATGAAGCTAGTCCTCCTGGATACAGCTACATACACCAGCCTCGGTTAACTGGTAGAGGAGGAGGCTTCGCAGTTATTCATAATGATAATATGTCTATCGTACAAAAACACGGACACAAATTTTACTCATTTGAAATTCTCTATAGTAACATAAGTCTATTTAAGTATATTAAATCAGCTCAGTCGATTCCACTAATTATAATTTACAGACCTCCAGGGCCGTATTCTGAATTTCTTAGTGAATTTGCGGATTTCATCTCAGACCTGGTCGTTTCTGTAGACAAAGTGTTAATTGCTGGAGATTTTAACAGAATCCAGAAGACCCTCTGAGAACAGCATTTATGTCCATACTGGACTCCGTAGGCGTGAATCAGTGTGTAGTAGGACCCACTCATAAAGCAGGTCACACTTTAGATTTAGTAATATTCTTCGGATTAATTATAAGAAATGTATTCACAATTCCACTGTCTGAAATTATCTCAGATCACTATCTTGTCTCCATTCAAGTGTGTCACAGTGATAATGTACGCACAGCACCGCGCTACCGTATTAAACGTACATTCACATCGACTACCACACAGAGTTTTATCAGTAATCTCCCAGAGTTACCAACTTCGATTAGGCCACCGTCTGACCCCACAGAACTTGATCATGCGACTGAATATTCAGAGTCGACACTTCGTTGTACCTTAGATAATGTAGCTCCAGCTAAAAGAAAAATTATTAGAGATAAGAAACTCGCTCCCTGGTATAACGATCACACGCGCACTTTAAAACAGACTGCTCGGAAATTAGAGCGTAAATGGCGTCAAACTAAATTGTTGGTATTTCAAATGGCATGGAAAGAGAGCATCCTGAACTATAGGAAAGCTCTTAGTGTAGCTAGATCAACATATCTCTCCACTCTTATAGAAGAAAATAAAAATAATCCTAGATTTTTATTTAATACCGTAGCCAAATTAACCAGAAATAAGACCACTACAGAAATCTCCACAACATCATCATGCAATAGTGAGGACTTCATGAACTTTTTTAATAACAAAATTGTAAATATCAGGCATAAAATTGAGGCTTTGAAACCGAACAATGTAATTGATACAGATGTTAACCTAGCCATGTCAGATTCAAACCTAGAATACTTTACTCCTCTTGAAGAGAATGAAATAATTTCACTCATCTCTTCTGCAAATTCATCAACCTGTATATTAGATCCTATACCAACACATTTTCTTAAACAGATAGTACCAGTAATAACAGAACCGATGTTGAGAATAATTAATTCCTCACTCAGCATTGGTTATGTTCCAAAATCTTTTAAAGTAGCAGTTATTAAACCAATAATTAAGAAACCTGACCACGACCCCTGTCAGCTGTCCAATTACAGGCCAATATCAAGCCTCCCCTTTATCTCCAAGATTCTGGAAAAGATAATAGCGGAGCAGCTATGCTCATACCTACATAGAAATGGCATACATGAACTGTATCAGTCAGGATTTAGGCCTCATCACAGCACAGAAACAGCACTCGATAAGTAGTAAATGACCTCCTATTGGCCTCTGATCAGGATTGTGTAACTATGCTTGTATTACTCGACCTCAGTGCAGCTTTTGACACTATTGATCATGCTATACTTCTTCACAGATTAGAAAATGTAGTAGGAATTAAGGGTACAGCCCTCTCCTGGCTCAGATCCTATTTGACCGATCGTTATCAGTATGTAGACTTAAATGGTGATTATTCTGCATGTTCTCTAGTGGAGTTTGGCGTTCCGCAGGGTTCAGTTATAGGCCCACTGCTTTTTTCCCTTTACATGCTTCCTCTGGGCAACATAATCCGTAAGCATGGTATTAGTTTTCATTGTTATGCTGACGACACACAGTTACACGTCTCAACAAAACCTGATGAGAAAAACCATCTTACTAAAGTTGAGCAATGTGTGCAGGACATAAGAAATTGGATGCTAATTAACTTCCTTCTGCTTAATCCGGATAAGACAGAAGTTCTAGTCATAGGACCGCATACAGCTAGAAGTAAAATCTTGGATCACACCGTAACTTTAGATGGCCTTTCTGTTCCGTCAAGTGCAACAGTAAAAGACCTCGGCGTGATTATAGATTCCAGCCTTTCATTTGAAGCTCATGTAGATAATATCACCAGGATAGCATTCTTTCACCTCAGAAATATCGCCAAAATAAGAAATATATTGTCGCTAAACGATGCAGAAAAACTAGTTCATGCTTTTATCACTTCTAGGTTGGACTATTGTAATGCCTTACTGTCTGGTTGTTCAGTTAGGTGCATAAACAACCTTCAGCTAGTCCAGAATGCAGCAGCGAGAGTCCTCACTAGAACCAGAAGATATGAGCACATCACCCCTATCCTATCTTCACTGCATTGGCTCCCTGTGAAATTTCGCATTGATTTTAAAATACTACTCTTGACATATAAGGCATTAAATGGCCTCGCCCCGCAGTATCTGAGCGAACTGCTAGTGTCTTACGATCCGCCACGCCTACTTCGGTCAAAGGATGCAGGCTGCTTATCAGTACCGCGTATTATGAAAACTACAGCTGGGGGCAGAGCTTTTTCTTACAAAGCCCCAAAATTATGGAATAGTCTTCCAAATAGTGTTCGGGACTCAGACACAATGTCAGTGTTTAAGTCTAGGCTCAAAACCTATTTATTTAGCCAAGCATTTTTATGAATAGATTTGCCATAAGGTAAAGGAGCAGATCTGGGGGACTCATGGACGTGTACAGTATTATGGTGAACTGGTATGTTTAGATGCTGTCTTCCTCAGTCTCATTTGATCACTCAGGTTTGTTGACGGTGAGGTGATTGTTTGCTTTACATCTCAGGGAGCCCTCATGTTTGTGTTTCCTTCTGGCTCTCCCTTTTAGTTATGCTGTCATAGTTAGTCCTGCCGTAGTCCCTGCTTGCACTCTACAGTAAATATACATTCACATTAGACATTGTGACTGTGACCATACCTAATTGCAATCTCTCCTCCTCTTCTCTTCCTCCCCCTCTTTCTCTTTCCTCTCTCCCCCTGTCTCCCCCTTTCACTCTTTCTCTCTCTCTCTCTCTGTCGAGCTACACATGTGGTTCCTGAGCTGCCAGTGATCCAGACTCCCTCTGCCCTCCGGACCTGTCTGATCCATCCTGGTGCCCAGTTTCTGGTTGGAGGTCTCGTCGCATGGATGCCCCGTGTGTCTCTTTAGGATGCGCCTGGTGTCTGGTGCCTGGTGTTCTATCTACTTAGAAGATGGTTCTGGCCTCGACTGGTGTTGTCAGCTGTTTCTCTGAGGACTTGACAATTCGCTAGCTCAGGACTGGAACTTTCTACAAGTCTATCTGAGTCTCGAATAACTACTGGACTCCATTTTACATCAACTATTATAACATCAATTAACATCAACTATTATAGCTTGGAACCGTACAAGGCTGCGTCATATAACGTCCGGAAGGCGGTGAAAGAGGCGAAGCAGCGCTACGGGAGAAAACTAGAGTCACAGCTTCAACAGAGTGACTCTAGGAGCCTGTGGCAGGGACTGAGAACAATAACGGACTACAAAGCACCAACAGCCGGTATGACGAACGCGGACGCGACTCTGGCAGACGAGCTGAACACATTTTACGCTCGCTTCGAGGCTGCAGCTAAAGACGCTAGCAATGCTAATGCTAACGGCGCTAATGCTAACGGCGCTAATGCTAACGGCGCTAATGCTAGCGGCGCTAACGGCTGCAGACAGGAAGACACAGTCAGCACCGGGAACGCGCTCATCATCTCCGAGCACGACGTGAGGAGAGCCTTCAAGAGAGTGAACACCAGGAAAGCAGCAGGACCAGACGGCATCTCAGGCCGTATCCTCAGAGCCTGCGCAGACCAGCTAGCACCTGTGTTCACTGAGATATTCAACATCTCTTTATCTCAGTCGGTGATCCCCACATGCTTCAAAGAGTCCATTATTGTTCCTGTTCCAAAGAAACCACATCCTGCTTCTCTCAATGACTATCGCCCTGTAGCTCTCACCTCAGTAGTGATGAAGTGCTTTGAACGCCTTATCAGAGACTTCATCATTTCTTCACTACCCGACACACTGGACCCACTACAGTTTGCATACCGTCAGAACCGCTCCACAGACGATGCAATCTCTCATCTCCTCCACACATCACTCACTCACCTGGACACTAGGAAAGGGAATTATGTTAAAATGCTCTTCATCGACTACAGCTCTGCTTTTAACACAATAATTCCTTCCACACTCACCACCAAGCTGGAGCACCTGGGACTGAGCTCATCTATATGTCAGTGGATCTCCAATTTTCTGACTGGCAGACCACAGGCAGTAAGGATGGGCGGACATGTCTCAGCTACACTCACTCTCAGCACTGGAGCCCCCCAGGGTTGTGTTCTGAGCCCCCTGCTGTACTCTTTGTACACCCACGACTGCGTGGCCACTACCAACTCCACCTCCATCATCAAGTTTGCTGACGACACCGTCGTGGTCGGACTGATCACCAACAATGATGAGTCGGACTACCTAGAGGAGATTGGAAATCTGGAGAACTGGTGCCAGAGGAACAATCTCCTCCTGAACGTCAGTAAGACAAAGGAGCTGATAGTGGACTTTAGTACAAAGCAGGAGAGGAACTACCAGACCCCCGTCATCAACAGGAGCCCAGTGGAGAGAGTGGACAGCTTCAGATACCTCGGTGTTCACATCACGCAGGACCTATCATGGTCCTGTCACATCAACACCGTGGTGAAAAAAGCCCGGCAGCGTCTCTACCACCTCAGACGCTTGAGAGACTTTAGATTGCCCTCCAAGGTGCTCAGGAACTTCTACTCCTGCACTATAGAGAGCATCCTGACGGGAAACATCACGACCTGGTTCGGGAACAGCACCATGCAGGACAGACGAGCTCTACAGAGGGTGGTGCGATCAGCCGAGCGCATCATCCGCACTGAGCTCCCTGACCTGCACTCCATCTACAGCAAGCGGTGCTGGACTAAGGCCAGGAAGATCATGAAGGACCTCAGTCACCCCAGTAATGGACTGTTCTCTTTGTTGCGGTCTGGGAAGAGATTCCGCTCCCTAAAGGCCAACACAGAGAGACTGAGGAGGAGCTTCTTCCCGCAGGCGATAAGGTCTCTCAATCACACCTCCACACAGGACTAATAACATCTTTTAAGCTCACAACACTGACTGGACAATCATGGACACATTCATACACACTTGCACTAAATACTCATACATCTGGACAATTGCACATGTCACCTTTCATGCATATTTGCACAACCACTGACACTTTAATACCATATTTCTATATTTTTGCAATATTTTATTATGCCCTTATGCACAGTTAATTTTACAAATTTTACTAGTTAAAATTATTTCTTTAGTATTTCCTTTTTATTGATTATTTATTTTACGTACAAGATTTTATTTTCTTATTTTCTTTTTTTTTAAGGTCACTGGCGGTCGTATAAAAAGCATTTCACTGCATATTATACTGTGTATGATTGTGTATGTGACTAATAAAATTTGAATTTGAATTTTGAATTTTGAACTTAACACTATATAAATGCAGATCATTTCCTGCTATCTGTTTCACCCAGATGAGGATGGGTTCCCTGTCGAGTCTGGTTCCTCTCAAGGTTTCTTCCTATTACCATCTCAGGGAGTTTTTCCTTGCCACTGTCGCCCTCGGGCTTGCTCACCAGGGACTATCTGAACATTTTGATTCATACACATTCACATTCCATACACATTTAAATAATTCTTTTGATTGTGTAAAGCTGTTTTGAGACAATGTCAATTGTTAAAAGCGCTATACAAATAAAATTGAATTGCATTTATTTGAACTTGCATCAATTAAGGTCAGTGTTAATGACTCCACCATAAGAAAGAGACTGGGGAAAAAACGGCCTGCATGGCAGATTTCCAAGGCGCAAACCACTTTTAAGCAAAAAGAACATCAAGGCTCGTCTCAATTTTGCTAAAAAACATCTCAATGATTGCCAAGACTTTTGGGAAAATTCCTTGTGGACCGACGAGACAAAAGTTGAACTTTTTGGAAGGTGCGTGTCCCGTTACATCTGGCGTAAAAGTAACACAGCATTTCAGAAAAAGAATGTCATACCAACAGTAAAATATGGTGGTGGTAGTGTGATGGTCTGGGGTTGTTTTGCTGCTTCAGGACCTGGAAGGCTAGCTGTGATAGATGGAACCATGAATTCTACTGTCTACCAAAAAATCCTGAAGGAGAATGTCCGGCCATCTGTTCGTCAACTCAAGCTGAAGCGATCTTGGGTGCTGCAGCACGACCATGACCCAAAACACACCAGCAAATCCACTTCTGAATGGCTGAAGAAAAACAAAATGAAGACTTTGGAGTGGCCTAGTCAAAGTCCTGACCTGAATCCTATTGAGATGTTGTGGCATGACCTTAAAAAGGCGGTTCATGCTAGAAAACCCTCAAATAAAGCTGAATTACAACAATTCTGCAAAGATGAGTGGGCCAAAATTCCTCCAGAGCGCTGTAAAAGACTCGTTGCAAGTTATTGCAAACGCTTGATTGCAGTTATTGCTGCTAAGGGTGGCCCAACCAGTTATTAGGTTCAGGGGGCAATTACTTTTTCACATAGGGTCATGTAGGTTTGGATTTTTTTTCTCCCTATATAATAAAACCCCTCATTTAAAAACTGCATTTTGTGTTTACTTGTGTTATCTTTGACTAATAGTTAAATGTGTTTGATGATCAGAAACATTTTGTGTGACAACCATGCAAAAGAATAAGAAATCAGGAAGGGGCAAATAGTTTTTCACACCACCATATATATATTCAAAGACTGTTCTTTATTTCGTGTAGAAAACAGTAAATTACTTTAAAAAAAAATTCTCCAGCTAGGTTTTCACAGACTGGGGCACATTTTTAACATTATTTAGCAATTAATTAATTAGACAGTGGAATTGTGAATGCATTTGCTATACTTAATCCGAAGAATATTATTAAATCTAAAGTGTGACCTGCTTTATGAGTGGGTCCTATCACACACTGATTTACTCCTACTGAGTCCAGTATGGACATAAATGCTGTTCCCAGAGGGTCTTCTGGATTCTCAAAATTAATATTAAAATCTGCAGCAATTAACACTTAACACAATTTCCACAACAGCACCTCAGATTAGAGGCGTTAGGAAGTCTTTACAGAGCAGAAGTAGCAGACACATCTCAATAACAACTGTTCAAAGGAGATTAATGCATTTTCTGGACGCCTTCAGCATTCCTTTACAATGTAGAAAGAAATAAAAACCAAGAACCATCATGCAGTAAGAAAGTGTTCTAAAACTTTTGAACGGTAGTGTAATACATGGCGCCTAAGAGAGTAGAAACATGACGGGCTTACGCTGGTCAGATACTACGTGATGATGTCACTGACATGCAAATTAGTGTGTGAAATCATCTGGTAACATTTAGCTACTTTTCGGGCGGGCTTTAGCTAATTTTCATTGGAAATAGTTGGCAACACTGGGCGCCGAGAGGGAGTCTCGCCCGTGGAGCAATTCAGTGTAGAACCGCCACTGGGGGGACGGGGGGTGAAGTACAGTTCACCTCTCCCAAATGAAGCGGACAAGGAGGGGGGCTTAAGAATGTTAGGTGTCACTGACATAATTTAGCCCCCCTCCTTGTCCGCTTCATTTGGGAGAGGTGAACTCTACTTGAATTGTTAGCCTTCTTGCTTATGATGCTTCCTATGCTTACCTTGCTAAACACAATAAAAATGAAATAAATAAATAAAATAAAATAAAAACACAATAAAAGGCTAATATACAAACCATCACAGAAATGAAATTCTAATGGTTTCTATTAAATACCATTATGAACCATTAACTTTTTCCAGTAAAACTATTGCAAAAATACCTTATTGTAGTGTGTTTTGGACACAATTTACCATCCCACCCACCAATAGAATCAGTCATATACCAGCAGACATTGTTATACTCAGACCCGCCGCTCCCTATACGCAAAGTATGCAGTATGCGTAGGGCACCAACTCCCAGGGGGGCACCATCCCAGCTGCTCAAAAAAATAATTTTTATATATTATAATAATAAATTAATATTAATAATATACAAATAAACAAAAATATAAACGTATATATTGCATTTTATGGTGAACGCAGAGTAGGCTAAGCACAAATGATGATGCGCCCGCCCTCACCTCTGTTACTGCTGCCTATTTGGCCAAAAATCATAATAACTGAGCAATATGGAAAGAGACATCAACAGTCCGGCGCCAAGAAACGAAAGAAAAAAAAAAGCCCAAGATGAAGCCCGTGCATCACTTTCAGGTACATTCATAATCTTGTGAAACTTTATTTTATTCTGTTGACGTTAATAATGCGTTTTAATGTCGGTAATAATTTCACAACTAACGCATCTTTCTTAATATGAATACAAGCAGATCTAAATAAACAAAATGACTTAAAATGCATTATATTAAAACACAGAGGCAATTATGATTATTGATTAATAATGACCATATGGTGTCATTAAATAACAGTGTTGAAATACACTAGAGCATCTAATACAAAATTAACAGTTTACATAACAATTTTAATAGAAATGCCTGAAAGGGGCACCAAAGGCCTGGTAAATGCAGTTGTTACACTTACATGATAATCGAATTCCTAGTTTAATATCGACCAAACATTTGATTAAAATATCCACATAATCTTTCCTATCATTTCCTCAACAAAAATAGGAGGGAGGGAGTCTCGCCCGGGGAGCAACTCAGTGTAGAACCACCACTGATAAACGGGATAATGCAATCACCGCTCCTTTTTTTTTTAAACCTAAGAACAAAAAACCTTGATATTACACACCCCAGTACAGTAGGTGGCGATATGCACCTATTTAAGTTGGTTGCGACCCGCCAACAAACCAGAGAGAAGAAGAAGCGGAGTTAGCGGACGGTTTGTATTATTCCTGTGTTATCTGCTGACTCACGCTGTTCATTCGCTCCAACATTTTGCTTTGATATTTTACCTCAGCATTATTAATTAACGTCAGCGTTATATATTTTCCCTCAGGTTTTGCTGCGTGATGTCGATATTCGTCTTCGCACTGAGATGTTACTGACGGGTTTTTACAGAGACTGTTTGATGAGATGAATTAAAACCCCAAGCTTTTTGTGTCTGAGGTAAGTTCAGCTGAAAACGGGGGTTACCTCATTGTGTTTTAATTAATGGTTCAGTACACATCATTTAAAATTTCCAAACATTAGTTTTTTCAACACAGTGTAAAATGTTAGATAAAATGTTTGTATGTTAGTAAGGACAGCAGTTTATTATGTAAGATAGCACTTTGCAGAACAATAAACAGCATGAAAGGGATTTTTCATGCTTCATCTTTACAAACAAATTAAGCTTTTGACAAACAGCTGTGGGGAATTTGAGGCAAGGTCCTATTTACAAATGCAAATTAATATCTCCCATGTCTCTGGCATACCCCTTTTCGACCCCCCAGAACCCAAGGTCTGCATGTGTGTATACATGTATGTGTTGTTACTCAAAAAAAAATAGGGGTTACTTCACATCACTTCAACTTGAAAATAAATAAAAACCAGGGATGTGTTATGGCCTGTTTTATAGAAATCATCAAAAATTAATTGTCCAGGTTTTTGCAACATTTTATGATTTGACACACAGAAATGTACAGCAATATCTGTAGAATACTTAATTCATACTCATAAAACTCATAAAATCTGCTCTTTTCAAAGTGGAAGTTACCTCAAATTCTTCTGCATATCTAGTCAAAGATTGAATTAAGTTATTCATCTCGCTACACTGAAATACATTTTAGACTTGCAGACCTTGGGTTCTGGGGAGTCGAAATGGGGTACCCCCAAAATGTTTTTTCAGAAATATCTCAACCACAAGAGATGGCCAAATTCTGAATCTACATGAAAAATTACATAAATACACCCAGTTTCATCTCCATATGACATATAGCAAGTGAGTTATCTAGGAAAAGAGGATTTCAAAAAGGGGCGTGGCATGTCTCAAGACCAAAAATCAAGATGGCTGCCATTTTTTTGTTGGGACAAAAAAATTGGGGATTTTTATTTTCATGCCAATACCAACAACAATTGGTGAAAAAATCAACAAAATCTGTGATCATGTGGTGGCACCCACTGGTTGATTTGAGATGGAATCGGCCCATACCATCTGAAAGTTCGCGCATACTTAAAGGGAGGTTCTTGCGCTACAGAATAGCCAAATAGACGAAGGTGAAATAAGCTTAAAGTGGACATACAGTCTCAATTTTTGCATAGGTTAATATGATTCTTTAGGGTCCTAATGAAAAGTTTGTAATATACTTTAATTAAAAAATCTCAATTGTTGTGTAAAAAAAACATTACTTTTACCTGGTAAAAAGTAGCTCTGTTCTCAGCAACCTGTTTCAGTACATGCTCCTTTAAATGTTAATGACCTCTACTGAACCCGCCCCCCAGGTCTGTGGGGCGTGTCTTCACAATACAAGTGGGGTATAGCTTTGACAACAGTTAAAAATATTTAAAAAACAGTTAAAAATAATTTTACATGCTGTTAGAATTATTTTATATATAAAGGAGTTATTTCTACTCTCTTGCTCTCTTCCTCATAGATCTGATATTAACGTGTTAAATCTTCCCTGCTGCTATCTTCCTGTCTCCTCTTGCATCTGTTCATTCATGCTCACCTTCCCATACTCTGTCTCTCTCTCCCTCTCTCTCTCTGTCTCTCTTCCTCTCCTTTGATTCAAATTCTAATTTTATTTGTCACATACACAGTCATACACAGTATGATATGCAGTGAAATGCTTATACGACAGTCAGTGACCTTAAAAATTAAATGAGTAAGGAATAAATATCAATAAAAAGAAATACTAAAGAAAATAAATTTAACTAGTAAAATAGTTGTACAAATATACAATGTACAAATGAGGGCATAATAAAAATCTTACAAAATATAGGGGATATATAAATATTATTATTATTATTATTATTATTTTTATTATTTATATATATATATATATATATATATATATATATATATATATATATATATTGTAAGATTTTTATTATGCACTCATATTTATATATATATATATATATATATATATATATATATATATATATATATATATATATATATATATATATATAGTTATATATATATAGTTATATATATATATATATATAGTTATATATATATAGTTATATATATATATATATATATATATATATATATATATATATATATAGTTATATATGTATATAAAATTTTACATGTGAATCTGGTTGTAAAACTTTTTTGACTTCCCAGACCGGGAATCGAACTCGAGTTGCTGCGATGAGAGCACCGTATCCTACCCACTAGACCACGGAGGATTAATGGCTGCCGCTTGGAAATGCCGGCAATTCAACCCGCGACCTTATACACGCGAAGCATTGTTTTTTCGGGATCTCACCAGGACATTTACAATGGTTAATTTGTAGTAACATATGTCTATAGCACAGGCGTTTAGTCAAACATATTTATACCGATCTTTTGCTGTTAATAAACAGAGACCTTTCTGACAGACAACGTGTGTGTGTGTGTGTGTGTCTGACTGTCATATAGATGCCGGGAATAGGACATCATACACGCGAAGCATTGTGTGTGTGTGTGTGTGTGTGTGTGTGAGTCTCTCCTTATGTCAGAAAAGCTTACCGAAGCATAGCGCACTCGCCTCGTTACTAAACGAACTTTTAGAAAAACTTTATAAATATGTAGTGCAAAAAGCATGTGCCTTGAGGGGGAATCGAACCCGGGGCTACCGCGTTAGAGCGCGGCATCCTAGCCACTACACCACGAAGGATTAACGGTTACCACTGCTGAAATGCCGGCTATTCAACCCGCGACCTTATACACGCGAAGCATTGTTTTTTTTTCGGGATCTCACCAGGACATTTACAATGGTTAATTTGTAGTAACATATGTCTATAGCACAGGCGTTTAGTCAAACATATTTATACAGATCTTTTGCTGTTAATAAACAGAGACCTTTCTGACAAACAACGTGTGTGTGTGTGTGTCTGTGTGTGTGAATGAGGCATATAGATGTCGGGAATAGGACAACATACACGCGAAGCATTGTGTGTGTGTGTGTGTGTGTGTGTGTGTGACTGAGTCTCTCCTTATGTCAGAAAAGCTTATCGAAGCATAGCGCACTCGCCTCGTTACTAAACGAACATTAGAAAAACTTTATAAATATGTAGTGCAAAAAAAGCGTGTACCTTAAGCAGGAATCAAACCCGGGTCTCCCACGTGAAAGCACCAAATCCTAACCACTGGACCACCACACTACTGCAAGGCTGCTGCAACAAACAGCACACCACACTCATGTAGGTGCCATTTTGCTCCCGTGTAGAATAACAATGGCCGACGGCTCTTTTTTTCACTCGGGGCGGGTCTTTGCTAATACACCAGTGTCAATCAACTGTAGTAGGAGCGGCCTCTGTCGGTGTGAGTTCACACCGACAGGCTTTTGAAAACGGGCTGATTTCAGAAGGGGCATCTTATATTATTAAATTAAAAGAAAATCGCTGGGCGGCTCTTTATCACTGTAGAGTGGTTGTGTACACCCTCTCCTAACACACAATGCAGTCCAAACAGCTTGAAAAAGTCCATGTAGCACTGTAGGTGCCCTTTAACACTAGCCCTGCGATATATGCAAAGTCTGCGAAACGAAAACATGGTTTTAAAACAGAGGAGAAAAAAAACGCCATAATTGCAGCCTGGGCATATGCTTCATTCACCAAATACTGATTTCTTAATATTATTTAGCCCAAATAAGCATTAACACAAGGCGGTGTGTGTGTGTGGGGGGGGGGGTGCTTTTCCTTTTCCATGTCACCTGCGATGTTGTTATTCCACATGCGATTCCACCGGAGAATAACAGTACATCATTAAACTGCGAAGAAGTTGCAGTTTTAATGACGTACAGAACACAATGACTCAGGAAATCCGATCTGTCTGTTTACACAACAATCACATTAGCACATATCTGATTTATTTCCACATATGAAGGAGGACTGAAACTGATCTCTTTTGGAGAAGTGCGCATGCGCGAGCGTGCAGCAGCTTGGTGCAGTTGCTCTCGGAATTCTTGTGTGTTTTTTACTTTTTATTATACTTTCCTTCTATTATTTATTTATAACTTTATTCTATTTAACAAGTAAGGTCGCCCTTTCAAACCATGCGTTTTGAAAGTGTTCTTGTTCTTAGTTACGCAATTTTAATTACATTTTCGGCGCTCCGGGTGATCAGCGCGCAACAGCAAGGAGGCGGCTCCTTTGTTTACACCAGGGAACAGCTGATCGCACTGAAGCCGGCCGGCATCAGAGATCCGACTCTGTATAGGACACTAAACATTCCGGATGAGATACGGAGGAGGACGATAAGGGGATGCAGAGGTGGAAGGAAGCGGCGCAGAGGAGCCAAAGAGGAAGAGAAACGCGCGGCGCATAAGGAAAGGATGAGAAAGTACAAGCCGTATGTCCCGTCTCTTATCATGGGCAACGTGAGATCTCTGGACAATAAGATGGACGAGTTGACAGCTTTGTTAAAGACTGAAAACATCTTCCGCGAGTGCAGTCTGATGTGTTTTACAGAGACTTGGTTACATAGTGATGTGCCAGACTCTAATATTACACTGGACGGCTTCAGCGCGATACGGAGCGACAGGACGAGGAGAGAGAGCGGTAAGAGGAAAGGAGGGGGGCTGGCTGTTTACATCAACAACATGTGGTGTAACCCCGGTCATGTGACTGTTAAGGAGCGCGTTTGTAGTCCAGATATTGAACTGTTGGCTGTCGGACTTCGCCCATATTATTTACCAAGAGAATTCTCACATGTGATAATAACTGCTGTGTACATTCCTCCATCCGCGAATGCCGCTGCCGCGTGTGACGTCATTCACTCTGTAACTGCCAAACTCCAGACTCGACACCCTGATGCCTTTCTCCTGATCTCCGGTGATTTCAACCACACATCACTGAACAGGACTATTCCCACTTTCACTCAGTACGTGGATTGTCACACTAGGGGGGAGAAGACACTAGACCTGCTGTATGCTAATGTTAAAGGTGCTTAAAGTGCTGCAGCACTTCCCCCCCCCTGGGGAGGTCGGATCACAACCTAGTCCACCTCATGCCAATATACAAACCCCTAGTTCAGAGACAGCCTGCTATATTGAGGAGTGTAAGAAGATGGTCAGAAGGTGCCACTGCTACGTTACAGGATTGTTTCGAGGCTACAGACTGGGAGGTTCTCAGTGCATCATATGGAGAGGACATTGATGGAATGACGGACTGCATCACGGAGTACATTAACTTCTGTGTTGACACCTGTGTACCGATGAGAGATATTCGCTGTTTCCCCAACAACAAACCCTGGGTCACCAAAGACATTAAAGCGTGTTTAAATGAAAAAAAAAGTGCCTTTAGGTCTGGTGATAAGGAAGCAGTGAAGAAGGCTCAAAAAATGCTAACCGGGAAAATCAAGGAGGGGAAAGAGGCATACAGGAGAAAACTAGAACAAAGGCTGAAGCAAAACAACACGAGAGAGGTGTGGAGGGGCATGAGGAGCATCACTGGCTATAAGACAAGCGGCCAGGCTATTGAGGGGAATAGGGAACGTGCAAACGACCTCAACACTTTCTTCAATAGATTTGATGTCCCTATGTCTCACACTCCCCCCGACTTCAACCCAAATCCACACATTCCTGCTCCTATGTCCTCCCCTACACAGAGAACAGTCACAGTCACTACTCCTGCACTCCCAGCAATCAACATCTCAGTGGATCAGGTTAAACATGGCCTGAGTAAGATCAGCCCTACAAAAGCTGTAGGTCCGGATAAGATCAATCCGAGAGTCCTGAAATCCTGTGCTCCCCAACTATGTGGTGTCCTCCAGTACCTCTTTAGCCTGAGTCTATCTCTTCAGAAAGTCCCTGCACTGTGGAAAACATCATGCATTGTGCCGGTACCCAAAACATCACGTCCCTGTGCCCAGAACGACTACAGGCCGGTTGCTTTAACATCGCACATTATGAAGGTGTTTGAGAGACTGATCCTGGATACACTTCGTCCCCTGGTGAAGTCCTCTCTGGACCCTCTTCAGTTTGCTTATCAGCCGTTCATGGGTGTTGATGACGCCATAATACACCTGCTACATCGCACCTACTCTCACCTTGACAAGCCTAGGACCTCCGTAAGGATGATGTTCTTTGACTTCTCCAGTGCCTTCAACACCATCCAACCAGCAGTACTGGGGGAGAAATTAAGGAACATAAACATTGACACCCGCTTGGTTTCCTGGATCATGGACTACCTGACCTGTCGCCCCCAGTATGTCCGACTAAAGAACTGTGTGTCAGAGACTTTGATCTGCAGCACTGGAGCTCCCCAGGGGACGGTACTATCTCCGTTTCTTTTCACCCTCTATACATCCGACTTTAGATATAACTCAGAGTCATGCCACCTGCAGAAGTTCTCTGACGACTCTGTGGTTGTTGGGTGTATAAAGGAGGGTGACACCTCGGAGTATCAGTCTGTTGTGGATGACTTCGTTTCCTGGTGTGAGCGTAATCACCTACAACTCAACATCAGGAAAACAAAGGAGATGGTGGTAGACTTTAGGAGAAGCAAGACCCCTGTGACTCCTTTATCTGTCAAGGGGGAGATAGTGGACATTGTCTCCGATTACAAATATCTGGGAGTTTATCTGGACAACAAACTTGACTGGTCACTCAACACAACGGCACTCTACAAGAAAGGTCAGAGTCGATTGTACTTTCTTCGAAGGCTCAGGTCTTTTAACGTCTGTAATACCATTCTACGGATGTTCTATGAGACCGTTGTGGCGAGTGTCATTTTTTACGCTGTGGTCTGTTGGGGTGGTAACATTAAGGTGTCTGATAAGAACAAACTGGACAAGTCCATTAAAAAGGCCGGATCTGTGCTAGGCATGGAGCTTGACTCGGTGGATGTAGTAGCAAAGAGGAGGATTCTGTCCAAAGTACAATCCATTGTGAACAATCCTTCTCACCCGCTATACAGTGTTTTGGCTGAACAGAGGAGCAGTTTCAGCCAGAGACTGATTACTATCAAGTGTTCCACCGAGCGTCACAGGAGATCCTTTCTCCCAACCGTCATAAAACTTTACAACTCTTCTCTGTAACTCATACACACATGTATGTGGATTTTTTCACTGACTGGTATACAACAGGACACTAATACTTACCCATTTTTTTTATTTTTTTTATTTTTATTTATATATATATTTTTTTTTTATTTATTTATTTATTTTTTTTTATTTATTTTTTTTTATTACCTTTATTACCTTCCTTAGTTAAACAACTGTGAGCACCTGTAACCAAGCATGAGCAATTTCCCTTTGGGATTAATAAAGTTCTTTGAATCTTGAATCTTGAATCTCGAAATATCGGAATGCATGCGTTTTTTTTCCTGTTTACACGGACATAGAACATATCCGATATGTGTCACATATGAGCAAAAAATCGGAATTGGCTCACATTTACCTGACAGTGTAAACGTAACTTAAGAAGGTCAGAGTCCTTAGAATAACTGCAGGACACTCAGTAATTGCTAATTAAATTTTAAACCTGTGCAAATTTTACCTCAGGGGTAAAAACGGACAATATACCAAATCCTGACTTTCATGTTTCATTTATTACTGTTTACAGTTTCATAATACAAGCAGCCTGCATCCTTTGATTGAAGTAGGCGTGGTCAGATTGTAAGACAGTAGCAATTCACTCAGACCATTTAATCGATGTGAAATTTCACTGGAAGCCCTTGCAGTGTGCTATACAGTGGAACCTTGGATTACGAACATAATTCGTTCCGGAAGCGGGCTCGTATTCCAGAACCCTCTTAACCCTGGAGAACCCATGGGGTCATATTTGACCCAGACTTTTATTTCATCGTCATATTCAACCCACACACCAAAGTAAAGATTTCTTTTTGCATTACAACCCAGTGTGCCCTATGTGAACCCATAACACTGACATTTAGTGGTAACTGACTGAACTAACCTGATTTTTTTCACATCAAACATGGCTGCTACTGTGCTTTTTATTTGGTGATATAAAAGCTAATGCCAGTGTTTTTAGTTCCTGCCTTAGAACAAAATTTTATGTGCATAGTCATTGATGAAAAGTTAAAATCAATAAATATATTTTGAAATGAGAATCTGGTCTTTCCTTAATAAGAAAGAACTCCTGCCTTTATGTCATGAGTGAAAGTTACCAGTTGGTAAAACATACTGGATATCCCAAGGGGTCATATATGACCCATGTCATTACATGTAGTAGGAAAGGGTTAATTTTTAAAAAACACCTGTTTTAGGGTTCACACGGTCTGTATCATTTCAGCCAAAGGAGATAGATTTCCTATTAGGATAAGGTGGTCTGGGTTTTCCAGGGTTAAACCAAATAGCATTTTCCCATAAGAAAATAAAGGAAACTCATATTCGTTCCACAGCCCAAAGAAATAAACGCACCCAAAATATATTAACACAAAATATAAAATTAAAATAAAATAAAGTAACTTGCACTTTACCTTAAAGTAAAAATAAATCGCGACAGATATTGTTTCCGTATGTGCGTGCATGCGCTGTGTGTGTGTGAATCTAAAGTAAGCTCCCCTTTCCCCCTTCTTGTCACAGTTGCCCTTCCACTCTTTTCACTCCCATGCGCACACAACGCAAACACTGTTTTATGCGAAAAATAAACAAGAAACTTTCATTTACACTCGATTGAGCGACACACTAATGGAATCACTGCTGTAAAAATAAAACAAATTAAACTGCGCTTTACCTTTAAAAAGAATTGTGACAGAGCGAAGAGTGTGTGCGCGTATCTGTGTCTGAATGACGCGCGCAGACAGAGCAGGCGGAGCCTTGAGCAGAGAGAGGGCATGGATCTTTAACCTCTCTAATGAGACATGCTTTTGCTTTTCACAAGCATACAGACACACTGCAAAATGTCTGCAAGAGAGAGGTAACACCCCATCCTCACAGTGCCTTATATCCTATATTCATTGTTACAACTCATAAAACACAATGTGACAAGCAACGGCAGAACTGGTCCGTGCTGTGCTGGTGTGTGAGCGAGTTACATCTTCTGGGGCCGAATTTCTGTCAACCTACATAGATCAAGGCCTTTGCTCTCTGCGCATCATCTTCGTTCTTGAACGTACACACATTCCTACTTCCGCAATTCTATCTGATTATGCAAAGTTTTAGTAGGACACACATAATCGATTAAAATTGTCTACCACGTGCAGCGCTACTGCCTTTCCAGAGTCTTAACAGTATGAAATTGGAGCACAGTACTCCGTGGACAGAGACCCTGAAATATCTGATAACACTTTGGGTGGGATCCATCAGCACAAGTAAAACGAGAAGGAAATTTACAGAAACAGGTTGAAAATTTTTAAACTTTTGTGCTGCATGCGAGCCTCTGATATCATTTACCAACTCAACCAATGCAGATAGGTCAACATTGTGTAACATTATAAAATGTTTAATCTAGCTTCCAACGTAATAGTATATAAACTGAGAGTTATGTACATTGGGTTTTACATTTGGAGGTAAAGATGGTGACCACCTAAGATGATCAAGTCTGGTAGCCCAGGTGTCTGAGACATTAACCTCTTGTCTTTATGGACTTCCTGACCACTGGGTAGGGTCCCAAAGTAAATGTGAACGCTAATCGCAAGGCCAGGCTGTGTCTTTCTCTCTGATAATGTTAAGGTCTATGTGTAACTAATCAACTTAAAACTTTATAACATGACTGAAGTAACATTCTCATCTTAAGTAACTTGAAAAACCATCTGGTTAAGGAACATTGTATTTTTAATGGCCATGCCATACATAAATTGGTCAACAAGCTGTAAATAAATGTAAAACAAATTCTTGAGTTAAATATCTTTGCAGATGATTTGAATCAAATCTAAAAGTAAATATTAGAAAATATTTTTGAAATAGCAGTTCATTATACTTTGATAGAAATATTGTGAAGAGCTTACTCCTTCATAACTTGAATATGAACAGAATATGAATCTATAACCTGATATTAAGTGACTGGCTGTTATTCCAAAAGCAAAACATAATCATCATCATAATTTAAGTTATTAATAAAATAACACCTGAATAACTGCAACTTTATTGCTTGAATTATTAATCATACTTACCAATGGCGTTGTGAAGACGATGTCCAAAGCATTAAAGATGGGTCCAGTCGTTCATCTTCATTGCTTTGATTATGTTCCACTGTCAGTGGTCATGCACACCTGTCGATCCTCCACAAGCTTCCAAGACTCCGGTGCATCTTTAAGCCAATTGACCAATTATTTCCCCAGTATGATCGTCAGGAAAATAACATGTCTGAAGGCAAAAACTTTGCAGTTTCCATTCTGCATCAACATAATGGACTGTAAGGCTCATGTAAGGCTGAAGAGTATGACTAGTCCACAGGTCAGTCGTTGTAGAAAAAAAAAAGTTGCCTTTTCAAGCTGCTCCGTTACTTTTTCACGTGTTTCAGTGTACATTCGGGGAATAGCTATGAAATATAGTCTTTGAAATATTTGCGACTCAGCAACTTGTATCTTGCATCAGCAACATGTAGCATTTTTATAAACCCTGGCTTTGCGATGGTGTATATGGGAACCATGTCCTTAGCGATATGAAACGCCACAGCATCTGTAATTTCTGTCCACTGCCTTTTTGTCTGCCTTTTTGCCGGAACTGGAAAATGATACTGCTCATGACATCTGGTGTTTTGCAATTTTAGGTGGACCTTTTGCACTTGGACTTAGCTTGTCTTCATTTCCTACCTTTGAACATTCTTCCCATTCAGCTTGGTGCCTTTATCACAAATGTTGGAATAAATTAGTGGTGCTGCCATTGCCGGTTGCACTGGATTCTTAACCTCTTAACACTTTCTTTTGCTTTACACGCGCGCACACACGTTATAAGAAACAGTACATGCACGCTTTCAAAAACAAAATAAATTGTTTTACGCACGCACATGTGGTCAGTGTTATGTAAACAGTACACGCGCGCACGGATGTTGATTTATACCAGTAAGAAACGGGCACTAAGACCCAGCACGGGAGAGGTTTACCTGCAATTCCGCAGCGCAAGAGAGAAAAACCATTGGCTCAGGTGTGATCTCTTGACGCTCAGCGCATGCGTGATGCATCATTCTCGGTACTTGTAAACCAAGACTTGCTCGTTTTTCAAGTAAAAAGTTATTAAAAATCTTGGCTCGTCTTGCGTAACACTCGCAAACCACGTTACTCGCAGTCCGAGGTTTCACTGTATTTAGCATTTGACAAAAGTTTGTTCAACATCTGACCTCTCAAATCCGAACCATTTCCAAACCACAGAGGAAACGTTACTACCTTTCATTGGCACAAGGTCATCCTGACGCGAAGAGCCGCCGTCCATCTCTGATGTTTCTGTAGCCTATTATGTTCCTACATAGAGTGCTATACTCTCACAAGTGAGCGGTTAATTAGGTGCGCCATCATGTGGTCGAACATTATTGCCTCTTAATTATTCTGCCATTGGTGCAATTACAATGTATCTAATATTTTTCTAAAGAATCACGATACGATTAGATTAGCACCTTTGCATTTGAAAGGCAATCCTTATGAGATCAGGGCTGGGGAACTTCCGTTAACAGGCTGATTCCTCTACTACACTATGCTTTGTTTAGATCATCTCCACCTCATTGTATCCTCCCCCTTGAAAAGTATAAACTGTCCAGGGCTGAGTTTTTAGTCAGACTTGGATAGGGGTAGGGCTGGGCGATATGGCTGAAAACTGTATCATGATATCAGTGTTTCATATTGGTCGGTATAGATAATCATTGATATTTTTTATGACCCATTTAAAATAAGGACCAGGAGAAGAATATATTATATTTAAACATTTTTATTTTAAACTTAACCTTCCTATGATCATAGTCCCATCAGTTATTAAGACAGAAATGTCACCAACCATGGAAAAATCTAATAATTTAAATGTAAACATAAGTCTAAAGTCTCAGTAAACATTTAACAACTATCTCTTAACATTTACGGTGCAAAATTAAAAGAAAATGTTAGAAATGCTTAATAAAGTGTAATAAAATAGTGCAATGCATTTATTATATCAGATGCCTTTAGAGAAAACTACAACAAAAATGTATTGTTGTAATATATTTGAATTTGATGTTAATTCACTGGCGAGCCACCAGGGGGCAATACCGCGCTGTATACTTTGTGTCGTGTGCACTGAATGCAGGAAATTGAATACCGTTTTTCTCCATGCCTCTGTTTCTTTTCCTCTGCTTGTCTCACACAAAAAGCAAGTAATATTATGTTAGATGTGCATATTGATGCAAACATAACAATTGTCATATTAAAGAATAAACTACCCGCCAATGTGGCTAGTGAGACTAAAGTTATTACCCGCCACAGCCTAATTTTACCCGCATTTGGCGGGTGCCAATGTCAATGCCATCTTGTCTCCGTTTATGCTTCCTGAATCGCGACCGTACGACTTCCGGGTCCTAAAGCCGGTCGCGGAGCGAGTGCACACGAAAGCAACAAAACTAGCTTCGCGACCTGTTTTCTTACAAGAAAGAATTAAAAAATATCAAACGTTCTATCGAACACAATTTTTATTGATATTGATCACGTGTCTATCGCGAAACATATCGTTATCGTTTTATTGCCCAGTCCTATTAATGAGTAATTATTTTAAAAAATGTTTTACTTAAAATAAACTTAATATTCTTAGGTACTGCCCTTGTGAAAATAATCTTTTTTCTTTTCTCCCCAGATAACACATTTTCCCAAGTCTTCTCTTTCCTCTGATGTGTTCACTGCACTTAGATTTACCTCCAAAAACAGTTCAAGATATGGCCTTTAAAGGAAGTACTAAGAAAACATTATCTGGTCATCGTAAGAAAAATCATGAAGAAATGAAGATCCAAAATTACCAGTGCTCAGGTTGTGGGAAGAGATTTAGTAACTCAAGTTGTCTGAAAAGACACCAGCACATTCACACTGGAGAGAAGCCGTATCATTGTGCACAGTGTGGGAAGAGTTTTGCAAGGGCTAGTGACCTACGAGTACACCAGCGCATTCACACAGGAGAGAAGCCGTATCATTGTGCACAGTGTGGGAAGAGTTTTACTACTTCTAATTATCTGCAAATACACCAGCGCATTCACACTGGAGAGAAGCCGTATCACTGCGCACAGTGTGGGAAAAGTTTTATTGCAGCTAGGTGTCTCCAAAAACACCAGCGCATTCACACTGGAGAGAAGCCGTATCATTGTGCACAGTGTGGGAAGAGTTTTCCAAGGGCTGATTACCTACGAGCTCACCAGCACATTCACACTGGAGAGAAGCCGTATCATTGTGCACAGTGTGGGAAGAGTTTTGCAAGGGCTAGTGACCTACGAGTACACCAGCGCATTCACACAGGAGAGAAGCCGTATCATTGTGCACAGTGTGGGAAGAGTTTTACTACTTCTAATTATCTGCAAATACACCAGCGCATTCACACTGGAGAGAAGCCGTATCACTGCGCACAGTGTGGGAAAAGTTTTATTGCAGCTAGGTTTCTCCAAAAACACCAGCGCATTCACACTGGAGAGAAGCCATATCATTGTGCACAGTGTGGGAAGAGTTTTACTGCAGGTAGTTCTCTCCAAAAACACCAGCGCATTCACACAGGAGACAAGCCGTATCACTGTGCACAGTGTGGGAAGAGTTTTACTGCAGCTAGTTCTCTCCAAATTCACCAGCGCATTCACACTGGAGAGAAGCCGTATCATTGCACACAGTGTGGGAAGAGTTTTTCTGCAGCTACTAATTTTCAAAGACACCAGCTCATTCACACTGGAGAGAAGCCGTATTCCTGCTCACAGTGTGGGAAGAGTTTTACACAGGCGTGTCACCTGCAAAAACACCAGTACATTCACACTGGAGAGAAGCCGTATCACTGCGGACAGTGTGGGAAGAGTTTTTCTACTTCTAGTTCTCTACAAATACACCAGCGCATTCACACAGGAGAGAAGCCGTATCGCTGCTCAGTGTGGGAAGAGTTTTAGACATGCATATCAATTCAGAAGACACCAGTCCTTTCACACAGGAGAGAATACATAGCACAATCTCAATATGGACAGTGTTGTATGCACTGCAGTCACTCCTAAATACAGGTCCTTCTCAAAAAATTTGCATATTGTCATAAAGTTCATTATTTTCTGTAATGTATTGATAAACATCAGACTTTCATATATTTTAGATTCATTAGACACAACTGAAGTAGTTCAAGCCTTTTATTGTTTTAATATTGATTGTGGCATACAGCTCATGGAAACCCTCAAACAATTAGCATATCATGAAAAGGTTCTCTAAACGAGCTATTAACCTAATCATCTGAATCAACTAATTAACTCTAAACACCTGCAAAAGATTCCTGAGGCTTTTAAAAACTCCCAGCCTGGTTCATTACTCAAAACCACAATCATAAACCGCAATCATAAATTGAAGATCAAACACCTTCAAGTAAAACAATAACATAAAAAACCCTCATATGTAACAATTTTTTTCATAAATTCCTATAAACACACATGTTCAATAAAGTGTTAACACAAACTCAAGATTACAATATTTGTAAAATAGCCTGTAGAACTGTGACACAGTATAGTACAGGTATTATGCAAAATACAATAAAAAGTTCAGTTTTATAGCATTACAGTAAAATCCTAAAATAAAAAACAAAATTAAATATTTGGACTATTGTGATATAACAGTGGAACATTCACAAACTTAAACATTGCTGTGAAATATCCTTGACTATAAACTATGAAAAAATTAACAACTTCAAACAAGATTCCCAATGTTCCAATTAAAGTTGGATTGGAAACTTTATTACAAATAAAGTACAATGTGAACTTTCTGTTCAGAATCCTAATGCCTTAGTGCAATTAAGTCAAATCTAAAACGCACCAAAATGGACGGTCCAGTGTATCCAAGAAAGATCCTCTTCCAAACAGGCAGTAAACAACTGGATCCTTGGTGCATTAGGGTGGATTGGAAGAGAGAAGAAAAGAACACATTAAGATTTTAGATTTAAGAGAAAAACGTAATCTGAGATTTGCGACTGAACGTGGCAGTATTAATAAATGAGCTTTGTTTACAGCAACAACAATAAGAATTAAAATAACAAATATCTTACCGTCATTGTCTCTTGAGCTTGCAGGTATTTTTTCTCCCAATGGAACACGATGTGACGTTTCAGAGTCTTCTCCTCTGTCGCGCAGAGACTGCTTTCCTTCTCACCAGCAGCGTGTCTTCACTCCTCTGAATTTACACAGAAACGCTCCACGCGCTAAACATTTGAAGGACGCCTCATTCCCATTGGCTGATTCATATCACATTACGTCTGTGTCTGATACCTGAGCAATAAACGTAGGTGTATTTCGCATCAGACCACGCCCTCACTCGCGTGCTTATTTAAATGCGCCAGTAATGAAGCATTAATTAGAATATCTCCGGCTGCTGATCAGCCAATCGGAAACAAGATTAGAATGTTCTCGCCTCCAGCTTCTGATTGGCTGTGACAGTTAAAGCGGAGAGTTCGTGGAGTTTTCGCTAACGTTTTTGGTACAAAAATAACACGATAGTTCCCCTCGTACAAGCTAAACATCAAAATGTAACTTAAAGTGCTGCTTTTAAAAAGCTACACACCAAATACATTATCCTTGTGTCAGAATATTCAGGCCTGCATTAAGAAAGCTGATGGCTAGATTGCCATGGTGATATTTCAGAACAAATGTCATCAAAACAAATTTTTTTTTGATAAGTATCATATACTATAGCCTACATGTAAGTGATGATGTAAACATAATCTTTTAAAAAGTCATGAAAAAATGCTAAACTTGCATCTAGAACTTAAATGTCAAAGTATTATAAAACTAATGATTTACCTCAATTAAAATTATTTATTTTTTTTAATTATAGACATTAACCTTTATCTAATGAGTTTTGTATTTAATTACAATTTATTATTGTAATTTTACATAGTTATACGTAATTTACAAAAAAAGAAAAAACATGGTAATATGTAAACATGGTAATAAAAACATATGGTATTTTTACTGTTAAATGTGAAAAAAAGTTAATTTTTCAGTATTGAAATAATACTTAAAAAAACAGTCGACTTAGTGATTTACAGATAATGTCTGTAATTTTACAGAGATTTGTATTTGTAGACTTTATTTCTTTTTTTTTTTTTTTTTTTTTACAGTGTAGCACTTTTAAAAATTTGAAAAGAAAATTTGTGGAAGTATGTGTGAGAAAAATGTGTCTAGATGATGAGATTGTCCCCTATGTAAGCCTCTGGAGGCAGTGTTGTACTCTAAAAACTGAACTGCTGGGTCACTATTGAATACTAAATGTTCCTATGGTTTTTATTGACTTTTTGCCACATAACTTCACAGTTTTTGTGATCTCCATTTGTTCTGTTTTGTTTCCCATTGTTTGAGTTAATCTTTTGCCTAATTGCCATGTAGTGGTCTCTTTAATGAACTGCTGATAATTTATAAAACCAGGAAGTGAGTAGCTGAGCACATGGCTGATGTATATAGTTAAGATTGAATGCTTTTTTTCAGGGTAATCCTCATCAATCCTTGTTTTTGAAGAATTTGAAGGGCAATACCTGTAAGTTTAGCTTTGAGTGATGTATAATTTTGGTATTAATGTTAATAGAATGTTATCATTTATAAACATCTTATCTTAAGCCTTTTCATTGCAAATGTTTAATAGAAAGTCTGTAAACAGCAGTCTTGTAACCTGAATTAATAATCATAATTTTAGTTTATTCAGTCATGTTATTAATAAGAGATTATAGAGGGTAACGTGGTCTGCGAGTGTTGTGCAAGACTTGCAAAGATTTTTAGAAAAAAGTCTTGGTTTCTCCCTTCTCGGTTTTAGTGCGCATCTCTCACTGGTATGATCAACATCCATGCACGTGTGTACTGTTTACTATAACACTGACCACATGTATGCGCGTACAACATCTTTTTATTGTGTTTTTATACGTGTGAGTAAAGCGCGCATGTAAAGCATTAGAAAGTCTCATTAGAGAGGTTAAAGATCCCTTTTCTTTCTCTCCCTGGGTCATTACAACGTGTAATTTGACACCGTGCCCCTTCACACACACACCTCCTCTCGCCTTTAAACACACACTCTCTGCTCTACACAGAAACACTGCTCTGTCGTGATTCTTTTCAAACGTAAAGTGCAGGTTAATTTGTTTATTTTTAATTTGCAATAGTGATTCCGTTAGCTGTGTTTCTGATAAATTTTATTTCTGAAACATTTTATTTCTGATAAAACATTCTTTCCATTAGTGTTTGTGTGAAATAAGAGGGAAGGAAGTGTTACTGTGTAAGATGAGAAGAGGGGAGGGTCTGATCCCTCCTCTCCTCTTACTTTAGCTACACACACACACACATTCAGCGCCTGCTCGCACAAACGGAAATACTTATCTGTCTGGTTTTTTTTTTAATGTAATGTGCATGTTAGTTAGTTTTGTTTATACTTCATATTTTGTATTAATTATTTTTGTCCTTTTTTTGGGGGGGGGGGCTGTGGACCAAATAGTTTCCATTATTTCTTATAGGAAAATTTGATTTACTAGTGTTTTGAAATATGAGCCCGCTTCTGGAACAAATTGTGCTGATAATCCAAGGTTCCACTGTATTTGTTTTTCTTTAATTTCATTCTGATCTCTATACTCTTTCATTGTATAGTTGATTCAAGTTTTAATAAATGCTGGACTTGAAACTTTGAACATCTTTCAACTTTGTAGTGGATGGAGTTTAACTTTCTGTCAAATTTCATAAGGGGGAAAAACAGGATGTGAAGGGAGGACAATGCACCATTCATGATTTTCCAGACGTTTCCTCAACAAAGTTAATGGTTCTGCACTATCCATCCAATTATACTGCAAAAACTGAAATCTAAGAAAGGAAAAAAAGCTTATTTCTAGAAACTGTCTTGTTTTTTTACCATTAAAGATAAATATTCTTATAAAATACGTTGTACATTCAATTATAAATCTTAATTTAAGAAAATAGATTTTCGTCTGGCTAGGCAAGTAAATATGAACTCATTTTAAGCAAGAATTTACTAGAAACAAGTGACCGCTATGAAGCCCAAATATTCAATGTTCAATTAGATTGTTGTGCTGTTTTTAAGACTAATATACCACTAAAATTTCCTATTTCAAGAACCTTAAGAAAAGATTATTTCAGATATTTGTGTGTGTCTGACAGTTTTTAAAAATTCAAATTAGGTAAATTTGCTGTGAACATAAACGCTTAGCTAAGATGTGTTTTAATTCTTATTTATTTTGTATTGGAAAAGCAACTGCAAATGTTGTATCAACAACAAGCTCATTTGTAAAAAACATTTGTACCAAAACTGAAATCTAAGTAAGATGAAATATATAACATATATACTTGTTTTCTGTCTGAAAATGTACACTTGTTTTCTGAACAGAACAAGTTTGCAATTATATTCATTTGACAGACACCCACAGTGCAAATATGTGGTAATAACTTGAAGTTTGGTGAAATTAATAAATTTTATGTAATAATAGAACTCGTATACTGCTAGTATTTTACAAAGATTTGGACAAAGAACCACACAGTACAAAATCCGTGGGTGTGGTAAGAACTGGCATTTACTAGTACTGAATAAACTGACGTGGTTCAGTCCATTTTCAGGCTCCTATAGGGAGGTGTTATTTTTTTATATGCTATAATGTCTATGTGAGTAACCTGATGAACTGAAGTACATTTTAAAATTAATATTAAAGCATTATATAAATTGTAAAAAAAAAATTCTCGTCAGTTAAACTTTTTTGTAATTTTTACAATGTTTATAACAATTAAACCACTCCTCTTGGTGTAATGGTATTTTCCAATGGAAATCCACTCTTTGGAAGCGCGCGAAGTCAAACGCGGTTGGCTCACAGTTTTCACCTGTAGCCGGAAATCTCTCAGACTCTCTCACGTGCTCTGACTTATTTTGACACCATGGATGAAGATGGAATTGGAGAAAAATATCCGGACTTGTATCACGTATCAACTGCAAGTTTAAAAGCTAAGGTTTGTTCATTTATACTCATCTACGTTTCTATTTAGCAATCTAACTAGCAAACGTTAGCTAAAATCAATTTGAATTGGGAAGTTGGTATGCTAACTAATTTGAACTAGCATTAGCTGGCAAGATGCAGACTGATGGCAGTTAATATGTTAAATTATCCAATTGCTTTCGATAAATTGCTGCCCCCCCTCCTTTTTTTTTTTTTTGCCGGAAGTAGTGTTAATGTGTAAATATGCCTTTATGATGGACATCATCCATTAACAGCTTTGCTCCCATTGATGTTGATTATTGCTCTGTCCCTTTGGTTTGGTTGGTCTTTGTATATATTTGTAGATATCACTGTATGTTTGTGCACTCACTAGTAGTGGGGGCGTGGCTGCCATTTATTATGGGAAGAGGGAATTTATTCACTGTTTTTGGTTTAGGGAGTCCGGGAAGATACCTGAATTTTTGTTTGTGTTTTTTTTTTTTTTTTTTTTGCAGGTAATCTAGCTACTAAATATAAATACCATTTTGCTTATTATTTTGGCCTGGGTCCACCCTGAATCTGATCCTCCTCCTCCTGTTGTGTGTGTGTGTGTGTGTGTGTGTGTTGTTTTGTATATACAAACCTCATTATTTCATCAGTTAATGATTGGATCTAGTTCTTTCTGCCATATACCACCATTTCCATACAGTTTAAAATAGAACCCTGAACCAGTCTTTTGCTGTATGGCCCTAGACTGGGACGTAACACCATATTTAAGTGACCAATTTGATTTTCAAGCACAAAAAAGACAACCACTTTATTATGCAAAGGTGTTTTGCATTTTGCAATTTGTGCCTATAATCTGTTATTAGTTGTTTCTTGTTATTTACCATATTGTTTGTGTTTTTCAGCTGCAAATATAAGCACAGATGCTGTCCAGCCTCACTAAGGAGGATTTATGAGATCTCTTTCCAGGACCTGAACACTTCTTCAGGAGGCGAAACATTTGGAGGCTTACTCATGAAGAAAATGAAGTAATTTAGGTTTGACATTTGGTCTAACAATGCAGTGTTTTCTTTTATTCAAGTATCCTGGCCATCATACATATGTCAACTTCAGACTGTAGATATACTTTTCTAAAAATGCATTTTTTTTAATTATATTTTGGAAAAATATTTACACACATTCAGTGAAACTCACATGAAATTCACAAAATGTATTAAAAAATATTCAAAAATATGTCCTTCTGTATACAATTATTAATATTAAGACTCATCTGATAACAAATAGGTGTTAGAAGCCATAGCAGAGACAATGTTAAACTGCTATGGACAAATGTAATTTGTGAGAATTAACCAGGCTAATGCTTCCTAGGCCTCCAGCTAGATTGTGTAAGATTTACAGTGTTTAACAAACTCCATAATTGATGTAACTTTTCTGCAACCCCATCGCTCTCTTTCTTCATTTCTTGTTCTACTCTCTGATTATTGGTCTGTCTATTTTAGATCATGGATGAACTGCATCGGATTCTCGATCTCCTTCAGATTCTCTACTCTCACTTCATACCTGACCTGACGACCCGCTGGGGGACTTTCTATGAGAAGGCACAGTTTTATGGAGTGTTCAAAAAGGTCATGAAAGCACCACAGCAAGACAAAGGTAATTACCGGCTGTGTTCCCATGAACATATTAATGTTGGTTTATATACCTCACTGCAGGAAGTAAAATGACATTCTGTTTTTAACAGTGAAGCACTCACTTGCCATGCTAAACGCTTTACGAAACATACAAATTAAAATTTAATTTGTCACATACACAGTACGATATGCAGTGAAATGTTTATATGACCGCCAGTGACCTTAAAAAGAGAATTAAAGCTTATAATAAGAAATAAATATGAATAAAAGAAATACGATAGAAAAATGTAATTTAACTTGGATAAAAATAGAAATAAAAATAGAACTATGCTGTACATAAGAATAGAAATATACTGTACAATAGAACATTTAAAAAATAATAATAATAATTTTTAAATTTGTTGAAAGAAAGATGGTGTGCAAATATGCATAAAACGTGTCTTATTAAGGTGCCTTATTAAAGGGGACCTACGGTGCTACATGGACTTTTTCAAGCTGTTTGGACTGCATTGTGTGTTAGGAGAGTGTGTACACAACCACTCTACAATGATGAAGAGCCGCCCAGCGATTTTCTTTTAATTTAATAATATAAGATGCCCCTACTGAAATCAGGCCGTTTTCAAAAGCCTGTCGGTGTGAAGTCATACCGACAGAGGCCGCTCCTACTATAGTTGATTGACACTGGTGTTTTAGCAAAGACCCGCCCCGAGTGAAAAAAGAGCCGTCGGCCATTGTTTTTCTACACTGGAGCAAAATGGCGCCTACATGAGTGTGGTGTGCAGCTTGTTGCTGTAGTGCGGTGGTCTAGTGGTTAGGATTCGGCGATTTCATGTGGGAGACCCGGGTTCCATTCCTGCTTCAAGGTACATGCTTTTTTGCACTACATATTTATAAAGTTTTTCTAAAGTTCGTTTAGTAACGAGGCGAGTGCGCTATGCTTCGGTAAGCTTTTCTGACACCAGGAGAGACACAGTCAAACACACACACACACACACACACACACACACACACACGTTGTCTGTCAGAAAGGTCTCAGTTTATTAACAGAAAAAGATCGGTTTATAGATTTGTTTGACTAAACGCCTATGCTATAGACATATGTTACTACAAATGAACCATTGTAACTGTCCTGGTGAGATCCCGAAAAAACAATGCTTCGCGTGTATAAGGTCGCGGGTTGAATAGCCGGCATTTACATCAGGTAGTCACTAATCTCTCGTGGTCTAGTGGTTAGGATATGGCACTCTCAGCGCAGCAACTCGAGTTTGATTCCCGGTCTGAGAAGTCAAAAAAGTTTTACAACCAGATTCACATGTAAAATTTTATATACATATATAACTATGTATATATGTATGTATGTATGTATGTATGTATGTATGTATGTATAAATATGAGGGCATAATAAAATATTACTATATATATATATGAGGGCATAATAAAAATATTACAATAGCTATATATATGAGGGCATAATGAAAAATATTACAATATATATATGAGGGCATAATAAAAATATAACTATATATATATATATATATATATATACAGTGGTGTGAAAAACTATTTGCCCCCTCCTGATTTCTTATTCTTTTGCATGTTTGTCACACAAAATGTTTCTGATCATCAAACACATTTAACTATTAGTCAAAGATAACACAAGTAAACACAAAATGCAGTTTTTAAATGAGGGGTTTTATTATTTAGGGAGAAAAAAAATCCAAACCTACATGGCCCTGTGTGAAAAAGTAATTGCCCCCTGAACCTAATACCTGGTTGGGCCACCCTTAGCAGCAATAACTGCAATCAAGCGTTTGCGATAACTTGCAACGAGTCTTTTACAGCGCTCTGGAGGAATTTTGGCCCACTCATCTTTGCAGAATTGTTGTAATTCAGCTTTATTTGAGGGTTTTCTAGCATGAACCGCCTTTTTAAGGTCATGCCACAACATCTCAATAGGATTCAGGTCAGGACTTTGACTAGGCCACTCCAAAGTCTTCATTTTGTTTTTCTTCAGCCATTCAGAGGTGGATTTGCTGGTGTGTTTTGGGTCATTGTCCTGCTGCAGCACCCAAGATCGCTTCAGCTTGAGTTGACGAACAGATGGCCGGACATTCTCCTTCAGGATTTTTTGGTAGACAGTAGAATTCATGGTTCCATCTATCACAGCAAGCCTTCCAGGTCCTGAAGCAGCAAAACAACCCCAGACCATCACACTACCACCACCATATTTTACTGTTGGTATGATGTTCTTTTTCTGAAATGCTGTGTTACTTTTACGCCAGATGTAACGGGACACGCACCTTCCAAAAAGTTCAACTTTTGTTGCGTCGGTCCACAAGCTATTTTCCCAAAAGTCTTGGCAATCATTGAGATGTTTTTTAGCAAAATTGAGACGAGCCTTAATGTTCTTTTTGCTTAAAAGTGGTTTGCGCCTTGGAAATCTGCCATGCAGGCCGTTTTTGCCCAGTCTCTTTCTTATGGTGGAGTCATGGACACTGACCTTAATTGAGGCAAGTGAGGCCTGCAGTTCTTTAGATGTTGTCCTGGGGTCTTTTGTGGCCTCTCGGATGAGTTGTCTCTGCGCTCTTGGGGTAATTTTGGTCGGCCGGCCACTCCTGGGAAGGTTCACCACTGTTCCATGTTTTTGCCATTTGTGGATAATGGCTCTCACTGTGGTTCGCTGGAGTCCCAAAGCTTTAGAAATGGCTTTATAACCTTCACCAGACTGATAGATCTCAATTTTACTTTTGTTCTCATTTGTTCCTGAATTTCTTTGGATCTTGGCATGATGTCTAGCTTTTGAGGTGCTTTTGGTCTACTTCTCTGTGTCAGGTAGCTCCTATTTAAGTGATTTCTTGATTGAAACAGGTGTGGCAGTAATCAGGCCTGGGGGTGACTACAGAAATTGAACTCAGGTGTGATAAACCACAGTTAAGTTATTTTTTAACAAGGGGGGCAATCACTTTTTCACACAGGGCCATGTAGATGTGGAGTTTTTTTTCTCCCTTAATAACGTAAACCTTCATTTAAAAACTGCATTTTGTGTTCAATTATCTTATCTTTGACTAATAGTTAACAGTTTTTGATGAGCAGAAACATTTAATTGTGACAAACATGCAAAAGAATAAGAAATCAGGAAGGGGGCAAATAGTTTTTCACACCACTGTATATATATATATATATATATATATATAGTAATATTTTTATTATGCCCTATATATAGTAATATTTTTATTATGCCCTCATACATATATATAGTAATATTTTTATTATGCCCTATATATAGTAATATTTTTATTATGCCCTCATATATATATATATATATATATATATATATATATATATATATATATATATAGTAATATTTTTATTATGCCCTCATATATATATATTGTAATATTTTTCATTATGCCCTCATTATATATATATATATATATATATATATATATATATATATATATATATATATATATATAGAGAGAGAGAGAGAGAGCATAATAAAAGTCTTACACTATATATATATATATATATATATATATATATATATATATATATATATATATATATATATATATATATATATATATATGAGGGCATAATAAAAGTCTCACAATATATATATATATATATATGAGGGCATAATAAAAGTCTTACAATATATATATGAGGGCATAATAAAAGTCTTACAATATATATATGAGGGCATAATAAAAGTCTTACAAAATATAGGGGAAATATATGTATTCATAATATATATATATATATATATTTCCCCTATATTTTGTAAGATTTTTATTATGCCCTCATTTGTACAGTTTATTTTACTAGTTAAATTTATTTTCTTTAGTATTTCTTTTTATTGATATTTATTCCTTACTTATAAGCTTTTATTTTCTTTTTAAGGTCACTGGCTGTCGTATAAGCATTTCACTGCATATCATACTGTGTATGACTGTATGTGACAAATAAAATTTGAATTTGAATCAAAGGAGAGGAAGATAGGTGGAAGGAGACAGAGAGGAAGAGAGAGAGACAGAGTATGGGAAGGTGAGTGTGAATGAACAGATGCAAGAGGAGACAGGAAGATAGCAGCAGGGAAGATTTAACACGTTAATATCAGATCTATGAGGAAGAGGGCAAGAGAGTAGAAATAACTCCTTTATATATAAAATAATTCTAACATCATGTAAAATTATTTTTAACTCTTTTTTAAATATTTTTAACTGTTGTCAAAGCTATACCCCACTTGTATTGTGAAGACACGCCCCACAGAACTGGGGGGAGTGTTCAGTAGAGGTCATTAACATTTAAAGGAGCATGTACTGAAACAGGTTGCTGAGAACAGAGCTACTTTTTACCAGGTAAAAGTAGTGTTTTTTTTACACAACCATTGAGAATTTTTAATTAAAGTATATTACAAACTTTTCATTAGGACCCTAAAGAATCATATTAACCTATGCAAAATTGAGACTGTATGTCTCCTTTTTATGCACCTAACTGAACAACGAGACAGTAAGGCATTATAATAGTCCGACCTAGAAGTGATAAAAGCATGAACTAGTTTTTCTGCATCGTTTAGCGACGATATATTTCTTATCTTGGCAATATTTCTGAGGTGAAAGAATGCTATCCTGGTGATATTATCTACATGAGCTTCAAATGAAAGGCTGGAATATATAATCACACCGAGGTTTTTTACTGTTGCACTTGATGGAACACAAAGGCCATCTAAAGTTACGGTGTAATCTAAGATTTTACTTCTAGCTGTATGCGGTCCTATGACTAGAACTTCTGTCTTATCCAGATTAAGCAGAAGGAAGTTAATTAGCATCCAATTTCTTATGTTCTGCACACATTGCTCAACTTTAGTAAGCTGTTTTTTCTCATCAGGTTTTGTTGAGACGTATAGCTGTGTGTCGTCAGCATAACAATGAAAACTAATACCATGCTTACGGATTATGTTGCCCAGAGGAAGCATGTAAAGGGAGAAAAGCAGTGGCCCTAAAACTGAACCCTGCGGAACGCCAAACTCCACTAGAGAACATGCAGAATAATGCATCCATTTAAGTCTACATACTGATAACGATCGGTCAAATAGGATCTGAGCCAGGAGAGGGCTGTACCCTTAATTCCTACTACATTTTCTAATCTGTGAAGAAGAATAGCATGATCAATGGTGTCAAAAGCTGCACTGAGGTCGAGTAATACAAGCATAGTTACACACCCCTGATCAGAGGCCAATAGGAAGTCATTTACTACTTTAACGAGTGCTGTTTCTGTGCTGTGATGAGGCCTAAATCCTGACTGATACAGTTCATGTATGCCATTTCTATGTAGATATGAGCATAGCTGCTCCGCTACTATTTTTTCCAGAATCTTAGAGATAATGGGGAGGTTTGATATTGGCCTGTAATTGGACAGCTGACAGGGCTCGAGGTCAGGTTTCTTAATTATTGGTGTGATAACTGCTAATTTGAAAGATTTTGGAACATAACCAATGCTGAGTGAGGAATTAATTATTCTCACCAGCGGTTCTGTTATTACTGGTACTATCAGTTTAAGAAAATGTGTCGGTATAGGATCTAATATACAGGTTGATGAATTTGCAGAAGAGATGAGTGAAATTAGCTCATTCTCTTCAAGGGGAGTAAATCTGTAACATCTGTATCAATTACATTGTTCGGTTTCAAAGCCTCAATTTTATGCCTGATATTTACAATTTTGTTATTAAAAAAGTTCATGAAGTCCTCACTATTGCATGATGTTTTTGTGGAGATTTCTGTAGTGGTCTTATTTCTGGTTAATTTGGCTACGGTATTAAATAAAAATCTAGGATTATTTTTATTTTCTTCTATAAGAGTGGAGAGATGCGTTGATCTAGCTACATTAAGAGCTTTCGTATAGTTCAGGATGCTCTCTTTCCATGCTATTTGAAATACTAACAATTTAGTTTGACGCCATTTACGCTCTATTTTCTGAGCGGTCTGTTTTAAAGTGCGCGTGTGATCGTTATACCAGGGAGCGAGTTTCTTATCTCTAATAATTTTTCTTTTAGCTGGAGCTACATTATCTAATGTACAACAAAATGTCGACTCTAAATATTCAGTCGCCTGATCGAGTTCTGTGGGGTCAGACGGTGACTTAATCGAAGTTGGTAACTCTGGGAGATTACTGATAAAACTCTGTGTGGTAGTAGCGCAGTGCTGTGCGTACATTATCACTGTGACACACTTGAATGGAGACAAGATCTGATATAATCTGATCTGAGATAATTTCAGACAGTGGAATTGTGAATACATTTCTTATACTTAATCCGAAAAATATTATTAAGTCTAAAGTGTGACCTGCTTTATGAGTGGGTCTGAGTGAGTGGAATGGACATAAATGCTGTTCTCAGAGGGTCTTCTGAATTCTAAACATGAATGTTAAAATCTCCAGCAATTAACACTTTGTCTACAGAAACGACTAGATTTGAGATGAAATCTCCAAATTCACTAAGAAATTCAGAATACGGCCCTGGAGGTCTGTAAATTATAATTAGTGGAATCGACTGAGCTGATTTAATATACTTAAGTACACTTATGTTACTGTAAAGAATTTCAAATGAGTTAAATTTGTGTCCGTGTTTTTGTATGATTGACAGATTATCATTATGAATGACTGCGACACCTCCTCCTCTACCAGTTAACCGATGCTGGTGTGTGTAGCTCTACCCAGGAGGACTAGCTTCATTTAGAGCTACATACTCATCCTGGGGTCTGGTAGTTCCTCTCCTGCTTTGTACTGAAGTCCACTATCAGCTCCTTTGTCTTGCTGACGTTCAGGAGGAGATTGTTCCTCTGGCACCAGATTTCCAATCTCCTCCAGGTAAGCCGTCTCATCGTTGTTCGTGATCAGGCTGACCACCACAGTGTTGTCAGCAAACTTGATGATGGTGGTCCCCACGCAGTCATGGGTGTACAAAGAGTACAGCAGGGGGCTCAGAACACAACCCTGTGGGTCTCCAGTGCTGAGAGTGAAGGAGGCTGAGACATGTGCACCTATCCTTATTACTGCCCTTGGTCTGCCAGTTAGGAAGTTGGAGATCCACTGACACATAGATGAGCTGAGTCCCAGATACTCCAGCTTGGGGATGAGTGTGGAGGGAATTATGCTATTAAACGCAGAGCTGTAGTCGATGAAGAGCATTTTAACATAATTCACCCTCCAAGTGTCCAGGTGAGTGAGTGATGTGTGGAGAAGATGGGAGATTGCATCGTCTGTGGAGCGGTTTGGGCAGTATGCAAACTGTAGAGGGTCCAGTGTGTTGAGTAGTGAAGAAATTATGAAGTCTCTGACCAGGCATTCAAAGCACTTCATCACTACTGAGGTGAGGGCTACAGGGCGATAGTCATTGAGAGAAGCAGGATGAGGTTTCTTCGGGACAGGAACAATGATTGACTCTTTGAAGCATGTAGGGATCACCGACTGAGATAAAGAGATGTTGAATATCTCAGTGAACACAGGTGCTAACTGGTCTGCGCAGGCTCTGAGATTACGACCTGAGATGCCGTCTGGTCCTGCTGCTTTTCTGGTGTTCAATCTCCTGAAGGCTCTCCTCATGTCATGCTCAGAGATGATGAACACGTTTCTGGTGCCGGCAGTGTCTTCCTGTCTGCAGCCGTTAGCGCCACTACCATTAGCATCGCTAGCGTCTTTGGCTGCAGCCTCGAAGCGAGCATAGAATGTGTTCAGCTCGTCTTCCAGAGTCACGTCCGCGTTTGCCATACCGGTTGTTGGTGTTTTATAGACCGTTATTGTTCTTAGTCTCTGCCACAGGCTCCTAGACGTCACACTGTTGGAGTTGTGACTCTAGTTTCCTCCCGTAGCGCTGCTTCTCCTCTTTCACCGCCTTCCGGACATTGTATGTCGCAGCCTTGTATGGGTCCATGTCCCCCAACGCAAGTCCCGCGTTGTAGGCTGCGGTGCGAGATGTCTGAGCGTCGCGGATGGTTTTATCCACCCACGGCTTCTGGTTGGGAAACGTTCTGATAGTCTTTTTCTCCATGGTATCATCCGCTAGTTTCCTGATGAATCCCACAACCGCTTCCGTAAACACGCTGACGTCATCAGACCCGTTTCTGAACATGCCCCAGTCTGCAACATCGAGTGCATCCTGTAATGCGGCCACCGATTGGTCCGTCCAGCGGGCGACCTCCCTCTGAACCAGATCTTCCTGTTTCAGCCTTTGATTGTATTTTGGCATGAGGAAGATGGCGACATGGTCGGATTTACCAAACGGAGGGCGAGATTTCGCCTTGTAGCCGTCCTTGACCATAGTGTAACAATGGTCCAATGTCCTTTCGCCCCTGGTGGGGCAGGTGATATGCTGATGAAAGTTCGGTGCTGCAGCTTGCATAAGGCAGTGTCCGTGTCCACTTGTGGTGGAATATAAACGGCACTGATTATGACCGATGTAAACTCCCGAGGTAGATAAAAACAATGACACGTTGTAGCGCTGCCACACAAAAGGGGCTTTTTCATACACAGGGAATTGGTTGTGGAGCTAATGCTGCTCACCTGTGGCCGAAGGCGTGCCCTAGCGGTTTCTGTTTCCCCATTGACAGTGGTTTGGTCACCGGGCAAGTTCCCGCGCATGCGCGATCACGACGCAAAGGAACCCGGAAGTGACGTGGGTCACATGGTCTGGCATAAAGCCGGAACCGGCATTGAGGCCGGCACGGAGAGATGATGACAGCGCGCTGCATGTTTTTTGAAGCTGAGCGACTGCTTGTGGATTATCTTTTGTTAATTTCATTCAGTACCCAGCTCATTCCGTTTCTCGATCTCCCAGACCTACCATCTTTATCTGGTGAGATCGACCCATCTCTCCAACTCCACCCATTCATACCTTTTGCCATATTTCAGACACTGGACAATCATACACACACACACACACCCGCATACATCGCGCACACACTTTTTTCTATTTGTATTATATTTGTACATATTTTGTATATATTGGTTTGTGGTGCACCGTGTTTGTTTATTTATCTGTCTGTTTTGTATAATACACTTTGGATAATTTATTATAATTGGTTTGTGTCGCGTCGTGTTTTGTCCAGCTGCGGTTGCGCAATACCGGAAGTAGTGTTTTCAAGCCCCAGTTTAGATTCCCGAATCCGTTTTTTTGTAACCGAGCGGTTTTCTAAATCCAAGCGTTACAACGTGATGGTCAGTAGTCCCAGATTTGGTGTGCAGGAGCGTGTAAGAGGAACTACGCTCGTGCTGTTGCACCAGCTGTTGTTCACCATTAAACACCCGCCGCCTCCCCTTGACTTTCCCGAGTCCCGTGTCCTGTCCATGCGGTGAACCCGAGAAAAACTCGGCCGGCTTTATGGCGTGGTCCGGCACTGCTAGGTTCAGCCATGTCTCGGTGAAGCAGGAGATATTGCAGTCCCGAATGTTTCTCTGGAACTTTACCCTGGCCCTGAGGTCATCAATCTTGTTCTCCAGTGACTGGACATTGGCGAGCTGGATGCTAGGCAGAGGTGTGCGGTGTGCACGGGCTCTCAGCCTGTTCCTGATGCAGGCTCGTTTCCCTCAGGGTCGCTGCTTCGTGTTGCATCCTTTGTTCTCCCTCAAGAGCTCCCTCGGCCAGCTCAGATCCGGAGTTAAAAATTTCGAATTGTGAGTACATTGTATACCAATAGAAACAAGAGTGGTTTTAAAACGTTAAAAACTAACTTAAAAAACAAAAACAAAGAAAAGGTGGTCGGAGCAGTCGTGACGTAACCGACCTCACCGGCGCCATCTTGGTACATGTTCCCATCACCTGTGGCTCCACCCAAGACATTAGGACATGCAAGTGAAGCTATGTTTCACATTCTTGAGGTAAAAGCATTTGAGAATGAATGAGAAATTTCATATTACTTGTTACTATATGATACAATGAGTGTGAATTGTCTTTTCTCTGTTTGTGTCAGTCTAAAGAAGATCCAACCACTTTTCTTCAAATGAGACCACTCTTCAATCCTGTCGTGATTGTCTGCGAAACCAATTGCTTCCTGGCCATTTTAACCATACCTGTGGTGACCTTCCCGAAAGAGGACATCTATGCTAGTATGATGTATCTTATGGCATGTTGTTATGCCTTTCACCTCACATATCCTATGTGTATTTCCACACTGCTCTCTGTGCTCCAGACAGAAGTCCTCTTGGATGCCATCCATGACAAGGACATGACTTTGATAAGGTTATGGTTGATTGGAAAAAGTTTATTACTGACTAGGGCTGCACAGCACTATTTTTTAAATTTCTAACAGATCTTTGTGTATTGACCAATTTGATAGTCTGTAATACATACCGAAATATATAAAGGTTTGAAGCACTGTTACATTTATTTTGTCATACCTGTAAATCTTAACACTAGAAGTCCCAGAGAGCAGCCATTTGGCTTTACTACCTATAAAACCCGCCGGACAGCCGAATGGCTGGAAGACTTTTAGCTAACATCCTTAATCACCTGTGAACCGATGCTTTTGTTATGTAAACAAGATGGGGCCATGCTGAGCCACTTCAAGGAAACTTGTGTTTCACTTTGCCATCTTAGGGAGAAATTAACACACATGGGTGTTTTTCCTTTGTTGCTGAGATTTATTGATAAAAAGAGTATAAAATAAAATAAAAAACAAACCAACCATTTGCACACATATTTACAAATAATACTAAAAAGTGAGTGAGTACATTTCAGCAATCACTCACAATCCTGGCACTGCCATGGTATCTCTAGTCTGCATTTCCCACATGTGTATCTGTAGATCATGTGTTTCTGTGTATCACATTGCACAGTGGCATGATTGTTCTTGCATTTGTGTTTGACCTGACACATGGCTCTTTTTCCAGGGCTAGGTGTGGAGGGTTGTGTCTGAAACAACTGTTCTTTTCTTGCCTTCTTCCCAGCCATATGAGAGTTAGCCAACTCTCTTGCAAGCTCCACCAGGAAGTCCACCCGTCTTTCTTGCGTCCTGGTGCATGCTTGATACAGCACAAGTGCATTCATTGCTGCCATGTCGATCATGTGTCGAGGATGGTGGTTTTCCGTCTAAGAAGGTTTTTGCGCAAGTGACAGCGATGTTAAGAAATTGTCTGTGGTAACATTTCGCCCCTTTTCTAGGAATGGTTCCATCAGCCTCATCACTACATTTTCAGACAGTCTCTTCCCACTGGGACGATTGGGGTCCTTGCCAAGATATGGGAGGACATTGCAAATGTACTTGGATTTTAGGTCGCAAGCCACCCAAAACTTGATCCCAAACTTGTCAGGTTTAGTTGCAATATACTGCAGGAAACAGCGCAGAGTCTTTGACGGGAAAAGCTGTTCATCAATGGTGATATATGTAGGGTTATAGGATAATCCCCACACACTGGAAATTGCAGCGAACTTATCAGTTTTTGCTCGATCACTGCGGGTGGACCTGTCATCAAAACGTAGGTGCGCATGATGTCTTTGAAGCGGTTTTGCGGCATAGTTCCAATGATCTGTGGGTTTCCCAGGTTTGCTGACCAGCAGTCACGTAGTGATGGAACCTTACAACTAGGGTTAGGGTTACTAGCTAACCCTAACTTTGCCAGCACACCAAAAGTGGAAACTGTAAAAAAAAAAAAAAAAAAAAAAAAGGTAGAGTAGATATTTCGGTCACTCCCCTGTGCTTTTTTTTTAGTATTTTCCACTTACTTGTTTGAAATTGAATAGCAAATGATATGAAATGAAATATCTTCCTAAATAAAAAGATACAACTAGGGTTAGGGTTACTAGCTAAACCTAAACCTGCACACACAGAAAGTGGAAATTGTAAAAAAAAAAAAAAAAAGCTAGAGTAGATATTTCTGTCACTCCCCTCTGCTTTTTCAGTATTTTCCACTTACTTGTTTGAAATGAAATAGAAAATAATATGAAATAAAATATCTTCCTAAATTAAGATACAACTAGGGTTAGGGTTACAGGCACTGAAGTAGTAGGCTATGTGCAGTGAGATTTTATCCACCTCAGCACAAAAGGAATTTTTCTGCTTTTAGCAGCCCTCCCTCCCCCACACAAACAAACAGGCCACCAGCCATCATTCACCAACATGCTCCCCCCCCCCACTCTCCTGCAGATTACTCAGGTAATGACCTAATTTACACATGAATTGATGCTAAATAACCAGCCAAGTTAGCTTCCTCTTGGCTAAAGGAGGGTTAGAAAAGTCTGGGACTTCTACAACCCCTGGCAAAAATTATGGAATCACCCCTCTCAGAAGATGAGAGTGTGGTTTATTTATTTATTATCATATTTGGTCATTGTAACATGCATTAGGGAGCATTATCTCTGCGACGTGTGTGTGCTATCTGGGAATGAATTAACTTTACTTGATTATTTTAAATAAATATAATTTGTCCATTAAATATAATTATGTAACTTTTACTTGATTTCTTTGATTGTTAATTTAATTATTAAGTAGATTTTACCTGACAATTACGGGTGAGTTTTACTGAATATTGGAGCAATAAAATTTACTTAAAATCTATGTGTGCAAATTAAGAGGATTTTATCAAGTAAATCAGTGCACGATGATTTAAGAATTTAATTAAGCACGTGTGTATATACATTTACATTTAGGCATTTGGCAGAAGCTCCTATCCAGAGCGACTTACATTATTATCTCATTATACATCTGAGCAGTTGAGGGTTAAGAGCCTTGCTCAAGGGCCCAACAGTGGCAACTTGGTGGTTGTGGGGTTTGAACCTGGGATCTTCCGAACCGTAGTCCAATGCCTTAACCACTGAGCTACTCCTGGCCATATATATATATATATATATATATATATATATATATATATATATATAAAATGTGAATGTGTTTAACTTTTTTTCTGTGTACAGGTACACTCAGAAAAATGTAACCAGAAAACAGCATATAACTTTAAACTTAGATTGATTAGCAATATAAACAACACACCTATGAGGCTGGACAATGGAATAAACTGTGTGGGTGCCAATAATATTAAATATCTATCTGTTAATTCTTTGACAATACTGCTGCTTTTTGTTGGAAACTGGCAGACACAAAAAATATGAAAAATACTTTAAATATAAAGGGGACAATGGGCTAAAGCCCCCCTCAAAATGGCCTAGCGATGCCGGTGTATAAATAATGAAAATATTATGTGTAAAGAAAATATAATTTGTATATTCGTGTTTAATTACAACAAAAAAAAACATTTTAATGGTTAGTGATTGTTGCAGACATTCACATATTTTTTTGGGGAAGCTTGTACAGGCTCATCAGCAGTGGGTGCCCCGCTTTAACCAGAAGATCAAAGGAGCAGTTATCGGCTGACACGTAGTCTTCTGAGTTTGGAGACCCACAGAACCCCCACTGTAATGCCTCTTCTCACCTTTCATTCATGATAGGTTTCGCTGATGGGGGAATTCGTAGAATTGGGGGTTTTAAAAACAATTAACAAGGCCGAATAAAAGTCTCTGCCTAAAATGTTTTTCGCCAGCAAAACACCTCTCTCTCCTCTCTCCTTAAGCACTTTATTGCTTTTCATCATGTTTTTTACGGTTTGTGTCCAGCATATATATATAGATTCTTAAAAATGATTACTAATAATATAATAATTATGTCCCCTGGTGTATTTGTTTGTTTTTATGGTATTTTGTTTCTTTCCATATTGTATCTGTCTCTGTCCTCTCTCTTTAAAAAGCACAGGATCAGCCTATTGGTTGTCCGGGGTTCGCCGATCCTCCAATGACTGTGGACCTGTCGTGATAAGAGGCGGGGCTCCCTTGACTTGCTGTCAGTCGTCTTGCTTTCCGGCCAGCGGGTGACTGTCCATTTTGTGTCGACTGCACTCTTGTTGTGTTCTAAGCTGTGCTGGGTTTAGATTGTATTTAGGTCTTGTTGATTATTTCTTTGTCTGATCTGGTCTGCATTCGGTTAAATGTGCGCACACCTGTGAACTGCAAAACTCCACAAATACATCATGCAATAGTGAGGACTTCATGAACTTTTTTAATAATAAAATTGTAAATATCAGGCATAAAATTGAGGCTTTGAAACCGAACAATGTAATTGATAGAGATGTTAACCTAGCCATGTCAGATCGGAACCTAGAATACTTTACTCCTCTTGAAGAGAATGAGCTAATTTCACTCATCTCTTCTGCAAATTCATCAACCTGTATATTAGATCCTATACCGACACATTTTCTTAAACTGATAGTACCAGTAATAACAGAACCGCTGTTGAGAATAATTAATTCCTCACTCAGCATTATGTTCCAAAATCTTTTAAATTAGCAGTTATCAAACCAATAATTAAGAAACCTGACTTTGACCCCTGTCAGCTGTCCAATTACAGGCCAATATCAAACCTCTCCTTTATCTCTAAGATTCTGGAAAAGATAGTAGCGGAGAAGCTATGCTCATATCTTCATAGAAATGGCATACATGAACTGTATCAGTCAGGATTTAGGCCTCATCACAGCACAGAAACAGCACTCGATAAGTAGTAAATGACCTCCTATTGGCCTCTGATCAGGGTTGTGTAACTACGCTTGTATTACTCGACCTCAGTGCAGCTTTTGACACCATTGATCATGCTATTCTTCTTCACAGATTAGAAAATGTAGTAGGAATTAAGGGTACAGCCCTCTCCTGGCTCAGATCCTATTTGACCGATCGTTGTATGTAGACTTAAATGGTGATTATTCTGCATGTTCTCTAGTGGAGTTTGGTGTTCCGCAGGGTTCAGTTTTAGGCCCACTGCTTTTTTCCCTTTATATGCCTCCTCTGGGCAACATAATCCGTAAGCATGGTATTAGTTTTCATTTTTATGCTGACGACACACAACTATACGTCTCAACAAAACCTGATGAGAAAAACCATCTTACTAAAGTTGAGCAATGTGTGCAGGACATAAGAAAATGGATGCTAATTAATTTCCTTCTGCTTAATCCGGTTAAGACAGAAGTTCTAGTCATAGGACCGCATACAGCTAGAAGTAAAATCTTAGATCACACCGTAACTTTAGATGGCCTTTCTGTTCCATCAAGTGCAACAGTAAAATACCTCGCCGTGATTATAGATTCCAGCCTTTCATTTGAAGCTCATGTAGTTAATATCACCAGGATAGCATTCTTTCACCTCAGAAATATTGCCAAGGTAAGAAATATATTGTCTCTAAACAATGCAGAAAAACTAGTTCATGCTTTTATCACTTCTAGGTTGGACTATTGTAATGCCTTACTGTCTGGTTGTTCTGTTAGGTGCATAAACAAGCTTCAGCTAGTCCAGAATGCAGCAGCGCGAGTCCTCACTAGAACCAGAAGATATGAGCACATCACCCCTATCCTATATTCACTACATTGGCTCCCTGTGAAATTTCACATTGATTTTAAAATACTACTCTTGACATATAGAGCATTAAATGGTCTCGCGCCGCAGTATCTGAGCGAACTGCTAGTGTCTTACGATGCGCCACGCCTACTTCGATCAAAGGATGCAGGCTGCTTGTCAGTACCGCGTATTATGAAAACTACAGCTGGGGGCAGAGCTCTTTCTTACAAAGCCCCAAAATTATGGAATAGTCTTCCAAATAGTGTTCAGGACTCAGACACAGTCTCAGTGTTTAAGTCTAGGCTCAAAACCTATTTATTTAGCCAAGCATTTTTATGAATAGATTTGCCATAAGGTAAAGGAGCAGATCTGGGGGACTCATTGACGTAGAGTATTATGGTGAACTGGTATGTTTAGATGCTGTCTTCCTCAGTCTCATTTGATCACTCAGGTTTGTTGACGGTGAGGTGATTGTTTGCTTTACATCTCAGGGAGCCCTCATGTTTGTGTTTCCTTCTGGCTCTCCCTTTTAGTTATGCTGTCATAGTTAGTCCTGCCGTAGTCCCTGCTTGCACTCTACAGTAAATATACATTCACATTATACATCATGTGACTGTGACCATACCTAATTGCCATCTCTCCTCCTCTTCTCTTTCTCCCCCTCTTTCTCTTTCCTGTCTCCCCCTTTCACTCACTCTCTCTCTCTCTCTCTCTCTGTCGAGCTACACATGTCATTCCTGAGCTGCCAGTGATCCAGTCTCCCTCTGCCCTCCGGACCTGTCTGGTCCAACCTGGTGCCCCATTTCTGGTTGGAGGTCTCGTCGCATGGATGCCCCGTGTGTCTCTTTGGGATGCGTCTGGTGTCTGGGGATGATTCTATCTACTTAGAAGATGGTTCTGGCCTCGACTGGTGTTGTCAGCTGTTTCTCTGAGGACTTGTCAATTCGATAGCTCAGGACTGGAACTTTCTACAAGTCTATCTAAGTCTCCAATAACTACTGGACTACATTTTAACATCAATTAACATCAACTATTATAGCTGAACTGCCTGCCACCTAACACACTGTATAAATGCAGATAATTTCCTGCTATCTGTTTCACCCAGATGAGGATGGGTTCCTTGTTGAGTCTGGTTCCTCTCAAGGTTTCTTCCTATTACCATCTCAGGGAGTTTTCCTTGCCACTGTCGCCCTCGGCTTGCTCACCAGGGACTATCTGAACATTTTGATTCATACACATTCGCATTCCATACAGATTTAAATAATTCTTTTGATTGTGTAAAGCTGTTTTGAGACAATGTCAATTGTTAAAAGCGCTATACAAATAAAATTGAATTGCATTTATTTGAACTTGCATCAATTAAGGTCAGTGTTAATGACTCCACCATAAGAAAGAGACTGGGGAAAAAACGGCCTGCATGGCAGATTTCCAAGGCGCAAACCACTTTTAAGCAAAAAGAACATCAAGGCTCGTCTCAATTTTGCTAAAAAACATCTCAATGATTGCCAAGACTTTTGGGAAAATTCCTTGTGGACCGACGAGACAAAAGTTTAACTTTTTGGAAGGTGCGTGTCCCGTTACATCTGGCGTAAAAGTAGCACAGCATTTCAGAAAAAGAATGTCATACCAACAGTAAAATATGGTGGTGGTAGTGTGATGGTCTGGGGTTGTTTTGCTGCTTCAGGACCTGGAAGGCTAGCTGTGATAGATGGAACCATGAATTCTACTGTCTACCAAAAAATCCTGAAGGAGAATGTCCGGCCATCTGTTCGTCAACTCAAGCTGAAGCGATCTTGGGTGCTGCAGCACGACCATGACCCAAAACACACCAGCAAATCCACCTCTGAATGGCTGAAGAAAAACAAAATGAAGACTTTGGAGTGGCCTAGTCAAAGTCCTGACCTGAATCCTATTGAGATGTTGTGGCATGACCTTAAAAAGGCGGTTCATGCTAGAAAACCCTCAAATAAAGCTGAATTACAACAATTCTGCAAAGATGAGTGGGCCAAAATTCCTCCAGAGCGCTGCAAAAGACTCGTTGCAAGTTATCGCAAACACTTGATTGCAGTTATTGCTGCTAAGGGTGGCCCAACCAGTTATTAGGTTCAGGGGGCAATTACTTTTTCACATAGGGTCATGTAGGTTTGGATTTTTTTTTCTCCCTAAATAATAAAACCCCTCATTTAAAAACTGCATTTTGTGTTTACTTGTGTTATCTTTGACTAATAGTTAAATGTGTTTGATGATCAGAAACATTTTGTGTGACAACCATGCAAAAGAATAAGAAATCAGGAAGGGGCAAATAGTTTTTCACACCACCATATATATATATATATTCACAGACTGTTCTTTATTTCATGTAGAAAACAGTAAATTACTTTAAAAAAAATTTCTCCAGCTAGGTTTTCACAGACTGGGTCACATTTTTAACATTATTTAGCAATTAATTAATTAGACAGTGGAATTGTGAATGGATTTGCTATACTTAATCCGAAGAATATTATTAAATCTAAAGTGTGACCTGCTTTATCAGTGGGTCCTATCACACACTGATTTACTCCTACTGAGTCCAGTATGGACATAAATGCTGTTCCCAGAGGGTCTTCTGGATTCTCAAAATTAATATTAAGATCTGCAGCAATTAACCCTTAACACAATTACCACAACAGCACCTCAGATTAGAGGCGTTAGGAAGTCTTTACAGAGCAGAAGTAGCAGACACATCTCAATAACAACTGTTCAAAGGAGATTAATGCATTTGCTGGACGCCTTCAGCATTCCTTTACAATGTAGAAAGAAATAAAAACCAAGAACCATCATGCAGTAAGAAAGTGTTCTAAAACTTTTGAACGGTAGTGTAATACATGGCGCCTCAGAGAGTAGAAACATGACGGGCTTACGCTGGTCAGATACTACGTGATGATGTCACTGACATGCAAATTAGTGTGTGAAATCATCTGGTAACATTTAGCTACTTTTCGGGCGGGCTTTAGCTACTTTTCATTGGAAATAGTTGGCAACACTGGGCGCCGAGAGGGAGTCTCGCCCGTGGAGCAATTCAGTGTAGAACCGCCACTGGGGGGACGGGGGGTGAAGTATAGTTCACCTCTCCCAAATGAAGCGGACAAGGAGGGGGGCTTAAGAATGTTAGGTGTCACTGACATAATTTAGCCCCCCTCCTTGTCCGCTTCATTTGGGAGAGGTGAACTGTACTTGAATTGTTAGCCTTCTTGCTTACGATGCTTCCTATGCTTACCTTGCTAAACACAATAAAAATGAAATAAATAAATAAAATAAAATAAAAACACAATAAAAGTCTAATATACAAACCATCACAGAAATGAAATTCTAATGGTTTCTATTAAATACCATTATGAACCATTAACTTTTTCCAGTAAAACTATTACAAAAATACCTTATTGTAGTGTGTTTTGGACACAATTTACCATCCCACCCACCAATAGAATCAGTCATATACCAGCAGACATTGTTATACTCAGTACCGCCGCTCCCTATACGCAAAGTACGCAGTATGCGTAGGGCACCAACTCCCAGGGGGGCACCATCCAAGCTGCTCAAAAAAATAATTTTTCTATATTATAATAATAAATTAATATTAATAATATACAAATAAACAAAAATATAAACGTATATATTGCATTTTATGGTGAACGCAGAGTAGGCTATGCACAAATGATGATGCGCCCGCCCTCACCTCTGTTACGGCTGCCTATTTGGCCAAAAATCATAATAACTGAGCAATATGGAAAGAGACATCAACAGTCCGGCGCCGAGAAACGAAAGAAAAAAAAAAAAGCCCAAGATGAAGCCCGTGCATCACTTTCAGGTACATTCATAATCCTGTGAAACTTTATTTTATTCTGTTGACGTTAATAATGCGTTTTAATGTCGGTAATAATTTCACAACTAACGCATCTTTCTTAATATGAATACAAGCAGATCTAAATAAACAAAATGACTTAAAATGCATTATATTAAAGCACAGAGGCAATTATGATTATTGATTAATAATGACCATATGGTGTCATTAAATAACAGTGTTAAAATACACTAGAGCATCTAATACAAAATTAACAGTTTACATAATTTTAATAGAAATGCCTGAAAGGGGCACCAAAGGCCTGGTAAATGCAGTTGTTACACTTACATTATAATCGAATTCCTAGTTTAATATCGACCAAACATTTGATTAAAATATCCACATAATCTTTCCTATCATTTCCTCAACAAAAATAGGAGGGAGGGAGTCTCGCCCGGGGAGCAACTCAGTGTAGAACCACCACTGATAAACGGGATAATGCAATCACCGCTCCTTTTTTTTTTAACCTAAGAACAAAAAACCTTGAAATTACACACCCCGGTACAGTAGGTGGCGATATGCACCTATTTAAGTTGGTTGCGACCCGCCAACAAACCAGAGAGAAGAAGAAGAAGAAGAAGCGGCGTTAGCGTACGGTTTGTATTATTCCTGTGTTATCTGCTGACTCACGCTGTTCATTCGCTCCAACATTTTGCTTTGATATTTTACCTCAGCATTATTAATTAACGTCAGCGTTATATATTTTTCCTCAGGTTTTGCTGTGTGATGTCGATATTCGTCTTCGCACTGAGATGTTACTGACAGGTTTTTACAGAGACTGTTTGATGAGATGAATTAAAACCCCAAGCTTTTTGTGTCTGAGGTAAGTTCAGCTGAAAACGGGGTGGTGGGGGGTTACCTCATTGTGTTTTAATTAATGGTTCAGTACACATCATTTAAAATTTCCAAACATTAGTTTTTCCAACACAGTGTAAAATGTTAGATAAAATGTGTGTATGTTAGTAAGGACAGCAGTTTATTATGTAAGATAGCACTTTGCAGAACAATAAACAGCATGAAAGGGATTTTTCATGCTTCATCTTTACAAACAAATTAAGCTTTTGACAAACAGCTGTGGGGAATTTGAGGCAAGGTCCTATTTACAAATGCAAATTAATATCTCCCATGTCTCTGGCATACCCCTTTTCGACCCCCCAGAACCCAAGGTCTGCATGTGTGTATATATGTATGTGTTGTTACTCAAAAAAAAAAAAATAGGGGTTACTTCACATCACTTCAACTTGAAAATAAATAAAAACCAGGGATGTGTTATGCCCTGTTTTATAGAAATCATCAAAATTTAATTGTCCAGGTTTTGCAACATTTTATGATTTGACACACAGAAATGTACAGCAATATCTGTAGAATACTTAATTCATACTCATAAAACTCATAAAATCTGCTCTTTTCAAAGTGGAAGTTACCTCAAATTCTTCTGCATATCTAGTCAAAGACTGAATGAAGTTATTCATCTCTCTACACTGAAATACATTTTAGACTTGCAGACCTTGGGTTCTGGGGAGTCGAAATGGGGTACCCCCAAAATGTTTTTTCAGAAATATCTCAACCACAAGAGATGGCCAAATTCTGAATCTACATGAAAAATTACATAAATACACCCAGTTTCATCTCCATATGACATATAGCAAGTGAGTTATCTAAGAAAAGAGGATTTCAAAAAGGGGCGTGGCATGTCACAAGACCAAAAATCAAGATGGCTGCCATTTTTTTGTTGGGACAAAAAAATTGGGGCTTTTTATTTTCATGCCAATACCAACAACAATTGGTGAAAAAATCAACAAAATCTGTGATCATGTGGTGGTACCCACTGGTTGATTTGAGATGGAATCGGCCCATACCATCTGAAAGTTCGCGCATACTTAAAGGGAGGTTCTTGCGCTACAAAATAGCCAAATAGACGAAGGTGAAATAAGCTTAACACTAGCCCTGCGATATATGCAAAGTCTGCGAAACGAAAACATGGTTTCAAAACGGAGGAGAAAAAAAAACGCCATAATTGCAGCCTGGGCATATGCTTCATTCACCAAATAGTGATTTCTTTATATTTTTTAGCCCAAATAAGCATTAACACAAGGCGGTGTGTGTGTGGGGGGGTGCTTTTCCTTTTCCATGTCACCTGCGATGTTATTCTCCGCTGGAATCGCATGTGGAATAATAACAGTACATCATTAAACTGCGAAGAAGTCGCAGTTTTAATGACGTACAGAACACAATGACTCAGGAAATCCAATCTGTACACAACAATCACATTAGCACATATCTGATTTATATCTGATTTATTTCCACATATGAAGGAGGCCTGAAACTGATCTTGAAATATCGGAATGCATGCGTTTTTTTTCCTGTTTACACGGACATAGAACATATCCGATATGTGTCACATATGAGCAAAAAATTGGAATTGGTTCACATTTACCTGACAGTGTAAACGTAACTTAAGTAGGTCAGAGTCCTTAGAATAACTGCAGGACACTCAGTAAATGCTAATTAAATTTTAAACCTGTGCAAATTTTACCTGAGGGGTAAAAACGGACAATATACCAAATCCTGACTTTGTTTCATTTATTACTGTTTACAGTTTCATAATACAAGCAGCCTGCATCCTTTAATTGAAGTAGGCGTGGTCAGATTGTAAGACAGTAGCAGTTCACTCAGAGACCATTTAATCGATGTGAAATTTCACTGGAAGTGGTTGCAGTGTGCTATACAGTGGAACCTTGGATTACGAACATAATTCGTTCCGGAAGCGGGCTCGTATTCCAGAACCTTCTTAAACCAAATAGCATTTTCCCATAAGAAAATAAAGGAAACTCATATTATTCGTTCCACAGCCCAAATAAATAAACGCACCCAAAATATATTAACACAAAATATAAAATTAAAATAAAACAAAGTACCTTGCACTTTACCTTAAAGTAAAAATAAATCGCGACAGATACTGTGTTTCCGTATGTGCGTGCATGCGCTGTGTGTGTGTGAATCTAAAGTAAGCTCCCCTCTCCCCCTTCTTGTCACAGTTGCCCTTCCACTCTTTTCACTCCCATGCGCACACAACGCAAACACTGTTTTATGCGAAAAATAAACAAGAAACTTTCATTTACACTCGATTGAGCGACACACTAATGGAATCACTGCTGTAAAAATTTAACAAATTAAACTGCGCTTTACCTTTAAAAAGAATTGTGACAGAGCGAAGAGTGTGTGCGTGTATCTGTGTCTGAATGACGCGCGCAGACAGAGCAGGTGGAGCCTTGAGCGGAGAGAGGACATGGATCTTTAACCTCTCTAATGAGACATGCTTTTGCTTTTCACACGCATACAGACACACTGCAAAATGTCTGCAAGAGAGAGGTAACACCCCATCCTCACAGTGCCTTATATCCTATATTCATTGTTACAACTCATAAAACACAATGTGACAAGCAACGGCAGAACTGGTCTGTGCTGTGCTGGTGTGTGAGCGAGTTACATCTTCTGGGGCCGAATTTCTGTCAACCTACATAGATCAAGGCCATTGCTCTCTGCGCATCATCTTCTTTCTTGAACGTACACACATTCCTACTTCCGTAATTCTATCTGATTATGCAAAGTTTTAGTAAGACACACACACAGTCGATTAAAATTTTCTACCACGTGCAGCGCTACTGCCTTTCCAGAGTCTTAACAGTATGAAATTGGAGCACAGTACTCCGTGGACAGAGACCCTAAAATATCTGATAACACTTTGGGTGGGATCCATCAGCACAAGTAAAACGGGAAGGAAATTTACAGAAACAGGTTGAAAAATTGTAAACTTTTGTGCTGCATGCGAGCCTCTGGTATCATTTACCAATGCAGATAGGTCAACATTGTGTAACATTATAAAATGTTTAATCTAGCTTCCAACGTAATAGTATATAAACTGAGAGTTATGTACATTTGGTTTTACATTTGGAGGTAAAGATGGTGACCACCTAAGATGATCAAGTCTGGTCTGAGACATTAAACTTTTGTCTTTATGGACTTCCTGACCACTGGGTAGGGTCCCAAAGTAAATGTGAACGCTAATCGCAAGGCCAGGCTGTGTCTTTCTCTCTGATAATGTTAAGGTCTAGGTGATGCTGTAAGGCTGATTAGTAGGGCTGGGCGATATGGCAAAAAAATTTAATCTACGTTTTTTCATAAAGTTTGACCAATTCACAATTTCTATTTTTATTTTTATTTTTTAAATGTGTAACTAATCAACTTAAAACTTTATAACATGACTGAAGTAACATTCTCATCTTAAGTAACTTGAAAAACCATCTGGTTAAGGAACATTGTATTTTTAATGGCCATGCCATACATAAATTGGTCAACAAGCTGTAAATAAATGTAAAACAAATTCTTGAGTTAAATATCTTTGCAGATAGATTTGAATCAAATCTAAAAGTAAATATTAGAAAATATTTTTGAAATAGCAGTTCATTATACTTTGACAGAAATATTGTGGAGAGCTTACTCCTTCATAACTTGAATATGAACAGAATATGAATCTATAACCTCATATTAAGTGACTGGCTGTTATTCCAAAAGCAAAACATAATCATCATCATAATTTAAGTTATTAATAAAATAACACCTGAATAACTGCAATTTTATTGCTTGAATTATTAATCATACTTACCAATGGCGTTGTGAAGACGATGTCCAAAGCATTAAAGATGGGTCCAGTCGTTCATCTTCATTGCTTTGATTATGTTCCACTGTCAGTGGTCATGCACACCTGTCGATCCTCCACAAGCTTCCAAGACTCCGGTGCATCTTTAAGCCAATTGACCAATTATTTCCCCAGTATGATCGTCAGGAAAATAACATGTCTGAAGGCAAAAACTTTGCAGTTTCCATTCTGCATCAACATAATGGACTGTAAGGCTCATGTAAGGCTGAAGAGTATGACTAGTCCACAGGTCAGTCGTTGTAGAAAAAAAAAGTTGCCTTTTCAAGCTGCTCCTCTACTTTTTCACGTGTTTCAGTGTACATTCAGGGAATAGCTATGAAATATAGTCTTTGAAATATTTGCGACTCAGCAACTTGTATCTTGCATCAGCAACATGTAGCATTTTTATAAACCCTGGCTTTGCGATGGTGTATATGGGAACCATGTCCTTAGCGATATGAAACGCCACAGCATCTGTAATTTCTGTCCACTGCCTTTTTGTCTGCCTTTTTGCCGGAACTGGAAAATGATACTGCTCATGACATCTGGTGTTTTGCAATTTTAGGTGGACCTTTTGCACTTGGACTTAGCTTGTCTTCATTTCCTACCTTTGAACATTCTTCCCATTCAGCTTGGTGCCTTTATCGCAAATGTTGGAATAAATTAGTGGTGCTGCCATTGCCGGTTGCAGTGGATTTTTAACCTCTTAACACTTTCTTTTGCTTTACGCGCGCGCACACGCGTTATAAGAAACAGTACATGCACGCTTTCAAAAACAAAATAAATTGTTGTACGCACGCACATGTGGTCAGTGTTATGTAAACAGTACACGCGCGCACTGATGTTGATTTATACCAGTAAGAAACGGGCACTAAGACCCAGCACGGGAGACGTTTACCTGCAATTCCGCAACGCAAGATAGAAAAACCATTGGCTCAGGTGTGATCACTTGACGCTCAGCGTCAAAACAAGAAGTGCATGCGTGATACATCATACTCGGTACTTGTAAACCAAGACTTGCTCATTTTTCAAGTAAAAAGTTATTAAAAATCTTGGCTCGTCTTGCGTAACACTCGCAAACCACGTTACTCGCAGTCCGAGGTTTCGCTGTATTTAGCATTTGACAAAAGTTTGTTCAACGTCTGACCTCTCAAATCCGAACCATTTCCAAACCACAGAGGAAACGTTACTACCTTTCATTGGCACAAGGTCATCCTGACGCGAAGAGCCGCCGTCCATCTCTGATGTTTCTGTAGCCTATTATGTTCCTACATAGAGTGCTATACTCTCACAAGTGAGCGGTTAATTAGGCGCGCCATCATGTGGTCGAACATTATTGCCTCTTAATTATTCTGCCATTGGTGCAATTACAATGTATCTAATATTTTTCTAAAGAATCACGATACGATTAGATTAGCACCTTTGCATTTGAAAGGCAATCCTTATGAGATCAGGGCTGGGGAACTTCCGTTAACAGGCTGATTCCTCTACTACACTATGCTTTGTTTAGATCATCTCCACCTCTTTGTATCCTCCCCCTTGAAAAGTATAAACTGTCCAGGGCTGAGTTTTTAGTCAGACTTGGATAGGGGTAGGGCTGGGCGATATGGCTGAAAACTGTATCACGATATCAGTGTTTCATATTGGTCGGTATAGATAATCATTGATATTTTTTATGACCCATTTAAAATAAGGACCAGGAGAAGAATATATTATATTTAAACATTTTTATTTTAAACTTAACCTTCCTATGATCATAGTCCCATCAGTTATTAAGACAGAAATCTCACCAACCATGGAAAAATCTAATAATTAAAATGTAAACATAAGTCTAAAGTCACAATGAACATTTAACAATTATCTCTTAACAATCACGGTGCAAAATTAAAAGAAAATGTAAGAAATGCTTAATAAAGTGTAATAAAATAGTGCAATGCATTTATTATATCAGATGCCTTTAGAGAAAACTACAACAAAAATGTATTGTTGTAATATATTTGAATTTGATGTTAATTCACTGGCGAGCCACCAGGGGGCAATACCGCGCTGTATACTTTGTCGTGTGCACTGAATGCAGGAAAAAAATACTGTTTTTCTCCATGCCTCCGTTTCTATTCCTCTGCTTGTCTCGCACAAAAAGCAAGTAATATTATGTTAGTTGTGCATATTGATGCAAACATAATTGTCATATCAAAGAATAAACTACCCGCCAATGTGGCTAGTGAGACTAAAGTTATTACCCGCCACAGCCTAATTTTACCCGCATTTGGCGGGTGGGCGGGTGCCAATGTCAACGCCATCTTCTCTCCGTTTATGCTTCCTGAATCGCGACCGTACTACTTCCGGGTCCTAGAGCCGGTCGCGGAGTGAGTGCGCACGACAGCAACAAAACTAGCTTCGCGACCTCTGTTTTCTTCCAACAAAGAATAAAAAATATCAAACGTTCTATCGAACACAATTGTTATTGATATCGATCACGTGTCTATCGCGAAACATATCGTTATCGTTTTATTGCCCAGTCCTATTAATGAGTAATTATTAAAAAAATGTTTTACTTAAAATAAACTTAATATTCTTAGGTACTGCCCTTGTGAAAATAATCTTTTTTCTTTTCTCCCCAGATAACACATTTTCCCAAGTCTTCTCTTTCCTCTGATGTGTTCACTGCACTTAGATTTACCTCCAAAAAGATATGGCCTTTAAAGGAAGTACTAAGAAAACATTATCTGGTCATCGTAAGAAAAATCATGAAGAAATGAAGATCCAAAATTACCAGTGCTCAGGTTGTGGGAAGAGATTTAGTTACTCAAGTCATCTGAAAAGACACCAGCACATTCACACTGGAGAGAAGCCGTATCATTGTGCACAGTGTGGGAAGAGTTTTGCAAGGGCTAGTGACCTACGAGTACACCAGCGCATTCACACAGGAGAGAAGCCGTATCACTGTGCACAGTGTGGAAAAAATTTTACTACTTCTAATTATCTGCAAATACACCAGCGCATTCACACTGGAGAGAAGCCGTATCACTGCGCACATTGTGGAAAGAGTTTTACTGCAGCTAGGTGTCTCCAAATACACCAGCGCATTCACACAGGAGAGAAGCCGTATCATTGTGCACAGTGTGGGAAGAGTTTTCCAAGGGCTGATTACTTACGAAATCACCAGCACATTCACACTGGAGAGAAGCCGTATCATTGTGCACAGTGTGGGAAGAGTTTTCCAAGGGCTGATTACTTACGAAATCACCAGCACATTCACACTGGAGAGAAGCCGTATCATTGTGCACAGTGTGGGAAGAGTTTTACTGCAGCTAGTTCTCTCCAAATACACCAGCGCATTCACACAGGAGAGAAGCCGTATCACTGTGCACAGTGTGGGAAGAGTTTTACAGCAGCTAGTTCTCTCCAAATACACCAGCGCATTCACACAGGAGAGAAGCCGTATCATTGCACACAGTGTGGGAAGAGTTTTTCTGCAGCTACTAATTTTCAAAGACACCAGCTCATTCACACTGGAGAGAAGCCGTATTCCTGCACACAGTGTGGGAAGAGTTTTACTGCAGCTAGTTATCTCCAAATACACCAGCGCATTCACACAGGAGAGAAGCCGTATCACTGCGCACAGTGTGGAACGAGTTTTCCAAGGGCTGATGACCTACGAAAACACCAGTACATTCACACAGGAGAGAAGCCGTATTCCTGCACACAGTGTGGGAAGAGTTTTACTACTTCTAGTTCTCTGCAAAAACACCAGCGCATTCACACTGGACAGAAGCCATATCACTGCTCACAGTGTGGGAAGAGTTTTACTGCAGCTAGTTCTCTCCAAATACACCAGTACATTCACACAGGAGAGAAGCCTTATCACTGCTCACAGTGTCGGAAGAGTTTTCCTACTCCTAGTTCTCTCCAAATACACCAGCGCATTCACACAGGAGAGAAGCCGTATCACTGCTCACAGTGTGGGAAGAGTTTTACTACTTCTAGTTCTCTACAAATACACCAGCGCGTTCATACAGGAGAGAAGCCGTATCACTGCACACAGTGTGGGAAGAGTTTTACTGCAGCTAGTTATCTCCAAATACACCAGCGCATTCACACAGGAGAGAAGCCGTATCACTGCTCACAGTGTGGGAAGAGTTTTATTGCAGCTAGCCGTCTCCAAATACACCAGCACATTCACACAGGAGAGAAGCCGTATCACTGCTCACGGTGTGGGAAGAGTTTTTCTACTTCTAGTTCTCTCCAAATACACCAGCACATTCACACAGGAGAGAAGCCGTATCACTGCTCACAGTGTGGGAAGAGTTTTTCTACTTCTAGTTCTCTCCAAATACATCAGCGCATTCACACAGGAGAGAAGCCGTATCACTGCTCACAGTGTGGGAAGAGTTTTAGACATGCATATCAATTCAGAAGACACCAGTCCTTTCACACAGGAGAGAATACATAGCACAATCTCAATATGGACAGTGTTGTATGCACTGCAATCACTCCTAAATACAGGTCCTTCTCAAAAAATTTGCATATTGTCATAAAGTTCATTATTTTCTGTAATGTACTGATAAACATCAGACTTTCATATATTTTAGATTCATTAGACACAACTGAAGTAGTTCAAGCCTTTTATTGTTTTAATATTGATTGTGGCATACAGCTCATGGAAACCCTCAAACAATTAGCATATCATGAAAAGGTTCTCTAAACGAGCTATTAACCTAATCATCTGAATCAACTAATTAACTCTAAACACCTGCAAAAGATTCCTGAGGCTTTTAAAAACTCCCAGCCTGGTTCATTACTCAAAACCACAATCATAAACCGCAATCATAAATTGAAGATCAAACACCTTCAAGTAAAACTATAACATAAAAAACCCTCATATGTAACAATTTTTTTCATAAATTCCTATAAACACACATGTTCAATAAAGTGTTAACACAAACTCAAGATTACAATATTTGTAAAATAGCCTGTAGAACTGTGACACAGTATAGTACAGGTATTATGCAAAATACAATAAAAAGGTCAGTTTTATAGCATTACAGTAAAATCCTAAAATAAAAAACAAAATTAAATATTTAGACTATTGTGATATAACAGTGGAACATTCACAAACTTAAACATTGCTGTGAAATATCCTTGACTATAAACTATGAAAAAATTAACAACTTCAAACAAGATTCCCAATGTTCCAATTAAAGTTGGATTGGAAACTTTATTACAAATAAAGTACAATGTGAACTTTTAGTTCAGAATCCTAATGCCTTAGTGCAATTAAGTCAAATCTAAAACGCACCAAAATGGACGGTCCAGTGTATCCAAGAAGGATCCTCTTCCAAACAGGCAGTAAACAACTGGATCCTTGGTGCATTAGGGTGGATTGGAAGAGAGAAGAAAAGAACACAAGATTTTAGATTTAAGAGAAAAACGTAATCTGAGATTTGCGACTGAACGTGGCGGTATTAATAAATGAGCTTTGTTTACAGCAGCAACAATAAGAATTAAAATAACAATTAAAAATTTCTTACCGTCGTTGTCTCTTGAGCTTGCAGGTATTTTTTCTCCCACTGGAACACGATGTGACGTTTCAGAGTCTTCTCCTCTGTCGCTCAGAGACTGCTTTCCTTCTCACCTGCAGCTCAGCAACGTGTCTTCACTCCTCTGAATTTACACAGAAAAGCTCCACGCGCTAAACATTTGAAGGACGCCTCATTCCCATTGGCTGATTCATATCACATTACGTCTGTGTCTGATACCTGAGCAATAAACGTAGGCGTATTTCGCATCAGGCCACGCCCTCACTCGCGCGCTTATTTAAATGCGCCAGTAATGAAGCATTAATTAGAATATCTCCGGCTGCTGATCAGCCAATCGGAAACCAGATTAGAATGTTCTCGCCTCCAGCTTCTGATTGGCTGTGACAGTTAAAGCGGAGAGTTCATGGAGTTTTCGCTAACGTTTTTGGTACAAAAATAACACCATAGTTCCCCTCGTACAAGCTAAACATCAAAATGTAACTTAAAGTGCTGCTTTTAAAAAGCTACACACCAAATACATTATCCTTGTGTCAGAATATTCAGGCCTGCATTAAGAAAGCTGATGGCTAGATTGCCATGGTGATATTTCAGAACAAATGTCATCAAAGCAAAAAAACTTGTTTTGATAAGTATCATATACTATAGCCTACATGTAAGTGATGATGTAAAGATAATCTTTTAAAAAGTCATGAAAAAATGCTAAACTTGCATCTAGAACTTAAATGTCATATTATAAAGCTAATATGATTTACCTCAATTAAAATTATTTCTTTTTTTAAATTATAGACATTAACCTTTATCTAATGAGTTTTGTATTTAATTACAATTTATTATTGTAATTTTACAGTTATACGTAATTTACAAAAAAAGAAAAAACATGGTAATATGTAAACATGGTAATAAAAACATAATATGGAATTTTTACTGTTAAATGTGAAAAAAAGTTAATTTTTTAGTATTGAAATAATACTTAAAATTCAGTCGACTTAGTAATTTACAGATAATGTCTGTAATTTTACAGAGATTTGTATTTGTAGACTTTTTTCTTTTTTACAGTGTAGCACTTTTGAAAATTTGAAAAGAAAATTTGTGGAAATATGTGTGAGAAAAATGTGTCTAGATGATGAGATTGTCCCCTATGTAAGCCTCTGGAGGCAGTGTTATACTCTAAAAACTGAACTGCTGGATCACTATTGAATACTAAATGTTCCTATGGTTTTTATTGACTTTTTGCCACATAACTTCACAGTTTTTGTGATCTCCATTTGTTCTGTTTTGTTTCCCATTGTTTGAGTTAATCTTTTGCCTAATTGCCATGTAGTGGTCCCTTTAATGAACTGCTGATAATTTATAAAACCAGGAAGTGAGTAGCTGAGCACATGGCTGATGTATATAGTTAAGATTGAATGCTTTTTTTTAGGGTAATCCTCATCAATCCTTTTGAAGAATTTGAAGGGCAATACCTGTAAGTTTAGCTTTGAGTGATGTATAATTTTGGTATTAATGTTAATAGAATGTTATCATTTATAAACATGTTATCTTAAGCCTTTTCATTGCAAATGTTTAATAGAAAGTCTGTAAACAGCAGTCTTGTAACCTGAATTATTAATCATAATCTTAGTTTATTTAAACATGTTTCAGTCATGTTATTAATAAGAGATTATAGAGGGTAACGTGGTCTGCGAGTGTTGTGCAAGACTTGCAAAGATTTTTATAAAAAAGTCTTGGTTTCTCCCCTTCTCGGTTTTAGTGCGCATCTCTCACTGGTATAATCAACATCCGTGCACGTGTGTACTGTTTACTATAACACTGACCACATGTATGCGCGTACAACATCTTTTTATTGTGTTTTTATGCGTATGTGTAAAGCGCGCATGTAAAGCATTAGAAAGTCTCATTAGAGAGGTTAAAGATCCCTTTTCTTTCTCTCCCTGGGTCATTACAACGTGTAATTTGACACCGTGCCCCTTCACCCACACACACACACACACCTCCTCTTGCCTCTAAACACACACTCTCTGCTCTACACAGAAACACTGCTCTGTCATGATTCTTTTCAAACGTAAAGTGCAGGTTAATTTGTTTTTTATTTTTAATTTGCAATAGTGATTCCGTTAGCTGTGTTTCTGATAAATTTTATTTCTGAAACATTTTATTTCTGATAAAACATTCTTTCCATTAGTGTTTGTGTGAAATAAGAGTGAAGGAATTGTTACTGTGTAAGATGAGAAGAGGGGAGGGTCTGATCCCTCCTCTCCTCTTACTTTAGCTACACACACACACACACACATTCAGCGCCTGCTCGCACAAACGGAAATACTTATCTGTCTGGGTTTTTTTTTTTAATGTAATGTGCATGTTAGTTAGTTTTGTTTATACTTCATATTTTGTATTAATTATTTTTGGCCTTTTTTTTGGAGGGGGGGGGGCTGTGGAACAAATAGTTTCCATTATTTCTTATAGGAAAATTTGATTTTCTCGGATTTTGAAATATGAGCCTGCTTCTGGAACAAATTGTGCTCATAATCCAAGGTTCCACTGTATTTGTTTTCCTTTAATTTCATTCTGATCTCTATACTCTTTCATTGTATAGTTGATTCAAGTTTTAATAAATGCTGGACTTGAAACTTTGAACATCTTTCAACTTTGTAGTGGATGGAGTTTAGCTTTCTGTCAAATTTCATAAAGGGGAAAAACAGGATGTGAAGGGAGGACAATGCACCATTCATGATTTTCCAGATGTTTCCTCAACAAAGTTAATGGTTCTGCACTATCCATCCACACTGCAAAAATTGTTAGTCTAAAAATAAGAAACAATTACTACATTTGATAAAAAAATTACCTAAAACTAGTGAAATTATCTGTCCATGCAGCAAGTAAATTTTACTTGGTAAGAAATCTTGAAATAAGATTTTTAAATCAAGCAAACTGAGCAAACAAATCTTTGAGTTTGTCAAAGAATCTTAAAAGAAGTTTTATTTTGTGAGACGTCTGGTGAAATAACTAATTTAGCTTATTTTAAGAGCTATTCTATCCAATTTAGGATTTCTGGACTAATAAAGACAAAATGATCTACTCATGCTCAGTTTAAGATTATGATATAAAATCAAGTATTAAAAACAAGTAAGTAATTTTTAAAACAAGGCAAATTATCTATCATGTCTGAAAGTCAGATTTTAAATCATGGCAAGTGTCAGATAATTTGCAGTGCAATTATACTGCAAAAACTGAAATCTAAGAAAGGAAAAAAAGCTTATTTCTAGAAACTGTGTTTTGTTTTTTACCATTAAAGATAAATATTCTTATAAAATACGTTGTGCATTCGATTATAAATCTTAATTTAAGAAAATTGATCTTCGTCTGGCTAGGCAAGTAAATATGAACTCATTTTAAGCAAGAATTTACTAGAAACAAGCAGAGGTGGGAAGAGTAGTAAAATTTTGTACACAAGTTCAAGTACTATTATTTCAGTGAAATTTTACTTAAGTACAAGTAAAGTTACCATTATAAAAATCTACTCAAGTAAAAAGTAGCTAATTAAAAAATTTACTCAGAGTAAAAGTTACCGAGTTACTTTTTTATTTTTATTTTTTTAACAGCGGGGGTGGGATGAGGCATTCTAGCGTAGTTCAAAAAAGATGAGCAGATATAAAATCTCAAACTAGTTGTTTTTTAACTGAAGGAACACGTTTGCGTAATAAAGCTGTTGTCTTTCTTGTGCTTGAAAATCAAAGTGGTCACTTAAATATGGTGTTACGTCCCAGTCTAGGGTCATACAGCAAAAGAATGGTTCAGGGTTCTATTTTAAACTGTATGGAAATGGTGGTATATGGCAGAAAGAACTAGATCCAATCATTAACTGATGAAATAATGAGGTTTGTATACACACACACACACACACACACACACACACAACAGGAGGAGGATCAGATTCAGGGTGGACCCAGGCCAAAATAATAAACAAAATGGTATTTATATTTAGTAGCTAGATTACCTGCAAAAAAAAAAAAAACACAAACAAAAATACAGGTACCTTCCCGGACTCCCTGAACCTATATAAACTATATAAACTATATAAAATATAAACCTAAGCTTAACTATATAAAATACCTGGCTCAAAAAAGTCTCACAGTCTAATATTTCATTGGATTGTTTTAGCTATGATTAAGCTGTGGGACTGCTTTGATAAAATTATATCATTCCGTACAATAAGGTAGTCAGCTATCTTAATTTTATTGCCACATAACATCCTGAGCAAATAAATTCCCTCTTCCAAAAATAAATGGCAGCCACGCCCCTGCTACTAGTGAGTGCACAGACATACAGTGAAATTATCTATAAATATATACAAAGACCAACCAAACCATAGGGACAAAGCAATAATCAAAGTCAATTGGAGGCAAAAAGTCAAACCAGAATACACAACCAAATGTCAAAACGCCAAAATCTCAACCTCTTTCATCTTTCCCGCGTCTCTCTCCAGTCGCGCTAGTCGATGACGTCACTCAGGGCGGAAGCGACCGTGTGGAAGGTCAGGTAGATGCCGATGTCAGAAAACCTGGAGTGGAGTCTGGAGCGGCGCGCGACCAGGACATGATACACACGCGGCACAACGGAGCATTTATACACAGCATAATATTTTTATTATTTTAGCATTTTCATTCATTTATTTTTTACTCAGTAGCGAATATGATTTAAAATGTAGCGAATTGCAATACTTCAAACAAAACGTACTTAAGTAAAAGTAAAATTACAGATTTTTAAAACTACTTTAAAAAGTAGAAATACACAAAAAAGCTACTCAATTACAGTAACACGAGTAAATGTAATTCGTTACTTTCCACCTCTGGAAACAAGTGACCGCTATAAAGCCCAAATATTGGTGCATGTTCAATTAGATTGTTGTGCTGTTTTTAAGACTAATATACCACTAAAATTTCTTATTTCAAGAACCTTAAGAAAAGATTATTTCAGATATTTGTGTGTGTCTGACAGTTTTTGAAAATTCAAATTAGGAAAATTTGCTGTGAACATAAACACTTAGCTAAGATGTGTTTTAATTCTTATTTATTTTGTATTGGAAAAGCAACTGCAAATGTTGTATCAACAACAAGCTCATTTGTAAAAAACATTTGTACCAAAACTGAAATCTAAGTAAGATGAAATATATAACACATATACTTGTTTTCTGTCTGAAAATGTACACTTGTTTTCTGAACAGAACAAGTTTGCAATTATATTCATTTGACAGACACCCACAGTGCAAATATGTGGTAATAACTTGAAGTTTGGTGAAATTAATAAATTTTATGTAATAATAGAACTCGTATACTGCTAGTATTTTACAAAGATTTGGACAAAGAACCACACAGTGCAAAATCCGTGGGTGTGGTAAGAACTGGCATTTACTAGTACTGAATAAACTGACGTGGTTCAGTCCATTTTCAGGCTCCTATAGGGAGGTGTTAATATTTTTTATATGATATAATGTCTATGTGAGTAACCTGATGAACTGAAGTACATTTTAAAATTATTAAAGCATTATATAAATTGTAAATAATTTTTCTCGTCAGTTAAACTTTTTTTGTAATTTTTACAATGTTTATAACAATTAAACCACCCGTCTTGGTGTAATGGTATTTTCCAATGGAAATCCACATCCGTCATCCTCAAGCTCTTTGGAAGCGCGCGAAGTCAAACGAGGTTGGCTCACAGTTTTCACCTGTAGCCGGAAATCTCTCAGACTCTCTCACGTGCTCTGACTTATTTTGACACCATGGATGAAGAAGAAATTGGAGAAAAATATCCAGACTTGGATCACGTATCAACTGCAAGTTTAAAAGGTAAGGTTTGTTCATTTATACTCATCTACGTTTCTATTTAGCAATCTAACTAGAAAACGTTAGCTAAAATCAATTTGAATTGGGAAGTTGGTATGCTAACTAATTTGAACTAGCATTAGCTGGCAAGATGCAGACTGATGGCAGTTAATATGTTAAATTATCCAATTGCTTTCGATAAATTGCCCCCCCCCCCCCTTTTTTTTTTTGTTTTGTTTTTTTGTTGCCAGAAGTAGTGTTAATGTGTAAATATGCCTTTATGATGGACATCATCCATTAACAGCTTTGCTCCCATTGATGTTGATTATTGCTTTGTCCCTTTGGTTTGGTTGGTCTTTGTATATATTTGTAGATAATATCACTGTATGTTTGTGCACTCACTAGTAGTGGGGGCATGGCTGCCATTTATTATGGGAAGAGGGAATTTATTCACTGTTTTTGGTTTAGGGAGTCCGGGAAGATACCTGAATTTTTGTTTGTGTTTTTTTTTTTTTTTTTTTGCAGGTAATCTAGCTACTAAATATAAATACCATTTTGCTTATTATTTTGGCCTGGGTCCACCCTGAATCTGATCCTCCTCCTCCTGTTGTGTGTGTGTGTGTGTGTTGTTTTGTATATACAAACCTCATTATTTCATAAGTTAATTATTGGATCTAGTTCTTTCTGCCATATACCACCATTTCCATACAGTTTAAAATAGAACCCTGAACCAGTCTTTTGCTGTATGGCCCTAGACTGGGACGCAACACCATATTTAAGTGACCACTTTGATTTTCCATCACAAAAAAGACAACCGCTTCATTATGCAAAGGTGTTCCTTCAGTTTGAGACTTACAGTGGTGTGAAAAACTATTTGCCCCTTCCTGATTTCTTATTCTTTTGCATGTTTGTCACACTTAAATGTTTCTGCTCATCAAAAACCGTTAACTATTAGTCAAAGATAACATAATTGAACACAAAATGCAGTTTTTAAATGAAGGTTTACATTATTAAGGGAGAAAAAAAAACTCCAAATCTACATGGCCCTGTGTGAAAAAGTGATTGCCCCCCTTGTTAAAAAATAACTTAACTGTGGTTTATCACACCTGAGTTCAATTTCTGTAGTCACCCCCAGGCCTGATTACTGCCACACCTGTTTCAATCAAGAAATCACTTAAATAGGAGCTACCTGACACAGAGAAGTAGACCAAAAGCACCTCAAAACTAGACATCATGCCAAGATCCAAAGAAATTCAGGAACAAATGAGAACAAAAGTAATTGAGATCTATCAGTCTGGTAAAGGTTATAAAGCCATTTCTACAGCTTTGGGACTCCAGCAAACCACAGTGAGAGCCATTATCCACAAATGGCAAAAACATGGAAAAGTTGTGAACCTTCCCAGGAGTGGCCGGCCGACCAAAATTACCCCAAGAGCGCAGAGACAACTCATCCGAGAGGCCACAATAGACCCCAGGACAACATCTAAAGAACTGCAGGCCTCACTTGCCTCAATTAACGTCAGTGTTCACGACTCCACCATAAGAAAGAGACTGGGCAAAAACGGCCTGCATGGCAGATTTCCAAGGCGCAAACCACTTTTAAGCAAAAAGAACATTAAGGTTCGTCTCAATTTTGCTAAAAAACATCTCAATGATTGCCAAGACTTAGGGAAAATACCTTGTGGACCGACGAGACAAAAGTTTAACTTTTTGGAAGGTGCGTGTCCCGTTACATCTGGCGTAAAAGTAACACAGCATTTCAGAAAAAGAACATCATACCAACAGTAAAATGTGGTGGTGTGATGGTCTGGGGTTGTTTTGCTGCTTCAGGACCTGGAAGGCTTGCTGTGATAGATGGAACCATGAATTCTACTGTCTACCAAAAAATCCTGAAGGAGAATGTCCGGCCATCTGTTCGTCAACTCAAGCTGAAGCGATCTTGGGTGCTGCAGCAGGACAATGACCCAAAACACACCAGCAAATCCACCTCTGAATGGCTGAAGAAAAACAAAATAAAGACTTTGGAGTGGCCTAGTCAAAGTCCTGGCCTGAATCCTATTGAGATGTTGTGGCATGACCTTAAAAAGGCGGTTCATGCTAGAAAACCCTCAAATAAAGCTGAATTACAACAATTCTGCAAAGATGAGTGGGCCAAAATTCCTCCAGAGCGCTGTAAAAGACTTGTTGCAAGTTATCGCAAACGCTTGATTGCAGTTATTGCTGCTAAGGGTGGCCCAACCAGTTATTAGGTTCAGGGGGCAATTACTTTTTCACATAGGGCCATGTAGGTTTGGATTTTTCTCCCTAAATAATAAAACCCCTCATTTAAAAACTGCATTTTGTGTTTAATTGTGTTATCTTTGACTAATAGTTAAATGTGTTTGATGATCAGAAACATTTTGTGTGACAAACATGCAAAAGAATAAGAAATCAGGAGGGGGGCAAATAGTTTTTCACACCACCATATATATATTCACAGTCTGTTCTTTATTACATGTAGAAAACAGTAAATTACTTAAAAAAAAATTACTCCAGCTAGGTTTTCACAGACTGGGTCACATTTTTAACATTATTTAGCAATTAATTAGACAGTGGAATTGTGAATGCATTTGCTATACTTTATCCGAAGAATATTATTAAATCTAAAGTGTGACCTGCTTTATGAGTGGGTCCTATCACACACTGATTTACTCCTACTGAGTCCAGTATGGACATAAATGCTGTTCCCAGAGGGTCTTCTGGATTCTCAAAATTAATATTAAAATCTCCAGCAATTAACACTTAACTCAATTACCACAACAGCACCTCAGATTAGAGGCGTTAGGAAGTCTTTACAGAGCAGAAGTAGCAGACACATCTCAATAACAACTGTTCAAAGGAGATTAATGCATTTTCTGGACGCCTTCAGCATTCCTTTACAATGTAGAAAGAAATAAAAACCAAGAACCATCATGGAGTAAGAAAGTGTTCTAAAACTTTTGAACGGTAGTGTAATACATGGCGCCTCAGAGAGTAGAAACATGACGGGCATACGCTGGTCAGATACTACGTGATGACGTCACTGACATGCAAATTAGTGTGTGAAATCATCTGGTAACATTTAGCTACTTTTCGGGCAGGCTTTAGCTACTTTTCATTGGAAATAGTTGGCAACACTGGGCGCCGAGAGGGAGTCTCGCCCGTGGAGCAATTCAGTGTAGAACCGCCACTGGGGGGACGGGGGGTGAAGTACAGTTCACCTCTCCCAAATGAAGCGGACAAGGAGGGGGGCTTAAGAATGTTAGGTGTCACTGACATAATTTAGCCCCCCTCCTTGTCCGCTTCATTTGGGAGAGGTGAACTGTACTTGAATTATTAGCCTTCTTGCTTATGATGCTTCCTATGCTTACCTTGCTAAACACAATAAAAATGAAATAAATAAATAAAATAAAATAAAAACACAATAAAAGGCTAATATACAAACCATGACAGAAATGAAATTCTAATGGTTTCTATTAAATACCATTATGAACCATTAACTTTTTCCAGTAAAACTATTACAAAAATACCTTATTGTAGTGTGTTTTGGACACAATTTACCATCCCACCCACCAATAGAATCAGTCATATAGCTGCAGACATTGTTATACTCAGTACCGCCGCTCCTTATACGCAGTATGCGTAGGGCACCAACTCCCAGGGGGGCACCATCCCAGCTGCTCAAAAAAATAATTTTTATATATTATAATAAATTAATATTAATAATATACAAATAAACAAAAATATAAACGTATATATTGCATTTTATGGTGAACGCAGAGTAGGCTAAGCACAAATGATGATGCGCCCGCCCTCACCTCTGTTACTGCTGCCTATTTGGCGAAAAATCATAATAACTGAGCAATATGGAAAGAGCCATCAATAGTCCGGCGCCGAGAAACGAAAGAAAAAAAAAAGCCCAAGATGAAGCCCGTGCATCACTTTCAGGTACATTCATAATCCTGTGAAACTTTATTTTATTCTGTTGACGTTAATAATGCGTTTTAATGTCGGTAATAATTTCACAACTAACGCATCTTTCTTAATATGAATACAAGCAGATCTAAATAAACAAAATGACTTAAAATGCATTATATTAAAACACAGAGGCAATTATGTTTATTGATTAATAATGACCATATGGTGTCATTAAATAACAGTGTTAAAATACACTAGAGCATCTAATACAAAATTAACAGTTTACATAACAATTTTAATAGAAATGCCTGAAAGGGGCACCAAAGGCCTGGTAAATGCAGTTGTTACACTTACATGATAATCGAATTCCTAGTTTAATATCGACCAAACATTTGATTAAAATATCCACATAATCTTTCCTATCATTTCCTCAACAAAAATAGGAGGGAGGGAGTCTCGCCCGGGGAGCAACTCAGTGTAGAACCACCACTGATAAACGGAATAATGCAATCACCTCTCCTTTTTTTTTTTTTTTAAACCTAAGAACAAAAAACCTTTGATATTACATACCCCGGTACAGTAGGTTTTAAGGTATTTAAGTTGGTTGCGACCCGCCAACAAACCAGAGAGAAGAAGAAGAAGAAGAAGCGGAGTTAGCGGACTGTTTGTATTATTCCTGTGTTATCTGCTGACTCACGCTGTTCATTCGCTTCAACATTTTGCTTTGATATTTTACCTCAGCATTATTAATTAACGTCAGCGTTATATATTTTTCCTCAGGTTTTGCTGTGTGATGTCGATATTCGTCTCCGCACTGAGATGTTACTGACGGGTTTTTACAGAGACTGTTTGATGAGATGAATTAAAACCCCAAGCTTGTTGTGTCTGAGGTAAGTTCAGCTGAAAACGGGGGGCGGGGGCGGGAGGAACATTGTGTTTTAATTAATGGTTCAGTACACATTTTTAAATAAATGTGTTGCGCTTCACTGAATATCCGCCAGATGGCGCATGGAAGGACTTTATCTAAAAGCCGGACCAAGTACAACAATGAATGTAAGGACGCGGATGAACAGTGCTGAAGCGAACATGAATTTTATTTTGTTTTATAATAGATCTTTCATGATGAATGAGTGTATATGTGCTTCACATTATCAAACACAGGCAAAGGAGACAGAAATTATTGAGGGATCCACTGAAAAAAGTGAACCTAGTTTAATGTGTTTTTTTTTCTCATTCCATTAGTAAAAAAAATAATTTGCTCTTTTTAACTGAAGTGTCTAATTTATGCTTATGGATGAATCTTTTTTTTTTTTTTTTTTTTTTAAGTATAATGCTGTTTACAGCAGGAAACCAAAGTGAAATATTTCATTTTGATCAAGGTACTCTTATTAGGTTGAGTGTGATTTGCGCATGCGCAGTCTTTAGACCATAGTTTTGCCGGTATAATTTTATTTCCGCCTCAAACCGGAGCATGACGTTGAAACAAGTAAGGAAGGATATCAGAACCTGTATTTCAGTTACTGTTAGTTAAAGCCCCTGATTAAACTTAAATCTAATCCATTCACAAAGGACATTTCTGCTTCAAACCGTGTCTCATGACCTCATGACGCAGCATTTTCACGGACTGAATCACATGCGGGTGGAGATTCTCAAAGAAAACTCCTTTAAACCAGGTAAGAAAGCAAACTCATGTCATTTCTATGTTAAATGTATCTCTTCTATGAGCAAATTCATGATTTATGTCAGGAACAACTACTTTGTAGATTGAGTTTTGTGTCCGTGTTTGCTACTGTAGCTAAAACCACCTATATTACCTGCATTAGCTAACTAACGTGGTGATTTTCAAAAACACCGGAGTTTATACAGTAAGTCAGCGGTGCCGAAGAAAATAATTATATTTAAGTACCGTTGGTTAACGATGTAAAAATTAATAGGAAAGTGACGTAAACATAGAACAAGCTAATTTGGAGTGAGTGCTGTTTGTAGTGTACTGCTTTCTATACTTTATACACACTGTAATTAAGATTTGCTAACATAAGAACTTGAGCCAGTCCAATTTTTGTTTTTACCTTTTTTTTTTTTTTTTTTAAAGATCAGTAATGAGTTTCTGAGAATTATATCTGCTCCACTTCAAGCAAGATTACTGGTTTCCTTGGACAAGCAACACTACAAACTAATTGAGATCATCAGAAACTAGGGAGGAACCCGTCAGAGAGAAGACCAGAGATGTAATCTTCATCTTCAAGTTCTTGATCTGGTATGTATGGTACGGTTCAGGACCAGGGAGGGAGCCGGAGACAGCAGAACAAAGAGATGATATTGCCAGCACCAGCACAGGGAGCACAGTTTTTAGTTTAGATCTCATGTTTACATTTTATTGTATGTTGATGGCTTGACTGTAAACAACAAACAATGCAATAAATGTATAAAAAAATATATATATTTATTGTCTCTTTCCAGGACCAGGCATATCGTTCAATTATTTTTTGGCCAAATAGGCAGTCGTAACAAGAGGTGAGGGCGCGCGCGTCATCACATGTGCTTAGCCGACTCTGCGTTCACCGTAAACTTCAATATACATAGACGTTTATATTTTTGTTTATTTGTATATGTATGTTATTAATTTTACTTTTTTAGAGATTGTATGTGCGTGCACGGAGAGTATGTGTTGATAAGTTTATGTGGATAAGTTGATAAGTGTATCAGAAAGCATTAAAATGTTCATTTGAATTAAAATGACACACACACGTCTGTGTATACAGTATATCAATTACATATATATCAATTTCATTAGTTCGTTCATTCTATTTGAAGCTTCGGATGTTTTTTTTTTTTTTGGTTTGGTTAGATTAGTTCGCTTCCGTGAAACTATCGCTAAAACAATGACACACACACACATAGACACACACACACACACAGACACACACACTCCCCTGAGCCCTCGGGAAACATCCAATCACCGTCGGTATACAAATGAGTCAAGACGTAGCCTAACGTGGTGTCGTGTCGGATTTCAGTGGTCACGAAGTGGGAAGACTTTGAAGAAGCTGCAGTGACAGCTGAACAACTTCACTTTTCCGTTTACCTCTGAGGAAAAAAAGCTGTATTTTGTTTGTTTATGTCTAGAATTTTTATAGTAGTAAGAGAGAGTTATAGTTTGGTCTGTACTGTTGTTCGCACCCTTGGAGAGAATAAATAAATGAATAACACCTTCATATCCCCTCTCAAGAGTGTCATAGTCCATTGTTAGTTTTAATGATCTGGCTGAAACTAATTATCACTACATAAGTACCCTAACACCATTGATCATGAGTCTCAGCTGAACCTAATTCTATACTTGTAACAGAAAATGTAGATGCAGATTCCAAATGTGTATTTATATAATAGATAGATAGATAGATATGTGTGTGTGTGTAGGCTCTACGCAGGGGCAAGAGAGGGCAGCGCACCCTTAAATGTCTGCACATGTTAATATATTCCTAAAATGTATATATTACAAGTTGATGAACTGATCTGCGGTAGCGATGACGTCACAGTCCGACAGCTTTAGAATGATGTTTGATCAGGTCTACTGTATATTCTGAACATAGAACTGCAAAATGTCTGATACAGTACTTTGGGGGAAACAAAGACTTAAACTGTTAAGTAATAACATTATTAATAACAAATATGTAATAGTTTTGATATTTGAAAATTTTTTATTTTAATGTAAAAGGACTATAGATAGAGATTTATAAGCAGCTGGTGTATCCGGGTTGTTTAATGAACTTTAAGCAAAAAGACAACATGTATTCATCTGTTTTATATAAATTACTGTTTTAACTTTGACTAGTTTTGGAAGAATAAATTGAATTGTTAAAGTCATGTTTTGCGTGTTTTAATTTTGGGGGATTGTTTGGGTATTTAAAAATTGTTTAGTTGAACCAACAACTTCAATGGGCAAAAAATGGGACACAACTTTGTTTTAAATAGTCAAAGAGTTGGGCTGAAAATAATAATAATAATTATTGATCATAGAAACAAATGAAACCAGTTAAACACTTGATTATATGTATTTGTGTTTGTGATTGTGACCCATAATAATTTTTTCTCAGTATAAATAAATGTTTTGGGTTTTAAGAACTCCAAAAGAGCAACGACAAACTTGGTATTCTCCATTGAGGTTTCTCACCTTCCACTCCTGAGTAGGACATGGTGTTAATTGCTCTGTGTGTGCATGTGTGTTTTTGGCGGGGGGATGGGTGTGTGTGTGTTTTCGGCTGTTCAGCAGTTCTAAACACAAGCACAGTTTTTGTCCTTAACTAAAATACTTCAATACGTTAATAATGAATTTATTTTGTTGAATAAGGTAATAAGCGATATTTAAACCAAACCAGTAAGTTAAGTAAGTGTTCCATACATTAAAGTACTGTGTATAACCAAGTGCCCTAGCAAACACAGTTACAGTACAGTTTACAGTACAAACAGAGTGTGTGCGCTGGGGGGATTGGAAGGTGAGTGAGAATACTCATTTACAAGACAAAAGACGGTCAGAGGCAGCGCCGTTCTAGACCAGACAACACGGGGTGGGGGGAGGGGGGCATCATGTTCGAGCACTGTTTTTACCTGGCCTTACTGTATAGTAACAGTATTGTATTTGCTGAATTGTGTTGAGGCACGCAAACCCCCAGACCACAATAAGGTGGCAATCCCTCAGGGGGAAACTAAAAAAAAAAAAATATATATATATATATATATATATATATATATATATATATATATATATATATATATATATATATATAATTATATAATAAAATATCCTTAATCCAGATTTTATCAATGACATAACATTTATCTAAGCTGGATGGTCTAATTCTCAAAACCGTTTAACCTAAAGAAAAACATAACACACTATAACTAGAATATTTACAAAACTGAAAGCTTTTCTTATGAATAATAAAAAAAAACATTATAACTCAAAAAGATCATATTATGTTTATATATATATATTTTATAGTAACTGTAAGACTTAACACACTATAACTAAAATATTTACAAAACTGAAAGGTTGTCTTATGAATAATAAAAAATACAAACTAAATTAAAACAGATGAGCTGTTGAACAGATCATAATATGTTTTATGTTTTCTGATTATAAATGATATATGGGTTGATTTTAAAAAGGCTAAATCAAATAGCTAGTTTTGGTAATGTCAGTCCAGTAACTATACTATGTAAAAGTAATTATAATATGAATAATTAAGGGCAGGACCTAACCTAATGTTAATAATTTACACCATGATAACATTAGTATTCATGTTTTTGTATTTTTGTATTAACATTTTAAATGTTCAAATGAACGTTTCAGAGTATATAATTTGTCGTGTCATCTGTGATTGAGACCCATGAGTTAAATTGAAATATTTTTTATAGGTAGTAAGCCAGGTTTTAGTAACCTGCTTTAGTAATGGGCTCTAAAAGACAATGGAACATTACAGAACGTGCGAGTTGACGCCCATGCACAGATTAAAATGTTCATTTGAATTAAAATGACACACGCATGTCTGTGTGTGTGTGTGTGTGTGTATATATATATATATATATATATATATACCCTAAAAAATGCTGGGTTAAAAACAATCTGGGTTGTTTTTAACCCAGCTGCTGGGTAAATATAGGACTAACTAAATGCTGGGTTAATTTAACCCAGCAAGATGGGTTAAATATTCAATCCAAATGCTAGGTCATATTTAATTATAATGCTGGGTTAATTCTACCACATAAATGGTTCAAATGTTCTACCCATATGTTTGGGGTTTGTTGGTTCATTTTAACTGGAATGTTGGGTTAATTCTACCTCACAAATAGGTTATTATTATTTTCATGTTTTACAGTGAATCTGTAAAAAAAACACCCATGTTAAACAGTTAAATTATTTTGATATACTTGCCTATTACAAAAAAACATACATATATGCAATAAACACCATCCTATTACATGTTCTTAGAAAAAAATATTTATTTTTCAAAAGCACAAGAACAGATAATCAACAGCGACATCATTACTATACTATCATTGATAAGGGCGGGATGGAGTAATTGCACAAATAGACTGAGGCAGCTTCTACAGAGCAGGATCTCTCTGTGACTTCAGATATCTTTTCTGAAGAACAAAACTATCCAGCTATTTTTTTTTTTGGTTTGGTTAGATTAGTTCTGAACTCGCTTCCGTGAAACTATCGCTAAAACAATGTACTGAGCCCTCCTGAGGATATAAAGCTTTATTATTGTGTTTGAATAAATATTCAGATCTACCACAGCAGGTAATAAACTATGGTGTGTCATAAGCGAAGCAAACACCACGATTATGCCTCGTTTCGTTCGACGGGAACGTGGTTCACTTGGCCGCGGTGTATTATAAACCTGTGGAATGTTTCACTGTTTATGCTCAAATAAGAGGAACAAAAGCTCAATGAGGACTAAACCAATGACTTCGGTAACTCCACTGAGTGTAACATCTGCATAGTGACACTGAACATCTTCACTTTTCCGTTTACCTCTGAAAAAAAAGCTGTATTTTGTTTGTTTATATTTAGAGTTTTTATAACAGTAGAACAAGTACCCGCGCGGACGCACACACACAGACACACACACATAGACACACACACACACACAGACACACACACTCCCCTGAGCCCTCGGGAAACATCCAATCACCGTCGGTATACAAATGAGTCAAGACCTAGCCTAACGTGGTGTCGTGTCGGATTTCAGTGGTCACGGAGTGGGAAGACTTTGAAGAAGCTGCAGTGACAGTGAACAGCTGAACAACTTCACTTTTCCGTTTACCTCTGAGGAAAAAAAGCTGTATTTTGTTTGTTTATATCTAGAATTTTTATAGTAGTAAGAGAGAGTTATAGTTTGGTCTGTACTGTTGTTCGCACCCTTGTAGAGAATAAATAAATGAATAACACCTTCATATCCCCTCTCAAGAGTGTCATAGTCCATTGTTAGTTTTAATGATCTGGCTGAAACTAATTATCACTACATAAGTACCCTAACACCATTGATCATGAGTCTCAGCTGAACCTAATTATATACTTGTAACAGAAAATGTAGATGCAGATTCCAAATGTGTATTTATATAATAGATAGATAGATAGATAGATAGATAGATGTGTGTGTGTGTGTGTGTGTGTGTGTGTGTGTGTAGGCTCTACGCAGGGGCAAGAGAGGGCAGCGCAACCTTAAATGTCTGCACATGTTAATATATTCCTAAAATGTATATATTACAAGTTGATAAACTGATCTGCGGTAGCGGAAAAATCCGCTGAAATAGGACAGGCACACTAACCCGCACACACACACACACGCGCGCGCACACACACACACACACACACAGACACACCTCCCTTGAGCCCTGCGTCTGTCGGATTTCAGCGGTCACGGAAAGACTTTGAAGCAGTTTATATATGAATCTAAGCTTGAACTTATCAGCATTGTAAATATATAATACTTTTCAAATAAAATCGCTATTACTTTGACCCTGAAGTTTAGTTTAGCACACACAAAAAAAAAACAGAAAAGTCATTTCTGGTAAATCAACGGAATGTGTAGTTTATTTACAGTAATTCATAAAAAAAATGAATATACATTGTACAGTACACGGTAAACACGGGAAAGATTACAAAATGAAAAAACAAACAGTGTCTACTTTATAAACAGCTTAGTATGTGCGTCGAGATGCTGAAATCCCTTGCATGTTTTTGCTTCCAAGTGGAGAGATATTTGACCGATAGCCTAGAACAAAAGATCTATAGGTGTGATCACAACCCCCTCCGACCGACCGTGCCATCAATCACTGACCACCTCAGAAGTTCCCTCCAATGTATGGCTGCAATACTTGTTTTGCAAGTATTTTTAACACCATTCAAAGGCTTCAAAGGGGCAGTTATCGGCTATGACACGTTGAAGGAGAACTTAATAGTTCTCAAAAATAGTGTAAATGTCTGCAACAATCACTAACCATTAAAATGTTTTTTTTTTTGTAATTAAACACGAAAATATTAATTATATTTCCATATATATACATACACACACACACACACACACAAGGGCGTAGGTTTGCTGCCTATTACTCCCTATAATAATGTAAACATTGCTAATTTATGTTTTGGAAAGAAACTTAAGTAATTATTTCATCTATATCTTTCATAAATCACACAACTAAAATACAATTAAACAGTTTATTCACCAACATTACCAAATATTTGTGACATTCACAGTCTAGATCCAAGTTGTCTTTTTAATAAAAGTGCATTCAGCTAAATTTTGCATCCATAGAAAAAAACTGCACGGCACCAGGGCCTGAAATACTTGTTTTAAACAAAATTGTGTAAAATAATAAATAAATAAAATACAGCATTCATTTAGAAATAAAATGCAGCAGAAAATACTTTAAACAAACTGTAGAATAAACGTTAAAACGTAATAGCCCTCTGAAGCAGTGAAGTTGCAACTTTCAAATCAGCACTCTGGACTAGTGCACTTAAAAGTATGCCATTGAAACCTTAATGCATGAAAACATTTTAAGCTGAACATGTAAACACAACATGTAAACACTTGTAGTCAAGCCAAATCAAATGTTTTAAGATGATAACTTCATCTTTAAAGCTTGCACTTTTGGTGATAGCTTAATCCCATCAAGTTCTAGAAGAACTTTCTGAAAATAGCCTCTCCTTCAAGGATTATGGATACACCAACCGGTTCTTCCCCTTCAACAGCACGGACGACAAGGATTTTAAGAAGGTGTCACTTCGTCTGTCCCCCTGCATAAAATTTACAAGAAAATAAATCATTTATTTTGAGAAGCAAAAAAATCTGAATTGCTTCAACCTGTGCTGACTTCATTGAGAAAAAAATAATAATAAAAATAAATGATAATAAAAAAAATGACCATCACTTCATATACTTCATATTGTTAAACTTGGGTTAAATTGCTTTATCTTGCATCAGTAAAACATGGCATGAGATGGCTTTACAGTGTCAGGAAATCCTATGATGAATGCTGAGTTTGTATTTAAAGGGTTAGTCCAAACATGAAAATTCGTTCAATAATTACTCATTTATATATACATTTGCATTTATATGCTTCTGTCCAATACAACAAACACTATATTCAAGGTATTAATAAATTGTATAATTAATAAGAAAACAATGCTTTACCAGGCAATCATCAAAGAGATCCTCTTCAGATTCACGTCTCATCTTTACACTTTGTTTCTGTGAAAATATTTACATTGTATCATTACATAATCTTTTATTCGTACAACTACATTCAGGCATTTCTTCATCTTTTGTAAGTTTGCCTTTATCCAAAGCAAATTACAAAAGAGGAAGGCGTCAAGCAGTGCTACTAACACACAGTTTCTGACACCGTTAGAAAATACAAGATAGAACAGTGAGGGATTAAGGAAAAAGTGAGAAGCAAGAATCATGTGTGCAAAGATTAAGCATGTAGGGTCACAGGATGACTCGACTTATTTTTATTGTCTGCAATGCGATTTAGACAAATTAGAACTGCGGTAAAGCCAGCCGCGGTTCAGAAGAACACGGTCAAGCCAGCCGCGATTGATTTTAGTGTGCGCACATATTACAGTGATTACGGTAGTTTCAGGACCGACACAGAGACAACGCGCTTTCAGAGCGCTTTTCATTTAGACGCCCAGGACTGAGAGATAATACAACATGCTCGTCAATTTTTACTTGCTTATTTATTTGCATTTCTGCTTTAATATCCGTGTTATTTATTGGTGACTTTGACGGTTGTCTGTTACAATATTTTTCTTAAATATTCACCATTCAAATAATTGTTTTATGTAGATAAGTTACAGCAGAATTCGTAGAAAACAGACAAAATAATGTATTTAGTCTTTCTAAATACCAGAATTGATTTTTATTTTGTTTTACTGTTCAAAAGTAGCAGTTATTCTTCAATGAATGTTTTCTATAATGAGGATTAACGTCTGCTTTGGAAGAGAGGTCAAATAAACAAATGTTCACAATGGGGAAAAAAAGCTAAATACAATGCCTTTATTTCACTTCAGAGACCTATGAAAAAATAAATTCTAGCAAGTATAAAACGCCATGGTCAGTTTTTATCCCATATAATGTACACACATTATATGATAAAAAAACAGTAGAAAAAAACAATGATCAGTTCTTATTCAGGACGTCCCATACTATATACACACCACATATGAAACTATTTTACTGCAGCATTTTTGAGATATTGGACATTATTACACTTTAAAGGGGTATAAAGACCCCATTTCTAATAAGTAGAAAAAAACAATGATCAGTTCTTATTCAGGACGTCCCATACTATATACACACCACATATGAAACTATTTTACTGCAGCATTTTTCAGATATGGGGCATTCTCTCTGTGTTGTTCATGAAACTACCGTAATCGCTGTAATATGCGCGCGCACTAAAATCAATCGCGGCTGGCTTGACCGTGTTTTTCTGAACCGCGGCTGGCTTTACCGCAGTAAATTAGAGCTGCTGTCAATACTGTATGAACATATGTACAGGTTCTTTACTCGTAACTCATTAATAAAGTCCGGCTTCAGAAAAAAAACGTTTATTGCTAGTGCTCTTTTACCATTTAATGCTTTAACACACACGACTCAGTTTGTTCAGAAATGGCATCTAACTGGCGAGGCTTTGTCTGAAGACACCGTTTTCACTCGGGTTGGGGGTAAGAAACACACATCTCGGTGTATTAATCCGCGCGCTCGGTTCGTTATTATTTTATTTATTTATTTATTTACCACAGGACCCATGGGGGCTCCGTAGGTTCAGGTTTTTACACGAAAACGGTGTTTTGTGAATCTCCACACTATTAAAAACTGAAATTGCTAATTGTACGTCCTGAGATTAAGATGAACATTAATTGGGAGTCATGAAAGCGAGAATCACATCCAAAAAAGAAAGCTAAACTTACCTCGAACACGACAAACTCCAGCTGCAGCCACACCGTGTTGTAACCTCCGTGATGATCCACAACCGACTGATCCACAGCGCCGGCACAGCGACTCCAAACACGCATGCGCAGTTTAATTTGCACACATTTTCGGCTTCAGTAGACACACAATACTTCAGACTGAAACACGACTGCCCCCTACAGGTAATGAAGGGCATGTTCACTGCTTCCCGCACGCAGCCGCGCAAAGCCGCGGCAAGTCACGGGATCCCTTTTCTCGAAACGCAGGTTTTTAATGGCGACATCTGTATGTGTTGTTACTCAAAAAAAATAGGGGTTACTTCACATCACTTCAACTTGAAAATAAATAAAAACCAGGTATGTGTTATGCCCTGTTTTATAGAAATCATCAAAAATTTATTGTCCAGGTTTTGCAACATTTTATGATTCGACACAAAGAAATGTACAGCAATATCTGTAGAATACTTAATTCATACTCATAAAAATGATAAAAACTGCTCTTTTCAAAGTGGAAGTTACCTCAAATTCTTCTGTAATGCATACTGTATCTAGTCAAAGACTGAATGAAGTTATTCATCTCTCTACACTGAAAGTACATTTTAGACTTGCAGACCTTGGGTTCTGGGGAGTCGAAATGGGGTACCCCCAAAATGGTTTTTCAGAAATATCTCCATAACCACAAGACAGCCAAATTCTGAATCTACATGAAAAATTACATAAATACACCCAGTTTCATCTCCATATGACATATAGCAAGTGAGTTATCTAGGAAAAGAGGATTTCAAAAAGGGGCGTGGCATGTCTCAAGACCAAAAATCAAGATGGCTGCCATTTTTTAACGGGCGGGAGTTGGGACAAAAAAATTGGGGATTTTTATTTTCATGCCAATACCAACAACAATTGGTGAAAAAATCAACAAAATCTGTGATCATGTGGTGGCACCCACTGGTTGATTTGAGATGGAATCGGCCCATACCATCTGAAAGTTCGCGCATACTTAAATGGAGGTTCTTGCGCTACAAACTAGCCAAATAGACGAAGGTGAAATATGCTTAACGCTAGCCCTGCGATATATGCAAAATCTGTGAAACGAAACCATGGTTTTAAAACGGAGGAGAAAAAAAACGCCATAATTGCAGCCTGGGCATATGCTTCATTCACCAAATACTGATTTCTTAATATTATTTAGCCCAAATAAGCATTAACACAAGGCGGTGTGTGTGTGGGGGGGGTGCTTTTCCTTTTCCATGTCACCTGCGATGTTAATTCCACATGCGATTCCACCGGAGAATAACATTACATAATTAAACTGCGAAGAAGTAGCAGTTTTAATGACGTACAGAACACAATGACTCAGGAAATCTGATCTGTCTGTTTACACAACAATGACATTAGCACATATCTTTATTTTTTCCACATATGAAGGAGGCCTGAAACTGATCTCGAAATATCGGAATGCATGCGTTTTTTTTTTTCCTGTTTACACGGACATAGAACATATCCGATATGTTCAATTCAATTTTATTCATATAGCGCTTTTAACAATGGTCATTGTCTCAAAGCAGCTTCACAAACATGAAAGAAAATTTACAGAAAAAAAGAAGAAAAAAATTTTTAGAAAAGAAAATAATTGGAAGTGTGTATGTGTGAGAAAAATGTGTAGATAACAATGAGACGAATGAATGAAATGTCTCTGATGAGCAAGCCAAGGGTGACGGTAGCAAGGAAAAACTCCCTGAGATGGCATTAGGAAGAAACCTTGAGAGGAACCAGACTCAACAGGGAACCCATCCTCATTTGGGCGATAACAGATAGAAATGATATAACATCTTGTGTGAAAATTCAATATGACAGAAATTATTTAAATTGACATGAAGACCAGTTCAGCATAGGGACGAGTCAGTAGGTGCAGAGGGCAGATGAGGTCTGGATCACTGGAAGCACAGGAGCAGCATGTGTAGCTCCAACCATCATAAAGCTGAATCCAGCTGGAGCTGGTCCTTCTCTGGATGCCTCAGGAACCTCGCAGGGTCGGCCTTTGTCTACTGAAGCTGGCACAATCTCCCGATGCCTCGGGATGGGTAGAGAAATACAGAACAGATGGGGAGAATTAGCGTAGTTGCCATTCGGGATAGGTGTACTGGAGTATGAGGTTAAGGGATGAGTTATGTGTATGCCAAATTAAAAAGATGCGTCTTGAGTCTACGTTTGAACTGGGAAAAACCGTGTCTGCTCCCCGAACACTGTCTGGAAGGCTATTCCAAAGCTTTGTAGCTAAATATGAAAATGCCCTACCCCATTTTGTAGATTTTGAAATTCTGGGAACAACCAGAAGTCCGGAGCTTTGTGATCTTAAGGCACGTGGTGGATTGTAGCGCATCAGAAGACTGGTTAGGTATGTGGGAGCTAAACCATTTAGGGCCTTGTATATAAGTAATACTATTTTGTAGTTTATTCTAAACTGAACAGGTAGCCAGTGCAGGAATGATAATATTGGGGTTATATGATCATATTTTCTGGATCTAGTGAGAACCCTGGCGACTGCATTTTGGACTAACTGAAGCTTGTTTATTGAGGATGCAGGACAACCACCTAGTAATGCATTACAATAGTCCAGTCTGGAGGTCATGAATGCATGAACTAGCTTTTCTGCATCACATATGAGCAAAAAATCGGAATTGGGTCACATTTACCTGACAGTGTAAACGTAGCTTAAGAAGGTCAGAGTCCTTAGAATAACTGCAGGACACTCAGTAAATGCTAATTAAATTTTAAACCTGTGCAAATTTTACCTGAGGGGTAAAAACGGACAATATACCAAATCCTGACTTTGTTTCATTTATTACTGTTTACAGTTTCATAATACAAGCAGCCTGCATCCTTTGATTGAAGTAGGCGTGGTCAGATTGTAAGACAGTAGCAATTCACTCAGACCATTTAATCGATGTGAAATTTCATTGGAAGCCCTTGCAGTGTGCTATACAGTGGAACCTTGGATTACGAACAATTCGTTCCAGAAGCGGGCTTGTATTCCAGAACCCTCTTAAACCAAATAGAATTTTTCCATAAGAAAATAATGGAAACTCATATTATTCGTTCCACAGCCCAAAGCAATGAACACACCCAAAATATATTAACACAAAATATAAGATAAAAATAAAACAAAGTAACTTGCACTTAAAAAAGTAAAAATAAATTGTGACAGATACTGTAAGTGTTTCCGTATGTGCGTGCAGGCGCTGTGTGTGTGTGAGAATCTAAAGTAAGCTCCCCTCTCCCCCTTCTTGTCACAGTTACCCTTCCACTCTTTTCGCACGCGCACACAACGCAAACACTGTTTTATGCGAAAAATTAACAAGAAACTTTTATTTACACTCGATTGAGCGACACACTAATGGAATCACTGCTGTAAAAATAAAACAAATTAAACTGCGCTTTACCTTCAAAAAGAATTGCGACAGAGCGAAGAGTGTGTGCGCATATCTGTGTCTGCGCAGACAGAGCAGGCTGAGCCTTGAGCAGAGAGAGGAAATTGATCTTTAACCTCTCTGAGACATGCTTTTCACACGCATACAGACACACTGAAAATTTCTGCCAGAGAGAGGTAACACCCCATTCTCACAGTGCCTTATATCCTATATTCATCGTTACAACTCATAAAACACAATGTGACAAGCAACGGCAGAGCTGGTCTGTGCTGTGCTGGTGTGAGCGAGTTACATCTTCTGGGGCCGAATTTCTGTCAACCTACATAGATCAAGGCCATTGCTTTCTGCGCATCATCTTCTTTCTTGAACGTACACACACTCCTACTTCCGCAATTCTATCTGATTATGCAAAGTTTTAGTAAGACACATAGTCGATTAAAATTTTCTACCACGTGCAGCGCTACTGCCTTTCCAGAGTCTTAACAGTATGAAATTGGAGCACAGTACTCCGTGAACAGAGACACTGAAATATCTGATAACACTTTGGGTGGGATCCATCAGCACAAGTAAAACGAGAAGGAAATTTACAGAAACAGGTTGAAAAATTTAAAACTTTTGTGCTGCATTCGATCCTCTGGTATCATTTTCCAATGCAGATCGGTCAACATTATGTAACATTATAAAATGTTTAATCTATCTTCCAACGTAATAGTATGTAAACTGAGAGTTATGTACATTGGGTTTTACATTTGGAGTTAAAGATGGTGACCACCTAAGATGATCAAGTTTGGTAGCCCAGGTGTCTGAGACATTAAACTTTTGTCTTTATGGACTTCCTGACCACTGGGTAGGGTCCCAAAGTAAATGTGAATGCTAATCGCAAGGCCAGGCTGTGTCTTTCTCTCTATGATAATGTTAAGGTCTAGGTGATGCTGATTAGTAGGGCTGGGCGATATGGCAAAAAAAATAAAATCTAAGTTTTTTCATAAAGTTTGACCAATTCACAATTTTTATTTTTATTTTTATTTTTTTAAATGTGTAACTAATCAACTTAAAACATTAACATGACTGAAGTAACATTCTCATCTTAAGTAACTTGAAAAACCATCTGGTTAAGGAACATTGTATTTTTAATAGCCATGCCATACATAAATTGGTCAACAAGGTGTAAATAAATGTAAAACAAATTCTTGAGTTAAATATCTTTGCAGATGATTTGAATGAAATCTAAAACTAAATATTAGAAAATATATTTGAAATAGCAGTTCACAATATTTCTGTCAAAGTATAATGAAGAGCTTACTCCTTCATAACTTCAATATGAACAGAATATGAGTCTATAACCTCATTAAGTGTATTACAAAAGCAAAACATAATCATCATCATAATTTAAGTTATTAATGAAATAACACGTGAATACCTGATTTTATTGCTTGAATTATTAATCATACTTACCAATGGCGTTGTGAAGACGAGCCAAGCACTAAAGATGGGTCCAGTCGTTCATCTTAATTGCTTTGATTATGTTCCACTGTCAGTGGTCATGCACACCTGTCGATCCTCCACAAGCTTCCAAGACTCCGGTGCACCTTTAAGCCAATTGACCAATTATTTCCCCAGTATGATCGTCAGGAAAATAACATGTCTGAAGGCAAAAACTTTGCATTTTCCATTCTGCATCAACATAATGGGCTGTAAGGCTCATGTAAGGCTGAAGAGTATGACTACTCCACAGGTCAGTCGTTGTAGAAAAAAAGTTGCCTTTTCAAGCTGCTCCGTTACTTTTTCACGTGTTTCAGTGTACATTCGGGGAATAGCTATGAAATATAGTCTTTGAAATATTTGCGACTCAGCAACTTGTATCGTGCATCAGCAGCATGTAGCATTTTTATAAACCCTGGCTTTGCGATGGTGTATATGGGAACCATGTCCTTAGCGATATGAAACGCCACAGCATCTGTAATTTCTGTCCACTGCCTTTTTGTCTGCCTTTTTGCCGGAACTGGAAAATGATACTGCTAATGACATCTGTTGTTTTGCAATTTTAGGTGGACCTTTTGTACTTGGACTTAGCGTGTCTTCATTTCCTACCTTTGAACATTCTTCCCATTCAGCTTGGTGCCTTTATCGTTGGCACCAATGTTGGAATAAATTAGTGGTCCTGCCGTTGCCGGTTGCAGTGTATTTTTAACCTCTTAACACTTTCTTTTGCTTTACAGGCGCGCACACGTGTTATAAGAAACTTCAAAAACAAAATTAATTGTTTTACGCACGCACATGTGGTTAGTGTTATGTTGTAGCGCAGCCACACAAAAGGGACATTTTTATATACAGGGAAATGATTGAAGAGCTAATGCTGCTCACCTGTAGCCTAAGATGTGCCCTAGCGGTTGATATTTTCCCCTTTGACAGTGTTGGTCACCGGGTAGGCTCGCACGCATGCGCGATCGCTGCATGAGGGACCCCGTAAGTGACGTGGGTCACATGACCTGGCATAACGCCGGAACCTGCAAGGAAGCCGAGACGGAGAGATGATGACAGCGCGCTGTGTGTTTTTTGAGGCTGAGAGACTGTTTGCGGATTATACGACATTAATTTCATTCAGTACCCAGCTCCTTCCGTTTCTCGATCTCCCGGACCTACCATCGTTATCTGGTGAGATCGAGCCATCTCTCCAACTCACCATTTTCATACCTATTGCCGTTTTTCAGACACTGGACTACCATACACACACACGCGCATACATCACGCACACACTATTTATATTTGTATATATTGGTTTTGGTGCACCTTGTTTGTTTATTTATGTTTGTCGCTGTATAATACACTTGGTTTAATTTATTACAATTGTTTTGTCGCATCGTATATTGTCCTGCCGCGATTACGCAATACCGGAAGTAGTGTTTAACAGCCCATATTTAGATTCCCGAATCCGTTTTTTTGTAACCAAGCGGTTAATACAATCCAAGCGTTACATAGTGGTGGCCCGTAAGTACGGGGAATCTGTATTTTGGGGTATTTTCCGGTTTTGTGTGGCGTGGCTGAACAAGATGGACGCCGCTAATGCTAATGTTAGTAGTGCTGCTAAGGCCGACTTTGTTGTAGCTAATAACATGCTGGTTGATGTAGAGGATGCTTTTGTTACATGCCGTAACCCTACAGCTAAAGTAACTTCATTGATTGGTTCATTATATAGATCTGATAGCCTTGATTTTGACAATATTATTGTTCATGGAACTGATATTGATGTGGTGCACACGCTACGAACTGAACTTAATCAGTGCAAGGTGGACATGGTGGCGATTACTAATAAAGTGAGCTCCATAGAGCAGGATTATAGACAATCCATAGACAGCAGTCTCAACCGAGAAATCAGTCTTCGTGACGCAGTGGACGCGAGCCTGGAATGGCTGCAGCGCTACTGCCAGGAGGCTCTCGAAAAAATGGAGAGAGCCATCGTTGACTGTTTTCTACGGCGTGACGTCATCTGGGAAAACCGGATGAAGAGACTGCGTCTCACTAGTACGCCCACCGCCCACACGTTACAGGTCTGCTCCCCTGCATCCCCTCCATCTCAGGCACAACATCGTCCCAGCACTCCAACCACTACAGCGACGGCCAAGGTAAAGCCGCCAAGCACTCCTAATGGCAACGACATTCCTCCTGGGGTTCCAGCACACTCCTCGGCTCTGCTCTCTTCCTCACTCTCCTTCTCATCATGCTCGACCATCCATCTGCGTGGAGTTCCCAGCCTTCTGTGACACGTCAGAGACAGCTGAGGTGAGGAACTTCATCGAGCAAGCGGAGAAGATCCTAGAGATCAGACCCCTGACCCGACCAGAGCTGCTGGGAACCCTTGGCACGGTTCTACGAGGACCTGCTCTGAGTTGGTGGAAGGCGGAGAAGGGCAAGGTGAAGGACTGGCAGTCTTTTAAACAGGCTTTCACGGCGGCCTTTATACTGGATGACGACCTCGACGAAGAGGAAGACAACCTGAGGTCTCCGGTACAGCAGCCAGGGCAACGGCAGGGAGACTTCGCTGATGACCACCCCGCCCTCTGTCTCATGGGGAAACCTGATATCTCCGAGGAAGAACTAGTGGGATGAACCCGGGAGAACATCAACACGAGAGTGGCGCTAAGAGGAGCGGCGAGCACCGTGGAAAAACAGGTGGAGAGAGGCGCTAGGGGAGAGAGACAGCGAGGACCGCCCTATTCCAGGTTCACATGCCATACCCCGAGCACCCCCGCCGCAGAAGGGAGCTGACACCCCTCGTCTACCCACCACGTCCATTAAAGAGGCCTCCGACTTACAGAGGGACCTGTGCGAGATCATCAAAGCCCAACAGAAGGACCCTACTGTTTTAAAGCTGCTCTCCAAAGACCATCCAAGGAGCATACAAGATCAGAGGGTCACCTTCGAACGTCATTAGGGTGTGCTATATCGCCGTGTACCAGTAAGGCACGGGGAGAAAATCCAGCTCGTTGTCCCCCAGTCTCTAATAAAAAATTTTCTTCATTACTACCACGACATTCCACTGGGAGGACACTGGGGGCAACTAAAGACCTTGTTAAGGCTATTAGAGGTGGCGTGGTGACCGACTGTGCGGAAAGACGTCTGGCACTACACAAAATCTTGCAGCGTTTGCCAACGACACAAGACAGGACTTCCAACACCACCCAGACAAAGACTTATCACGGAGGAGGGCATACAAGGAGACAAACCATCCAGATCCACACATGCCAGATATCAAAAGACCCGGAGGAAAGCAGCGCACTTTCAACCGGGAGAACTGGTGTGGATCCAAACTCGACCTTTCTCCTCCACAGCAAAAAGATGTTCTGCGCGAGTGGGAGGGTCCAGCAGAAATACAAAGAGGTAAAGGACCAATTAAATACACATTGTCATGGGGCTACCCACAAAAGCCAATATGTACAGTGTGGCGAAGTTAAAGCGCTGGTACGGACGTTCTCCTCAGACGCCGGAGGCTTGGGGGGGTGGGGGGGTCTATGTAGCGCAGCCACACAAAAGGGACATTTTTATATACAGGGAAATGATTGAAGAGCTAATGCTGCTCACTTGTAGCCTAAGATGTGCCCTAGCGGTTGATATTTCCCCTTTGACAGTGTTGGTCACCGGGTAGGCTCGCACGCATGCGCGATCGCTGCGTAAGGGAACCCAGAAGTGACGTGGGTCACATGACCCGGCAAGGAAGCCGAGACGGAGAGATGATGACAGCGCGCTGTGTGTTTTTTGAGGCTGAGAGACTGTTTGCGGATTATACGACATAAATTTCATTCAGTACCCAGCTCCTTCCGTTTCTCGATCTCCCGGACCTACCATCGTTATCTGGTGAGATCGAGCCATCTCTCCAACTCAGCATTTTCATACCTATTGCCATTTTTCAGACACTGGACTATTCAATTCAATTCAATTTTATTTATATAGCGCTTTTAACAATGGTCATTGTCTCAAAGCAGCTTCACAAAGATTAAAGAAATTTAACAAAAAAAATAAAAATTATTATAGAAAAGAAAATAATTGGAAGTGTGGATGTGTGAGAAAAATGTGCAGATAATAATAATGAGACGAATGAATGAAATTTCTCTGATGAGCAAGCCAAGGGTGGCGGCGACGGTGGCAAGGAAAAACTCCCTGAGATGGCATTAGGAAGAAACCTTGAGAGGAACCAGACTCAACAGGGAACCCATCCTCATTTGGGCGATAACAGATAGAAATGATATAACATCTTGTGTGAAAATTTTCAAAATTCAAAATGACAGAAATTATTTAAATTGACATGAAGACCAGTTCAGCATAGGAACGAGTCAGTAGGTGCAGAGGGCAGATGAGGTCTGGATCACTGGAAGCACAGGAGCAGCATGTGTAGCTCTAACCATCATAAAGCTGAATCCAGCTGGAGCTGGTCTTTCTCTGGATGCCTCAGGAACCTCGCGGGGTCGGCCTTTGTCTACTGAAGCTGGCAAAATCTCCCGATGCCTCGGGATGGGTAGAGAAATACAGAACAGATGGGGAGAATTAGCGTAGTTGCCATTCGGTATAGGTGTACTGGAGTATGAGATTATGGGATGAGTTATGTGTATGCCAGATTAAAAAGATGCGTCTTGAGTCTACTTTTGAACTGAGAAACCGTGTCTCCTCCCCGAACACTGTCTGGAAGGCTATTCCAAAGCTTTGGAGCTAAATATGAAAAAGCCCTACCCCCCTTTTGTAGATTTTGAAATTCTGGGAACTACCAGAAGTCCGGAGCTTTGTGATCTTAAGGCGCATGGTGGATTGTAGCGTATCAGAAGACTGGTTAGGTATGTGGGAGCTAAACCATTTAAGGCCTTGTATGTAAGTAATACTATTTTGTAATTTATTCTAAACTGAACAGGTAGCCAGTGCAGGGATGATAATATTGGGGTTATATATGGCATTTCGATGGCGCGGCCACGTCCAGACGCCTTCCTGATCGCTCCGTACAAACTGTGCGTTTTTTTCCTTCTTTCTTTATTTATTTTACTTTCATTCGCTAAGAGTACTTCAGGTTTAGTGACCTATGACAGTAGAACACTACTGGATATAGGAATTCAGATTTCGGCGCTTACTTATACCACCTTTAAGCCTGACCCGTCGTGGCCCTCTGAGATACTACGCTGCTCAGACGACAACAACAATGGACGGGACGCTAACCCGCGGCGAAGAACAAAGAAGCGTCGAGGGAAACGCGGCGGCGTCCGTAACAGAATGAGAGAACAAGCTCATCGCACCCCTCTGCCGAGTATCCTGCTGGCTAATGTACAGTCACTGGAGAATAAGCTTGATGACCTCAGAGCCAGAGTTACTTTCCAGCGAGATATCAGGGATTGTAATCTTCTGTGCTTTACAGAAACATGGCTGACCCCCATTGTGCCGGACCGAGTCATAACCCCATCGGACTCATTCTCTGTGTTCCGCATGGACAGGACGGCAGAGTCTAACAAAGCTAAAGGTGGAGGTGTGTGCTTCATGGTCAACAAGAAGTGGTGCGATGCCAGGAGTGTTTCCATTCTCTCCAGTAGCTGCTCGCCTCATTTGGAATATCTGAGTGTTAAATGTCGTCCTTTCTACCTGCCTCGCGAGTTCACCTCGGTCATTGCCACAGCGGTCTACATCCCACCCCACGCGGACACAGGCACTGCTCTGTCTGAACTACATGATGTGCTGAGTGAGTTCCAAAACAAACACCCGGACGCAGCGCACATTGTAGCAGGTGACTTTAATAAAGCGAACCTCAGACAGGTTATGCCAAACTTTCACCAACATGTTACATGTCCGACAAGGGGACTCAACATTCTGGACCACTGTTACACACCATACAAGCGGGGCTACAAAGCTGTTTCACATCCAGCATTCGGGAAATCAGACCACAACGCCATTTTCCTTATACCGGAATATCAACAAAGCTTTCGTCGTGAAGCTCCGGTCATGAGGGAGGTGCAACGCTGGTCTGCCCAATCAGAAGCTACGCTACAGGACGCGCTCGATGACGTAGATTGGGACATGTTCCGAGCCTGCGCAGTAGACATCAACGAGTTTGCGGATGTAGCAGTTAGCTTCGTTAGCACGCTCGTAAATGAAGTTGTCCCGACAGTGAGGTTCAAATCGTTTCCGAACCAGAAGCCTTGGGTAGACCGATCGATCCGCGATGCTGTGAATGCCCGGACCGCTGCTTATAATGCCGCACTCATTAGCGGTGATATGAGCGCATACAAAGCGGCTTCTTATAGCGTCAGGCGAGCGGTGAGGGAAGCAAAGGGGCGGTTCCGACAGCGAACTGAATCACACTTCCATCAGGGTGACACACGCCGCATGTGGCACGGATTACGCACAATCACGGACTACAAGGTTGCCAAAGACACCACGACGATCGTCGCCGACTCTGCATTCGCCAACGAGCTGAACGCATTCTTCGCCCGGTTCGAGGTTAGCCAGGCGGCTAATGCTAGCAGCCTGCTGACTGAGAGTGATGACGTCATCAGCGAGGATTGCGTCATCAGCATCGCAGAGCACGACGTGCGCACGGCGCTGAGGAGGGTGAACACCAGGAAAGCGGCGGGTCCAGATGGCATCTCTGGGCGCCTGCTGCGCTGCTGCGCTGACCAGCTGTCAGGTGTGTTCACCTGTATCTTTAATGAGTCCCTGGCGAAGTCTGTGGTCCCGGCGTGTTTCAAGAGATCCACCATTGTCCCCGTGCCCAAGACCAACAAACCCTCATGCCTGAATGACTACCGGCCTGTTGCACTGACATCGATGGTCATGAAGGTATTTGAGGGTCTGCTAAAAAACATCATCTCCTCCTCCATCCCCAGCTCCATAGATCCACTTCAGTTCGCCTACCGCCCCAACAGATCCACAGAGGATGCCATCTCCCATGTTCTGCACACCACTCTCAGCCACGTGGACAAGATGCAAGGTAACTATGTGAGATTGCTTTTTATAGATTACAGCTCTGCCTTCAACACAATAGTGCCTAACAGACTGTTCACAAAGCTGAGAGATCTAGGACTTAACAAACGCTTGTGTGCCTGGGTGTTGGACTTCCTCTCGGACAGATCTCAAGCGGTGAGAGTGGGCAAGTGCTTCTCCAGCAGCATCACCATCAACACAGGTGCTCCACAGGGATGTGTTCTCTCTCCACTGCTATACTCTCTCTACACTTCAGACTGTGTGGCCATGTTCGACTCCAACACCATCGTTAAGTTTGCTGACGATACGGTGGTGCTGGGCTTCATCTCCAACAACGATGAGTCGGCCTACATAGATGAAGTGGAGAACCTGGCACTATGGTGTGAAGAAAACTGCCTCCGACTGAACGTCAGTAAGACGAAGGAGCTGGTGGTGGACTTCAGAAGGGGACAACTGGACCACAAACCCCTCATCATCAATGGAGCTCCAGTGGAGAGGGTGAGCAGCTTTAAGTACTTGGGCGTCCACATCTCCGAGGATCTGACATGGACTGAGCATATCTGTGCTCAGACGAAAAGGGCAAAGCAGCGTCTGTACCACCTGAGGCAGTTGAGGAAGTTTGGGGTTTCCCCTGCTGTCCTTAAGGCTTTCTACTCGGGTGCTGTTGAGAGCATCCTAACACAGAACATTTCATCCTGGTTTGGGAATAGCTGTGTACAGGACAGGAAAGCCCTCCAGAGAGTGATCCGGGCAGCTGAACGCTGCTGCAGGTTAACTCTCCCCTCCATGCAGGACATCTACACCAGGAGATGTAAAACCAGGGCAGCTCGTATCATTAAGGACTTGTCGCACCCCAATAACGGACTGTTCAAACTTCTGCATTCAGGCAGAAGGTTCCGGGTCATTATGGCCAAAACGGAGAGACTCAGGAGGAGTTTTTATCCACAGGCGATTAGACTCCTCAACCATGATGGGCCACTCTCCCATTCATAGGACTGGTAACAGTTCACCCACACACTGCTGTGCTGACATTCCACACTGCACACTGCACTTTAGTCTGGACTGTAAGCATCACTTGCACTAGCATCTTTATCCTGCTCAGATACACACTTTATTATTATGTTTACATTTGCACCTTTTTTTTTTTTTTTTTTTTTTAAATTTCAATTTCTATTTCTATTTATAGATTATTTCTTTTCTTTTGTTTCTTGTTATTTGCACAAAGTAGGAGCGGTTCAGGATACATTTCACTGCGTGTTGTACTTGTATAACTATGCATGTGACAAATAAAGAATCTTGAATATGATCATATTTTCTGGATCTAGTGAGAACCCTGGCAGCTGCATTTTGGATTAACTTAAGCTTGTTTATTGAGGATGCAGGACAACCACCTAGTAATGCATTACAATAGTCCAGTCTGGAGGTCATGAATGCATGAACTAGCTTTTCTGCATCAGATACGGATAAGATGTTCCTAAGTTTAGCAATATTTCGAAGATGGATAAAGGCTGTTTTTGTGATATTTGAAATGTGATTTTCAAAAGACAAGTTACTGTCTAATATTACGCCCAGGTCTTTTACTGCTGAGCTGGTAGTAACAGTACATCCTTCTAAGCGCAGGCTGAATTGTGAAAGCTGTTGTGTGCTGGTTTTTGGGCCAATAAGTAATATCTCTGTCTTATCTGAATTTAATAAAAGAAAGTTATTGGTCATCCAATCTTTTATGTCCTGGACACACTCAGTTAATCTAGACAACTTGGGTATTTCGTCTGGTTTAGTTGAGATATATAATTGGGTATCATCAGCATAACAATGGAAACTAATCCCATGTCTTCTAATGATGTTACCCAAGGGAAGCATGTATATTGAGAACAACAGAGGTCCTAAAACTGACCCTTGTGGGACCCCATATTTCACTGGCATTACACCAGACGGTTCTCCATTTAGATCTACAAAATGGTAGCGATCAGACAGGTAAGATCTAAACCATTTTAATGCCTGTCCCTGAATACCTATATAATTTTGTAAGCGATCTATGAGAATATTATGATCTATAGTGTCGAATGCAGCACTAAGATCGAGCAGGACTAGCAATGAGATGCAGCCTTGGTCCGAAGCTAAAAACAAGTCGTTTGTAATCTTAACTAGTGCAGTTTCTATGCTATGATGGGGCCTGAAACCTGACTGAAATTCTTCAAGGATGTTGTTATCCTGCAAGAATGTGCAAATTTGAGCTGATACTACTTTTTCTAGTATTTTTGATATGAACGGAAGGTTTGAAATCGGTCTGTAATTTATTTCATTCGTGTCCAAATTTGATTTTTTAAGAAGCGGCTTAATAACTGCTAACTTGAAAGGTTTAGGGACGTGACCTAGATGTAATGAAGAATTAATGTTTAGAAGTGGTTCTCCAACCGTAAGCATCACTTCTTTTAAAAATCTGGTTGGGATTGGGTCTAACAGGCACGTTGTTGATTTAGCCGAGGTGATGAGTTTATACAGCTCTTCCTGTCCTATACCTGTAAAGCACTGAAAATCTAAATGTGAAGCTATAGGCTGAACTGGATCGTGAGATACTATTAGAGGCTGAACCTCCATTATTTTCTTCCTGATATTATTGATTTTTTCATTAAAGACGTCCATAAAGTCTTCACTTCTAAACTGTGATGGGATACTCTCTGCGGGCATCTTAGGTTTTGTTAGGCGAGCCACTGTACTAAATAAGAACCTGGGATTGTTTTGGTTTCTTGCTATCAGTTGGCTAAGATGCTCAGTCCTAGCAGTTTTTAGAGCCTGTCTATAGTTGCACATACTGTCTTTATACGCAATTCGAAAAACTTCTAATTTAGTTTTCCTCCATTTTCGCTCGAGGTTACGGGTTGCTCTCTTTAGGGTGCGAGTATGACTGTTGTACCACGGTGCAAATGTTTTATCTCTGACTTTTTTTAATCTGATGGGAGCAACAGTGTCTAATGTACTGGTAAGTATAGTGCCCATGCTGCTAGTCACTTCATCTAGATCATCTGCACTATCATACACACACTCGCATACATCACGCACAAACTGTTTATATTTGTATGTATTGGTTTTGGTGCAACTTGTTTGTTTATTTATCTGTTTGTCGCTGTATACAGGGATTAAAGTTCTCCGTCGTTACGACGGATTTCCGTCAATCACACTGTTCCGCCTGTCCTTAATGTTTAAAATTCACTTTTCATAATTTTAATGCTGTGTATATATAGGCTTACATGGGTGTTAAATTAAGGAAAGACAACGTGTATTCAGCTTGCTGAGGAGGATGTGATCAAAGCCTGGAGTGGAGCGACTGCACGTTCCTCTCTCCACTCTAAGCGTTTTGTTATCACTCCGGTATGGATCCACTCCGGGTTTTGGTTTAGTTTTGAAGAACTACATGTCAGGCTGAGGTATAACTATATTTAAGATAGCATGGACACACTTAATGCAGGAAGGCTCCGATGTTTCGGAGATTGATAAAAGTGTAAAAAAATAAATAAATGGAGATGGGCTTGGCTTAGCGAAATTGGGGAGAATGGCAAGCCTTTTAGTTCGTGGACTAAAAAAAAATCTAACATCCAGGTAGGTGTCTCTGCACAGTATGCCACAGGAAACTTCAATATGGCAATAATGACAAAACAAAGTGCGAGTTCGCCATCAGTCAGCAGCTCGTCACAATGCTGCGGTTCGTGCTCTAACAGTACACATGCTCCCTGTCTGCTGCGACAAGAACCACAACGGAGATTCACACATCTGTGGCCGACCGTGTGCGCGATGTAAAAGTGCGCCTATGTTCTTTCATAGCGGAGCATGACCTGTCGCTCACAGTCAGTGGCGGTTTTAGGGTAGGGCGAAGTGGGTAGCCGTTTTTTTATGTCACGTGGGGGGCTGCACACGAACCTGGAGTAAAAAATAATAATCTGTGCCGCTAAGCGGTTTTCTATTATCTGTGATACCTGAGCTCGCGCCGCCCCTGAATGAGCCGCACAGAAGCTGAGAAGCGGAGGGGGGGGGGGGTTGAGCGGAGAGGAGAGTGGATGGCGGGGGTGGGGGTGGGGGGGAGCGCAGAGTACAGTTCACCTCTCCCAAATGAAGCGGACAAGAAGGGGGCTAAATTATGTCTACCTGACTTTCTTACAAATAACGCACATTTCATTCAAAATATTATAAACACACACCAGTAATTTGCACTTTTTTCATTTATTTATTTGTGTGAAATGGCTAATAACAATAGATAATAAAAGCGATGATGATGTGGAGGTGAATTGGTTTAGTCTTGACTTCTGGTCGTGAGTGACAGCGTTGGGGGAAATCTGCTGATTGTCGAATCGTCGATTATAAAGTATAAACACAGCGATGGAGAGAAAAAGGCCAAAACTGTCAGGGGTCCAATTTAGAAACAAAAGAAAAGAAGATGAGGAGAAACGGATAAAAGATAAAGATATACTATAATGTTCTCTCTGTATGATTAAGGTATTCATGTCATCATGTTAATTAGTGGTATAACATTAACTCTTAGGTTTGTTAGCCTTCTTGCTTATGATGCTTGCTATGCTTACCTTGCTAAACACACACACACACACACACACACACACACACACACACACACACACACACACACACAATAAAAGCCTAGTTTACAAACCATCACAGAAATTCTAATGGTTTCTATTAAATACCACAAAATGTAACCACAAAATTATGCTTTGCAGCAAGACTGCAGCAAGTACAGCTATTTATTTCCATTGTTTATTATGTTAATGTTGGCTATAACCAATATATTTACGATATATTTACAGTATACTGTAAATAGCCAGTTTAATTTACATATGTGTAGATAGTTTAAAAGACATTTTCCATTTGCTATAATTCTATTACGTGACAAAGCATATCATTTGAGGCAGTAAATTAACCAAAGAGCTAATTGTTCCTCCCTTAGATTAGATTAGATTAGATTAGATTAATAAAGTGTCTAATGACTGCCATCAAAAACCATGAGCCTCTTTGAGCTTCTCACTTTTCTGCACGATAAGGATCTATCTGAGATCTACCCCAACTTTTGGACTGCTCTCAGGATTGCACTTACACTGCCAGTGACTGTAGCTCAAGCAGAGAGGAGCTTTTCCAAACTCAGGTTAATCAAGACATACCTGAGGTCAACCATGTCTCAGGAACGTCTCACTGGCCTCGCTGTCATAAGCATAAATCATGCAATAGGGGAGCAGATCTCATATGATGCCATTTAGGGCTGCACGATATATAGAAAAAATATAGTTATCGCGATAATGGCATGCGCGATAACCATATCGCAAGGAGTTGCGATAAATACTTTATTTGCCAAGCATTTGTGTGTCCAAATTTGACCAATCAGATGGGGCCTTACTATGTTTATACCCACTTATATCTTGGCCTGTATAGCTTGGCCTGAAAAAAGTTCAGTCAGAAGATTTTTTTTCACTTTAATCCCTGTGTATAATACACTTGGTTTAATTTATTACAATAGTTTTGTGTCGCGTCGTATATTGTCCTGCCGCGATTACGCAATACCGGAAGTAGTGTTTAACAGCCCATATTTAGATTCCCGAATCCATTTTTTTGTAACCAAGCGGTTAATACAATCCAAGCGTTACAATGTAAACAGTATACGCGCGCACGGATGTTGATTTATACCAGTAAGAGACGGGCACTAAGACCCAGCACGGGAGACGTTTACCTGCAAAACTTGCTCATTTTTCAAGTAAAAATTTATTAAAATCTTGGCTCGTCTTGCGAAACACTCGCAAACCACGTTACTCGCAGTCCGAGGTTTCGCTGTATTTAGCATTTGACAAAAGTTTGTTCAACGTCTGACCTCTCAAATCCGAACCATTTCCAAACCACAGAGGAAACGTTACTACCTTTCTTTGACACAAGGTCATCCTGACACGAAGAGCCGCCGTCCATCTCTGATGTTTCTGTAGCCTATTATGTTCCTACATAGAGTGCTATACTCTCACAAGTGAGCGGTTAATTAGGCGCGCCATCATGTGGTCGAACATTACTGCCTCTTAATTATTCTGCCATTGGTGCAATTACAATGTATCTAATATTTTTCTAAAGAATCACGATACAATTAGATTAGATTAGCACCTTTGCATTTGAAAGGCAATCCTTCAGGGCTGGGGACCTTCTGTTAACAGGCTGATTCCTCTATTACACTATGCTTTGTTTAGATCATCTCCACCTCTTTGTATCCTCCCCCTTGAAAGGTATAAACTGTCCAGAGCTGAGTTTTTAGTCAGACTTGGATAGGGGTAGGGCTGGGCGATATGGCTGAAAACTATCATGATATCAGTGTTTCATATCGGTCGGTATAGATAATCATTGATATTTTTTATGACCCATTTAAAATAAGGACCAGGAGAAGAATATATTATATTTAAACATTTTTATTTTAAACTTAACCTTCATATGATCATAGTCCCATCAGTTATTAAGACAGAAATGTCAACAACCATGGAAAAATCTAATAATTAAAATCAAATAATTAAAATGTAAACATAAGTCTAAAGTCACAATGAAAATTTAACAATTGTCTCTTAACATTCACGGTGCAAAATTAAAAGAAAATGTAAGAAATGCTTAATAAAGTGTAATAAAATAGTGCAATGCGTTTATTATATCAGATGCCTTTAGAGAAAACTACAACAAAAACATTGTTGTAATATATTTGAGTTTGATGTTAATTCACTGGCGGGCCACCAGGGGGCAATACCGCGCTGTATACTTTGTGTCGTGTGCGCTGAATGCAGTAAAAGAATACCGTTTTTCTCCATGCCTCCGTTTCTCCACAAAAAGCAGGTAATATTATATATGTTAGTTGTGCATATTTATTCAAACATAACAATTGTCATACCAAAGGTTAAACTACCCGCCAATGTGGCTAGTGAGACTAAAGTTATTACTTGCATTTGGCGGGTGGGAGGGTGCCAATGTCAACGGCATCTTGTCTCCGTTTATGCTTCCTGAATCGCGACCGTACTACTTCCGGGTCCTAGAGCCGGTCGTGCGCATGACAGCAACATGTTTTCTTCCGACAAAGAATAAGAATAAAAAATATCGAACGTTTTGTCGAACACATTTTTTATTGATATCGATCACGTGTCTATCGCGAAACATATCGTTATCATTTTATTGCCCAGGCCTAGATAGGGGTGGGCGATATAACCAAAATCTCACGGTAGAAGCAATTTTCTACCTCGATAACGATATATATCACAATATAGCAATTTGTATCTGAAAATGCATAAATAAAAATTCAAACAAAAAGAAACTGTTTTACATAATGTAATTCTATTTAAACTGTGAATTGCTGAGGTTTGACGCATTTTTTTACTTTGGCCATATTCGTTTGGATGCTTGGATTTCAGATGATAGAACATGTTTGATGTGTTTCCACCACTTGTTAACAGTGCACTTGCGTACCTTGCAAATCACGTTCATCTCATCCATATCACTTTTCTTATATACCCAAACCAATTCCACAACACAGACGATGCACCTTTTTTCTTTACGATCTCCTCGTTGTTGGTTTTGTCACATGTAAGCAAACTCACTGCTGCTGCACAGTCTTCTTCCATTGTCGAAGTGTATGTGAAGCCAAACACATCAAAAGTGGGATGAAACCGTGGCATCCGCTTGAACCAAATATCTGCGCGGCGGCCCAGTGGACAGCGCAGCACGACTATCTGGTTAGCACAAAGATGATCTGGTTTATTCGCGCAGCCCGGTGCATCACGCAGCGCGGACCAACTTGAGCAGTGCTGCTCAATTCACAAACCTGCGCGACCCACTGCTTTTTATTTTAAAACAATTTATTTAAAATGTCAGGACTGTATAATATCGTTTCCACCTTGCCATGCCTGGTTTGTACGTGCGCATCCCAGCGGGGGTAAAATGTATTTTGATGGTCGGCACGGTCTATTTCTATCAGCGTCGCATAGGTTTGTAATTCAAGCAGCGCTCCTCAATTTGGTCCGCGCTGCGCGATCCACCGGGTCTGGATATTTGGTCGCTCAATCGGGTGCCACGGTTTTGTCCCACTTTAGATGTGTTTGGCTTCCCATAGAAGTGAATGTGTATTGCGTGGTTACGTAACATGCAACGTCACGTGATCACAACTGCGATTAAGGCGATAGACCAAAATCTCTATCGGTTGACAAATTTTTACCGGTTAACCGTGTATACCGGTATATCGCCCACCCCTAGACTTGGATGACTACAGTGACGCTTGGTGAGTTCTCAATAAAGAGTAACTTCTGCTTGAAAGATATCGCAAAGTTTCCATCACTGGTCTGAACAGAGCCAAATTCAATCTGACCACTTTCACATAACATCATAGACAGTCAGCTTAAGAAACAGATTTGTAACACAACATTCCTGACCTTGTTAATGAGTAGGGCTGGGCGACATGGCTGAAAACTGTATCACGATATCAGTGTTTCATATCGGTTGATATCGATAATTATTTATTTTTTATGACCCATTTAAAATAAGGACCATTAGAAGAATATATTATATTTAAACATTTTTATTTTAAACTTAACCTTCCTATGATCATAGTCCCCTCAGTTATTAAGACAGAAATGTCAACAACCATGGAAAAATCAAATAATTAAAATGTAAACAGAAGTCTAAAGTCACAACAATTATCTCAACATTTAAGGTGCAAAATTTAAAGAAAATGTAAGAAATGCTTAATAAAGTGTAATAAAATAGTGCAATGTGTTTCAGATGCCTTCAGAGAAAACTACAACAAAAATATATTGTTGTAATATATTTGAGTTTGATGTTAATTCACTGGCAGGCCACCAGGGGGCAATACTGCGCTGTATACTTTGTGTCGTGTGCACTGAATTGCAGTAAAAGAATACCGTTTTTCTCCATGCCTCCGTTTCTTTTCCTCTGCTTGTCTCACACAAAAAGCAAGTAATATTATCTATGTTAGTTGTGCATATTGATGCAAACATAATTGTCATATCAAAGAATAAACTACCCGCCAATGTGGCTAGTGAGACTAAAGTTATTACCCGCCACAGCCGAATTTTACCCGCATTTTTGGTGGGCGGGTGCCAATGTCAATGCCATCTTGTCTCCGTTTATGCTTCCTGAATCGTGACCGTACTACTTCCGGGTCCTAAAGCCGGTCGCGGAGCGAGTGCACACGACAGCAACAAAACTAGCTTCGCGACCTCTGTTTTCTTCCGACAAAGAATAAAAAATATCAAAGTTCTATCGAACACAATTGTTATTGATATCGATCACGTGTCTATCGCGAAACATATCGTTATCGTTTTATTGCCCAGTCCTATTAATGAGTAATTAATTAAAAAATTTTTTTACTTAAAATAAAAAACTTAATATTCTTAGGTACTGCCCTTGTGAAAATCTTTTTTCTTTTCTCCCCAGATAACACATTTCCTCAAGTCTTCTCTTTCCTCTGATGTGGTCACTGCACTTAGATTTACCTCCAAAAACAGTTCAAGATATGGCCTTTAAAGGAAGTACTAAGAAAGCAATATCTGGTCATCGTAAGAAAAATCATGAAGAAATGAAGATCCAAAATTACCAGTGCTCAGGTTGTGGGAAGAGATTTAGTAACTCATGTCTGAAAAGATACCAGCACATTCACACTGGAGAGAAGCCGTATCATTGTGCACAGTGTGGGAAGAGTTTTACTACTTCTAATTATCTGCAAATACACCAGCGCATTCACACTGGAGAGAAGCCGTATCACTGCGCACAGTGTGGGAAGAGTTTTCCAACGGCTGATTACCTACGAAAACACCAGCGCATCCACAAAGGGGGGAAGCCGTATCACAGTGCAGGAAGAGTTTTACTACTTCTAATTATCTGCAAATACACCAGCGCATTCACACTGGAGAGAAGCCATATCATTGCACACAGTGTGGGAAGAGTTTTTCTGCAGCTACTAATTTTCAAAGACACCAGCTCATTCAGACTGGAGAGAAGCCGTATTCCTGCTCACAGTGTGGGAAGAGTTTTACACAGGCGTGTCACCTGCAAAAACACCAGCGCATTCACACAGGAGAGAAGCCGTATCACTGCGCACAGTGTGGGAAGAGTTTTTCTACTTCTAATTCTCTGCAAATACACCAGCACATTCACACTGGAGAGAAGCCATATCACTGTTCACAGTGTGGGAAGAGTTTTACTGCATATACTCATTTTCAAATACACCAGCGCATTCACACAGGAGAGAAGCCGTATCACTGCTCACAGTGTAGGAAGAGTTTTTCTACTTCTAGTTCTCTCCAAATACACCAGTACGTTCACACAGGAGAGAAGCCGTATCACTGCGCACAGTGTGGGAAGAGTTTTTCTACTTCTAATTCTCTGCAAATACACCAGCACATTCACACTGGAGAGAAGCCATATCACTGTTCACAGTGTGGGAAGAGTTTTACTGCATATACTCATTTTCAAATACACCAGCGCATTCACACAGGAGAGAAGCCGTATCACTGCTCACAGTGTGGGAAGAGTTTTAGACATGCATCTCAATTCAGAAGACACCAGTCCTTTCACACAGGAGAGAATACATAGCACAATCTCAATATGGACAGTGTTGTATGCACTGCAGTCCCTCCTAAATACAGGTCCTTCTCCAAAAATTTGCATATTGTCATAAAATTTATTATTTTCTGTAATGTACTGATAAACATCAGACTTTCATATATTTTAGATTAATTACACACAACTGAAGTAGTTCAAGCCTTTTATTGTTTTAATATTGATTGTGGCATACAGCTCATGAAAACCCCAAATCCCTATCTCAAAAAATTAGCATATCATGAAAAGGTTCTCTAAACGAGCTATTAACCTAATCATCTGAATCAACTAATTAACTCTAAACACCTGCAAAAGATTCCTGAGGCTTTTAAAAACTCCCAGCCTGGTTCATTACTCAAAACCACAATCATAAATTGAAGATCAAACACCTTCAAATAAAACAATAACACAAAAACCCTGATGTGTAACAATTTTTTTCATAAATTCCTATAAACACATGTTCAATAAAGTGTTAACACAAACTCAAGATTACAATAATTGTAAATAACTGTAGAACTGTGACACAGTATAGTACAGGTATGATGCAAAATACAATAAAAAGTTCAGTTTTATAGCATTACAGTAAAATCCTAAAATAAAAAAATAAATGAAATATTTAGACTATTGTGATATAACAGTGGAACATTCTCTCACAAACTTAAACATTGCTGTGAAATATCCTTGACTATAAACTATGAAAAAATTAACAACTTCAAACAAGATTCCCAATGTTCCAATTAAAGTTGGATTGGAAACTTTATTACAAATAAAGTATAATGTGAACTTTTAGTTCAGAATCCTAATGCCTTAGTGCAATTAAGTCAAATCTAAAACGCACCAAAATGGACGGTCCAGTGTATCCAAGAAAGATCCTCTTCCAAACAGGCAGTAAACAACTGGATCCTTGGTGCATTAGGGTGGATTGGAAGAGAGAAGAAAAGAACAAATTAAGATTTTAGATTTAAGAGAAAAACGTAATCTGAGATTTGCGACTGAACGTGGCAGTATTAATAAATGAGCTTTGTTTACAGCAACAACAATAAGAATTAAAATAACAATTAAAAATATCTTACCGTCATTGTCTCTTGAGCTTGCAGGCATTTTTTCTTCCACTGAAACACGATGTGACGTTTCAGTCTTCTCCTCTGTCGCTCAGAGACTGCTTTCCTTCTCACCGGCAGCTCAGCAGCGTGTCTTCACTCCTCTGAATTTACACAAACGCTCCACGCGCTAAACATTTGAAGGACGCCTCATTCCCATTGGCTGATTCATATCACATTACGTCTGTGTCTCGCGCGCTTATTTAAATGCGCCAATAATGGAGCAGTAATTAGAATATCTCCGGCTGCTGATCAGCCAATCGGAAACAAGATTAGAATGTTCCCGTCTCCACACCCTAAAAAATGCTGGGTTAAAAACAACCCAATCTGGGTTGTTTTTAACCCAGCTGCTGGGTAAATATAGGACTAACTAAATGCTGGGTTAATTTAACCCAGCAAGATGGGTTATTTGTTTAACCCAACCAGATGGGTTAAATATTCAATGCAAATGCTAGGTCATATTTAACTATAATGCTGGGTTAATTCCACCACATAAATTGGTCTATTTGTGAGGTAGAATTGGGTTAATTCTACCTCACAAATAGGTTATTATTATTTTCATGTTTTACAGTGAATCTGTAAAAAAAAAGAAAAAAAAAAAAACCCATGTCTATTAAACAGTTAAATTACTTTGACATACTGGTCTATTACAAAAAACATACATGTATGCAATAAACATCATCCTATTAAATGTTCTTAGAAAAAACATTTATTTTTCAAAAGCACAAGAACAGATAATCAACAGTGACATCATTACTATACTATTACTGACAAGGGCAGAATGGAGTAATTGAACAAATAGGCTGAAGCAACTTCTACAGAGCAGGATCAAAACTATCCAGCCCTGGTCTCATTTTAACATACAAACACTGTCTATGACTTTTCAGGTAGGTCTCGCTATTTCATAGCAACATTACAACATTACTGAGAGCAGCGCTGGTCATTATCTCCCAACGTCAGGATGTAGGGGTACGGCCTCGACACTTCAGCCCGCTGGAGGTATTCCACCATGTTGGTTCCAACCTTAGAAAGAAAGAAATGAAAAAGTTAAAATTTTGTTGAATAGCAAAGATTAAACTGAATAAGACTATCAATTTCGTGTGAAATACGATTGATACTAAAAAATTACAAAGCTGCCCATTAAGATAGTGTATAGGTAACCAGAAACAAAAACATGGAGACAGCTACTACCAAAAATAAAACAGCAGAATAAGCATGGCTTTTAGGATACAGCACTTTATGTCAGACTAGTTGATATTGTAGTCTGCATTGATTTTAAGCTAATTACCGAAAAAATGTCATAGCTGGTGTCATACTGGTACATTACAATCACCAAAATATTAATACTTCATCTAGTAGTTACCTGTACCGCTGTGGTACTTTTTCCTGTAGTTGGCGCGCTGACTGATAGTTAATTTAACTTTGGTTAAAGAGAGCTACCTGGTTAGCTTACATGCTATTACTGGTGATACATTTGCATACTTGCCAAAGGGGGAAAGGTGTAAAATATTGTTATAACTCGGGAGAAACGCAGGAGAAATTTGACCGCAGAGTAAATTACTAGCTGGTGAAAAACGGGAGGGTTAGCAGGTCTGTATATTTGTGAGAGGGTCAGTGTTTTGTAACACCACAGCATTTTATTGTCTCAAGCAGTGAGTTTAATAAAGTTCTAAAGTGGTTGCTAATGCTAGCAAACTAACTAAATGCCTGGTCATGGTAGCCCTACAGTTAACAGTTTAGCGTTCATTCATCACTTCACCATCTTCGTAACCCTGCAAACATTCTGCAGAGAAAGCTAAAAAGCTCAGACATCTTAGCCGTTTCTTTCATACACAGGTGGGGTTTATGGCTAGCAGCTATTCTCAGCTAAATTATCATCCAGTACCTCAGACCAGCCGGAAAGTTTGTGTGTAACCTTAACACGGCAACAGCAATAAATGTTACATATAGTAATAATTTTTCAGTCATATGTGAATTAGGTGAGTGAACATGTGTATACAGACCTTGTATTTAACGCCATTTTCCCTTAAATGTCCGAGGAGCATGAACCGTCATCAGCGGTGTGGGAGCTCAAGAGACACGAAGCTGAGTGACAGCCGCTGAATCCACCGGTGAACTTTGGGGGAGGGGCCAACCAAACTTCAACCCAGCAGCTGGGTTACACAAAAACTACCCAACTCTCTGTAAATAACCCAGAAAAATGACCCAACAGCGGCAACCCAGCGTTTGGGTAGAAAAAACAACCCAGCATTTTTTAGAGTGCAGCTTCTGATTGGCTGTGACAGCAAAAACTCCACGAACTTTAATGTTTTTGGTTCAATAATAATACCATAGTTCCCCTCATACAAGCTAAACATCAAAATGTAACTTAAAGTGCTGCTTTTAAAAAGCTACACAGCAAATACATTATCCTTGTCAGAATATTCAGGCCTGCATTAAGAAAGCTAATGGCTAGATTGCCATGGTGATATTTCAGAACAAATGTCATCAAAACTAAAAAAATGTATTTTTTTGATAAGTATCATATACTATAGCCTACATGTAAGTGATAATGTAAAGATAATCTTTTAAAAAGTCATGAAAAAATGCTAAACTTGCGTCTAGAACTTAAATGTCAAAGTATTATAAAACTAATGATTTACCTTAAAATTAAATCTGGACATTAACCTTTTATCTAATGAGTTTGTAAAATTACAATAATAAATTGTAATTAAATACAATAGTCATACGTAATTTACGAAAAAAGAAAAAACATGGTAATAAAAACATATGGTATTTTTACTGTTAAATGTGAAAAAAGTTAAATTTTCAGTATTGAAATAATACTTAAAAACAGTCGACTTTGTAAAATTACAGACATTATCTGTAAATTACTGAGATCTGTATTTGTAGACTTTTTTTTTTTTTTTTTTTAAAGTTCTAAAAAAATTTTTAAAATTTAAGTTCTCCGTCGTTACGATTTCCGTCAACCACACTGTTCCGCCTGTCCTTAATGTTTAAAATTCACTTTTCATAATTTTAATGCTGTGTATATATAGGCTTACAAGCGTGTTAAATTAAGGAAAGACAGTGTATTCAGCCTGCTGAGGAGGATGTGATCAAACCCTGGAGCGGAGCGACTGCACGTTCCTCTCTCCACTCTAAGCGTTTTGTTATCACTCCGGTATGGATCCACTCCGGGTTTTGGTTTAGTTTTGAAGAACTACATGTCAGGCTGAGGTATAACTATATTTAAGAGAGCATGGACACACTTAATGCAGGAAGGCTCCGATGTTTCGGAGATTGATAAAAGTGTAAAATAATAAATGGAGATGGGCTTGGCTTAGTGAAATTGGGGAGAATGGCAAGCCTTTTAGTTCGTGGACTTAAAAAAATCAAACATCCAGGTAGGTGTCTTTGTACAGTATGCCACAGGAAACTTCAATATGGCAATAATGGCAAAACAAAGTGCGAGTTCGCCATCAGTCAGCAGCTAGTCACAATGCTGCGGTTCGTGCTCTAACAGTACACATGCTCCCTGTCTGCTGCGACAAGAACCACAACGGAGTTTCACACATCTGTGGCCGACCGTGTGCGCGATGTAAAAGTGCGCATATGTTCTTTCATAGCGGAGCATGACCTGTCGGTCACAGTCAGTGGCAGTTTTAGGGTAGGGTGAAGTGGGCAGCCGCCAGGGCGGCATTTTTTTTTATCTTAAGTGGGGGGCGGCACACAAACCTGGAGTGAAAAATAATAATCTGTGCCGCTAAGCGGTTTTCTATTATCTGTGATAACCGCGCTCGCGCCGCCCCTGAATGAGCCGCACAGAAGCTGAGCGAGCGGAGAGGACTGAGAAGTGGAGATGGGGGGGGGGGGTGTTTGAGCAGAGAGGAGAGCGGATGACAGGGGGGGGGGGCGCAGAGTACAGTTCACCTCTCCCAAATGAAGTGGACATGAAGGGGGCTAAATGATGTCTACCTGACTTTCTTACAAATAACGCACATTTCATTCAAAATATTATAAACACACAACAGTAATTTGCCCTTTTTTCATGTATTTAATTGTGTGAATGGCAAGTAAAAATAGATAATAAAAACGATGATGATGTGGAGGTGAATTGGTTTAGTCTTGACTTCTGGTCGTGAGTGACAGCGTTGGGGGAAATCTGCTGATTGTCGAATCGTCGATTATAAAGTATAAACACAGTGATGGAGAGAAAAAGGCCAAAGCTGTCAGGGGTCCAGTTTAGAAACAAAAGAAAAGAAGATGAGGAGAAACGGATAAAAGATAAAGGAATATAACAATGTTCTCTCTGTATGATTAAGTTATTCATGTCATCATGTTAATTAGTGGTATAACGTTAACTCTTAGGTTTGTTAGCCTTCTTGCTTATGATGCTTGCTATGCTTACCTTGCTAAAAAACACACACAAAATAAAAGCTTAATTTACAAACCATCACAGAAATTCTAATGGTTTCTATTAAATACCACAAAATGTAACCACAAAATGATGCTTTGCAGCAAGACTGCAGCAAGTACAGTTATTTATTTCCATTGTTTATTATGTTAATGTTGGCTCTAGCCAATATATTTACGATATATTTACAGTATACTGTAAATAGCCAGTTTAATTTACATATGTGTAGATAGTTTAAAAGACATTTTCCATTTGCTATAACTCTGTTACGTGACAAAGAATATAATTTGATGCAGTAAATTAACCAAGGAGCTAATTGTTCCTCCCTTAGATTAGATTAGATTAGATTAATAAAGTGTCTAATGACTGCCATCAAAAACCATGAGCCTCTTTGAGCTTATCACTTTTCTGCTCGATAAGGATCTATCTGAGATCTACCCCAACTTTTGGACTGCTCTCAGGATTGCACTTACATTGCTAGTGACTGTAGCTCAAGCAGAGAGGAGCTTTTCCAAACTCAGGTTAATCAAGACATACCTGAGGTCAACCATGTCTCAGGAACGGCTCACTGGCCTCGCTGTCATAAGCAGAAATCATGCAATAGGGGAGCATATCTCATATGATGTCATTTAGGGCTGCACGATATATCGAAAAAATATCGTTATCGCGATAATGGCATGCGCGATAACCATATCGCAAGGAGTTGCGATAAATACTTTATTTGCCAAGCATTTGTGTGTCCAAATTTGACCAATCAGATGGGCCCTTACTATGTTTATACCCGCTTATATCTTGGCCTGTATAGCTTGGCCTGAAAAAAGTTCAGTCAGAAGATTTTTTTTCACTTTAATCCCTGTGTAGCACTTTTGAAAATTTGAAAAGAAAATTTGTGGAAGTATGTGTGAGAAAAATGTGTCTAGATGAGATTGTCCCCTATGTAAGCCTCTGAATGCAGTGTTGTACGCTAAAAACTGAACTGCTGGGTCACTATTGAATACTAAATGTTCCTATGGTTTTTATTGCCTTTTGCCACATAACTTCACAGTTTTTGTGATCTCCATTTGTTCTGTTTTGTTTCCCATTGTTTGAGTTAATCTTTTGCCTAATTGCCATGTAGTGGTCCCTTTAATGAACTGCTGATAATTTATAAAACCAGGAAGTGAGTAGCTGAGCACATGGCTGATGTATATAGTTAAGATTGAATGCTTTTTTTTTAGGGTAATCCTCATCAATCCTTGTTTTTGAAGAATTTGAAGGGCAATACCTGTAAGTTTACCTTTGAGTGATGTATAATTTTGGTATTAATGTTAATAGAATGTTGTCATTTATAAACATGTTATCTTAAGCCTTTTCATTGCAAATGTTTAATAGAAAGTCTGTAAACAGCAGTCTTGTAACCTGAATTATTAATCATAATTTTTGTTTATTTAAACATGTTTCAGTCATGTTATTAATAAGAGATTATACAGTGAAACCTCGGATTGCGGGTAACATGGTCTGCGAGTGTTGTGCAAGACATGCAAAGATTTTTAGAAAAAAGTCTTGGTTTCTCCCCTTCTCGGTTTTAGTGCGCATCTCTCACTGGTATAATCAACACCCGTGCACGTGTGTACTGTTTACTATAACACTGACCACATGTATGCGCGTGCAACATCTTTTTATTTTGTGTTTGTATGCGTGTGTGTAAAGCGCGCATGTAAATTAGAGAGGTTAAAGATCCCTTTTCTTTCTCTCCCTGGGTCAGCATGCTGTTATGCGTGCGCGCACATGTAATTTGACACCGTGCCCCTTCGCACACACACCACCTCTCGCCTTTAAACACACACTCTCTGCTCTACACAGAAACACTGCTCTGTCGTGATTCTTTTCAAACGTAGTGTAGGTGCAGGTTAATTTGTTTTTTATTTTTACTTTATAATAGTGATTCCGTTAGCGGTGTTTCTTGCTAATTTTTCTGATAAAACATTCTTTCCATTAGTGTTTGTGTGAAATAAGAGTGAAGGAAGTGTTACTGTGTAAGATGAGAAGAGGGGCGGGGCTGATCCCTCCTCTCCTCTTACTTTAGCTTCACATACACACACAGCGCCTGCTCGCACAAACGGAAGTACTTATCTGTCTGGGTTTTTTTTAAATGTAAAGTGCAGGTTTGTTAGTTTTGTTTTTACTTCATATTTTATATTAATTATTTTTGGCCTTTTTTGGGGGGGGGGGGGGCTGTGGAACAAATAGTTTCCATTATTTCTTATAGGAAAATTTGATTTACTAGTGTTTTGAAATATGAACCCGTTCTGAAACAAATTGTGCTCATAAACCAAAGTTCCATTGTATTTGTTTTCCTTTAATTTCACTCTGATCTCTATACTCTTTCATTGTATAGTTGATTCAAGTTTTAATAAATGCTGGACTTGAAACTTTGAACATCTTTCAACTTTGTAGTGGATGGAGTTTAGCTTTCTGTCAAATTTTATAAAGGGGAAAAACAGGATGTGAAGGGAGGACAGTGCACCATTCATGATTTTCCAGACGTTTCCTCAACAAAGTTAATGGTTCTGCACTATCCATCCAATTATACTGCAAAAACTGAAATCTAAGAAAGGGAAAAAAAGCTTATTTCTAGAAACTGTCTTGTTTTTTACCATTAAAGAAAAATATTCTTATAAAATACGTTGTGCATTCGATTATGAATCTTAATTTAAGAAAATTGATCTTCGTCTGGCTAGGCAAGTAAATATGAACTCATTTTAAGCAAGAATTTACTAGAAACAAGTGACCGCTATAAAGCCCAAATATTGGTGCATGTTCAATTAGATTGTTGTGCTGTTTTTAAGACTAATATACCACTAAAATTTCCTATTTCAAGAACCTTAAGAAAAGATTATTTCAGATATTTGTGTCTGTCTGACAGTTTTTGATGATTCAAATTAGGAAAATTTGCTGTGAACATAAACACTTAGCTAAGATGTGTTTTAATTCTTATTTATTTTGTATTGAAAAAGCAACTGCAAATGTTGTCTCAACAAGCTCATTTGTAAAAAACATTTGTACCAAAACTGAAATCTAAGTAAGATGAAATATATAACATATATACTTGTTTTCTGTCTGAAAATGTACACTTGTTTTCTGAACAGAACAAGTTTGTCATTATATTCATTTGACAGACACCCACAGTGCAAATATGTGGTAATAACTTGAAGTTTGGTGAAATTAATAAATTTTATGTAATAATAGAACTCGTATACTGCTAGTATTTTACAAAGATTTGGACAAAGAACCACACAGTGCAAAATCCGTGGGTGTGGTAAGAACTGGCATTTACTAGTACTGAATAAACTGACGTGGTTCAGTCCATTTTCAGGCTCCTATAGGGAGGTGTTAATATTTTTTATATGATATAATGTCTATGTGAGTAGCCTGATGAACTGAAGTACATTTTAAAATTATTATTAAAGCATTATATGAATTGTAAATTTTTTTTCTCGTCAGTTAAACTTTTTTGTAATTTTTACAATGTTTATAACAATTAAACCACTCCTCTTGGTGTAATGGTATTTTCCAATGGAAATCCACACGTCATCCTCAAGCTCTTTGGAAGCGCGCGAAGTCAAACGCGGTGGGTTCACAGTTTTCACCTGTAGCCGGAAATCTCTCAGACTCTCTCACGTGCTCTGACTTATTTTGACACCATGGATGAAGATGGAATTGGAGAGAAATATCCGGACTTGGATCACGTATCAACTGCAAGTTTAAAAGGTAAGGTTTGTTCGTTTATACTCATCTACGTTTCTATTTAGCAATCTAACTAGCAAACGTTAGCTAAAATCAATTTGAATTGGGAAGTTGGTATGCTAACTAATTTGAGCTAGCATTAGCTGGCAAGATGCAGACTGATGGCAGTTAATATGTTAAATTATCCAATTGCTTTCGATAAATTGCCGCCCCCCCCCCCCGCCTCCTTTTTTTTTTTTTTTGCCAGAAGTAGTGTTAATGTGTAAATATGCCTTTATGATGGACATCATCCGTTAACACCTTTGCTCCCATTGATGTTGATTATTGCTTTGTCCCTTTGGTTTGGTTGGTCTTTGTATATATTTGTAGATAATATCACTGTATGTTAGTGCACTCACCTAGTAGTGGGGGCGTGGCTGCCATTTATTATGGGAAGAGGGATTTTATTCACTGTTTTTGGTTTAGGGAGTCCGGGAAGATACCTGAATTTTTGTTTGTGGGTTTTTTTTGTTTTTTTTTTGCAGGTAATCTAGCTACTAAATATAAATACCATTTTGTTTATTATTTTGGCCTGGGTCCACCCTGAATCTGATCCTCCTCCTCCTGTTGTGTTTGTGTGTATTGTTTTGTATATACAAACCTCATTATTTCATCAGTTAATGATTGGATCTAGTTCTTTCTGCCATATAGCACCATTTCCATCCAGTTTAAAATAGAACCCTGAACCAGTCTTTTGCTGTATGGCCCTAGACTGGGACGTAACACCATATTTAAGTGACCACTTTGATTTTCAAGCACAAAAAAAGACAACCGCTTTATTATGCAAAGGTGTTCCTTCAGTTTGAGACTTATATTACTTGTATAACTAGTTTGAGATTTATATCTGCTCATCTTTTTGAACTACGCTAGGATGCCTCATCCTACCCCCGCTGTTAAAAAAAATTAAAAAAGTAACTCGGTAACTTTTACTCTGAGTAATGAGCTACTTTTTACTTGGGTAGATTTTTATAATGTTAACTTTACTTGTACTTAAGTAAAATTTCACTGAAGTAACAGTACTTGTACTTGAGTACAAAATTTTATTACTCTTTCCACCTCTGCTCCTGAGCAATTGGTTTAAGAAAGGCAGGTTTACGTATTTGAAGGAAAGAATATGGGCTAGGAGTAGTGAGCAGGGGCAGAGGGGAACTGAGGAGCAGACTGTGTTAATTTCAACATAACAATTTGTGCCTATAATCTGTTATTAGTTGTTTCTTGTTATTTACCATATTGTTTAATGTGTTTTTCAGCTGCAAATATAAGCACAGAGATGCTGTCCAGCCTCACTAAGGAGGATTTATGAGATCTCTTTCCAGGACCTGAACACTTCTTCAGGAGGCGAAACATTTGGAGGCTTACTCATGAAGAAAATGAGGTAATGTAGGTTTGACATTTGGTCACTTCAGACTGTAGATATACTTTTCTAAAAATGCATTTTTTTTATTATATTTTGGAAAAATATTTACACACATTCAGTGAAAATCACATGAAATTCACAAAATGTATTAAAAAATATACAAAAATATGTCCTTCTGTATACAGTTATTAATAGTAAGACTCATCTGATAACAAATAGGTGTTAGAAGCCATAGCAGGGACAATGTTAAACTGCTATGGACAAATGTAATTTGTGAGAATTAACCAGGCTAATGCTTCCTAGGCCTCCAGCTAGATTGTGTAAGATTTACAGTGTTTAACAAACTCCATAATTGATGTAACTTTTCTGCAACCCCATCGCTCTCTTTCTTCATTTCTTGCTCTACTCTCTGATTATTGGTCTGTCTATTTTAGATCATGGATGGACTGCATCGGATTCTCGATCTCCTTCAGATTCTCGACTCTCACTTCATACCTGACCTGAAGACCCGCTGGGGGACTTTCTATGAGAAGGCACAGTTTTATGGAGTGTTCAAAAAGGTCATGAAAGCACCACAGCAAGACAAAGGTAATTACCGGCTGTGTTCCCATGAACATATTACAGCTGGGGGCAGAGCTTTTTCTTACAAAGCCCCAAAATTATGGAATAGTCTTCCAAATAGTGTTCGGGACTCAGACACAGTCTCAGTGTTTAAGTCTAGGCTCAAAACCTATTTATTTAACCAAGCATTTTATAAATAGATTTGCCATAAGGTAAAGGAGCAGATCTGGGGGACTCATGGACGTAGAGTATTATGGTGAACTGGTATGTTTAGATGCTGTCTTCCTCAGTCTCATTTGATCACTCAGGTTTGTTGACGGTGAGGTGATTGTTTGCTTTACATCTCAGGGAGCCCTCATGTTTGTGTTTCCTTCTGGCTCTCCCTTTTAGTTATGCTGTCATAGTTAGTCCTGCCGGAGTCCCTGCTTGCACTCTACAGTAAATATACATTCACATTAGACATTGTGACTGTGACCATACCTAATTGCAATCTCTCCTCCTCTTCTCTTCCTCCCCCTCTTTCTCTTTCCTCTCTCCCCCTGTCTCCCCCTTTCACTCTTTTTCTCTCTCTCTCTCTGTCGAGCTACACATGTCGTTCCTGAGCTGCCAGTGATCCAGACTCCCTCTGCCCTCCGGAACTGTCTGATCCATCCTGGTGCCCGGTTTCTGGTTGGAGGTCTCATCGCATGGATGCTCCGTGTGTCTCTTTAGGATGCGCCTGGTGTCTGGGGATGATTCTATCTACTTAGAAGATGGTCCTGGCCTCGACTGGTGTGGTCAGCTGTTTCTCTGAGGACTTGACAATTCGATAGTTCAGGACTGGAACTTTCTACAAGTCTATCTGAGTCTCGAATAACTACTGGACTCCATTTTACATCAACTATTATAACATCAATTAACATCAACTATTATAGCTGAACCTAACACTGTATAAATGCAGATCATTTCCTGCTATGTTTCACCCAGATGAGGATGGGTTCCCTGTCGAGTCTGGTTCCTCTCAAGGTTTCTTCCTATTACCGTCTCAGGGAGTTTTTCCTTGCCACTGTCGCCCTCGGGCTTGCTCACCAGAGACTATCTGAACATTTTGATTCATACACATTCACATTTCATACAAACTTAAATAATTCTTTTGATTGTGTAAAGCTGTTTTGAGACAATGTCAATTGTTAAAAGCTCTATACAAATAAAACTGAATTAAAATTGAATTGAATATTAATGTTGGTTTATATACCTCACTGCAGTAAGTAAAATGACATTCTGTTTTTAACAGTGAAACTTGCCATGCTAAACGCTTTACGAAACATACAAATTAAAATTTAATTTGTCACATACACAGTACAATATGCAGTGAAATGTTTATACGACAGCCAGTGACCTTAAAAAGAGAATTAAAGCTTATAATAAGAAATGAATCTGAATAAAAGAAATACGATAGAAAAATGTAATTTAACTAGGATAAAAATAGAAATAAAAATAGAACTATGCTGTACATAAGAATAGAAATAAAAATAGAAATATACTGTACAATAGAACATTTAAAAAATAATAATTTTGAAATTTGTTGAAAGAAAGATGGTGTGCAAATATGCATAAAACGTGTCTTATTAAGGTGCCTTATTAAAGGGGACCTACGGTGCTACATGGACTTTTTCAAGCTGTTTGGACTGCATTGTGTGTTAGGAGAGTGTGTACACAACCACTCTACAATGATAAAGAGCCGCCCAGCGATTTTCTTTTAATTTAATAATATAAGATGCCCCTACTGAAATCAGGCCGTTTTCAAAAGCCTGTCGGTGTGAAGTCATACCGACAGAGGCCGCTCCTACTATAGTTGATTGACACTGGTGTTTTAGCAAAGACCCGCCCCGAGTGAAAAAAGAGCCGTCGGCCATTGTTTTTCTACACTGGAGCAAAATGGCGCCTACATGAGTGTGGTGTGCAGCTTGTTGCAGTAGTGCGGTGGTCTAGTGGTTAGGATTCGGTGCTTTCATGTGGGAGACCCGGGTTCGATTCCTGCTCAAGGTACATGCTTTTTTGCACTACATATTTATAAAGTTTTTCTAAAGTTCGTTTAGTAACGAGGCGAGTGCGCTATGCTTCGGTAAGCTTTTCTGACACCAGGAGAGACACAGTCAAACACACACACACACACACACACACACGTTGTCTGTCAGAAAGGTCTCTGTTTATTAACAGAAAAAGATCGGTTTATAGATTTGTTTGACTAAACGCCTATGCTATAGACATATGTTACTACAAATGAACCATTGTAAATGTCCTGGTGAGATCCCGAAAAAACAATGCTTCGCGTGTATAAGGTCGCGGGTTGAATAGCCGGCATTTACATTAGGTAGTCATTAATCTCTCGTGGTCTAGTGGTTAGGATATGGCACTCTCAGCGCAGCAACTCGAGTTTGATTCCCGGCCTGGGAAGTCAAAAAAGTTTTACAACCAGATTCACATGTAAAATTTTATATACATATATAACTATTTATATATGTATGTATGTATGTATAAATATGAGGGCATAATAAAAATATTACAATAGCTATATATATATATATGAGGGCATATTGAAAAATATTACAAAATGAAAAATATTACAATATATATGAGGGCATAATAAAAATATTACAATATATATATATGAGGGCATAATAAAAATATTACTATATATATATATATATATATATATATATATATATATATATATATATACAGAGGTGGAAAGAGTAATAAAATTTTGTACTCAAGTACAAGTACCGTTACTTCAGTGAAATTTTACTTAAGTACAAGTAAAGTTACCATTATAAAAATCTACTCAAGTAAAAGTAAAAAGTAGCTCATTAAAAAATTTACTCAGAGTAAAAGTTACCGAGTTACTTTTTTATTTTTATTTTTTTAACAGCGGGGGTGGGATGAGGCATTCTAGCGTAGTTCAAAAAAGATGAGCAGATATAAAATCTCAAACTAGTTGTTTTTAACTGAAGGAACACCTTTGCGTAATAAAGCTGTTGTCTTTCTTGTGCTTGAAAATCAAAGTGGTCACTTAAATATGGTGTTACGTCCCAGTCTAGGGTCATACAGCAAAAGAATGGTTCAGGGTTCTATTTTAAACTGTATGGAAATGGTGGTATATGGCAGAAAGAACTAGATCCAATCATTAACTGATGAAACAATGAGGTTTGTATACACACACACACACACACACACACACACACACAACAGGAGGAGGATCAGATTCAGGTTGGACCCAGGCCAAAATAATAAACAAAATGGTATTTATATTTAGTAGCTAGATGACCTGCAAAAAAAAAAAAAAAAAAACACAAACAAAAATACAGGTACCTTCCCGGACTCCCTAAACCTATATAAAATAGAAATCTAAGCTAAACTATATAAAATACTTTGCTCAAAAAAGTCTCACAGTCTAATATTTCATTGGATTGTTTTAGCTATGATTAAGCTGTGGGACTGCTTTGATAAAATTATATATACATAATATATATAAGGTTATCACCCCCCCCATCATTCCGTACAATAAGGTAGTCAGCTATCTTAATTTAATTGCCACATAACATCCTGAGCAAATAAATTCCCAAATAAATTCCCTCTTCCAAAAATAAATGGTAGCCACGCCCCTGCTACTAGTGAGTGCACAGACATACAGTGAAATTATCTATAAATATATACAAAGACCAACCAAACCAAAGGGACAAAGCAATAATCAAAATCAATTGGAGGCAAAAAGTCAAACCGGAATACACAACCAAATGTCAAAACGCCAAAATCACAACCTCTTTCATCTTTCCCGCGTCTCTCTCCAGTCGCGCTAGTCGATGACGTCACTCAGGGCGGAAGCGACCGTGTGGAAGGTCAGGTAGCTGCCGATGTCAGAAAACCCGGAGTGGAGTCTGGAGCGGCGCGCGACCAGGACATGATACACACACGCGAGCGCAACGGGGCATTTATACAAAGCATAATATTTGTATTATTTTATCATTTTCATTCATTTATTTTTTACTCAGTAGCGAATATGATTTAAAATGTAGCGAATTACAATACTTCAAACAAAACGTACTTAAGTAAAAGTAAAATTACAGATTTTTAAAACTACTTTAAAAAGTAGAAATACACAAAAAAGCTACTCAATTACAGTAACGCGAGTAAATGTAATTCGTTACTTTCCACCTCTGTATATATATGAGGGCATAATGAAAATATTACTATAAATATATATGAGGGCATAATAAAAATATCACAATATATATATTAGGGCATAATAAAAATATTACTATATATATATATGAGGGCATAATAAAAATATTACTATATATATATATATATATATATATATATATATATGAGGGCATAATAAAAATATTACTATATATATATGAAGGCATAATAAAAATATTACAATATATATTTGAGGGCATAATAAAAGTCTTACAAAATATAGGGGAAATATATGTATTCATAAAATATATATATATATATATAATAAAATAATTATATATATATATATATATATATATATATATATATATATATATATATATATATATTTCCCCTATATTTTGTAAGATTTTTATTATGCCCTCATTTGTAGAGTTTATTTTACTAGTTAAATTTATTTTCTTTAGTATTTCTTTTTATTGATATTTATTCCTTACTTATAAGCTTTTATTTTCTTTTTAAGGTCACTGGCTGTCGTATAAGCATTTGACTGCATATCATACTGTGTATGACTGTGTATGTGACAAATAAAATTTGAATTTGAATCAAAGGAGAGGAAGATAGGTGGAAGGAGACAGAGATGAAGAGAGAGAGACAGAGTATGGGAAGGTGAGCGTGAATGAACAGATGCAAGAGGAGACAGGAAGATAGCAGCAGGGAAGATTTAACACGTTAATATCAGATCTAAGAGGAAGAGAGCAAGAGAGTAGAAATAACTCCTTTATATATAAAATAATTCTAACATCATGTAAAATTATTTTTAACTGTTTTTTTTAAATATTTTTAACTGTTGTCAAAGGTATACCCCACTTGTATTGTGAAGACACGCCCCACAGAACTGGGGTGAGGGTTCAGTAGAGGTCATTAACATTTAAAGGAGCATGTACTGAAACAGGTTGCTGAGAACAGAGCTACTTTTTACCAGGTAAAAGTAGTGTTTTTTTTTACACAACAATTGAGAATTTTTAATTAAAGTATATTACAAACTTTTCATTAGGACCCTAAAGAATCATATTAACCTATGCAAAATTGAGACTGTGTGTCTCCTTTTTATGCACCTAACTGAACAACGAGACAGTAAGGCATTATAATAGTCCAACCTAGAAGTGATAAAAGCATGAACTAGTTTTTCTGCATCGTTTAGCGACAATATATTTCTTATCTTGGCAATATTTCTGAGGTGAAAGAATGCTATACTGGTGATATTATCTACATGAGCTTCAAATGAAAGGCTGGAATCTATAATCACACCGAGGTCTTTCACTGTTGCACTTGATGGAACAGAAAGGCCATCTAAAGTTACGGTGTAATCTAAGATTTTACTTCTAGCTGTATGCGGTCCTATGACTAGAACTTCTGTCTTATCCGGATTAAGCAGAAGGAAGTTAATTAGCATCCAATTTCTTATGTTCTGCACACATTGCTCAACTTTAGTAAGCTGTTTTTTCTCATCAGGTTTTGTTGAGACGTATAGCTGTGTGTCGTCAGCATAACAATGAAAACTAATACCATGCTTACGGATTATGTTGCCCAGAGGAAGCATGTAAAGGGAGAAAAGCAGTGGCCCTAAAGCTGAACCCTGCGGAACGCCAAACTCCACTACAGAACATGCAGAATAATGCATCCATTTAAGTCTACATACTGATAACGATCGGTCAAATAGGATCTGAGCCAGGAGAGGGCTGTACCCTTAATTCCTACTACATTTTCTAATCTGTGAAGAAGAATAGCATGATCAATGGTGTCAAAAGCTGCACTGAGGTCGAGTAATACAAGCATAGTTACACAACCCTGATGAGAGGCCAATAGGAGGTCATTTACTACTTTAACGAGTGCTGTTTCTGTGCTGTGATGAGGCCTAAATCCTGACCGATACAGTTCATGTATGCCATTTCTATGTAGATATGAGCATAGCTGCTCCGCTACTATCATTTCCAGAATCTTAGAGATAATGGGGAGGTTTGATATTGGCCTGTAATTGGACAGCTGACAGGGCTCGAGGTCAGGTTTCTTAATTATTGGTGTGATAACTGCTAATTTGAAAGATTTTGGAACAAAACCAATGCTGAGTGAGGAATTAATTATTCTCACCAGCGGTTCTGTTATTACTGGTATTATCTGTTTAAGAAAATGTGTCGGTATAGGATCTAATATACAGGTTGATGAATTTGCAGAAGAGATGAGTGAAATTAGCTCATTCTCTTCAAGGGGAGTAAAGTATTCTAGGTTCGAATCTGACATGGCTAGGTTTACATCTGTATCAATTACATTGTTCGGTTTCAAAGCCTCAATTTTATGCCTGATATTTACAATTTTGTTATTAAAAAAGTTCATGAATTCCTCACTATTGCATGATGTTGTTGTGGAGATTTCTGTAGTGGTCTTATTTCTGGTTAATTTGGCTACGGTATTAAATAAAAATCTAGGATTATTTTTATTTTCTTCTATAAGAGTGGAGAGATACGTTGATCTAGCTACACTAAGAGCTTTCGTATAGTTCAGGATGCTCTCTTTCCATGCTATTTGAAATACTAACAATTTAATTTGACGCCATTTACGCTCTAATTTCCGAGCGGTCTATTTTAAAGTGCGCGTGTGATCGTTATACCAGGGAGTGAGTTTCTTATCTCTAATAATTTTTCTTTTAGCTGGAGCTACATTATCTAATGTACAACGAAATGTCGACTCTAAATATTCAGTCGCCTGATCGAGTTCTGTGGGGTCAGACGGTGACCTAATCGAAGTTGGTAACTCTGGGAGATTACTGATAAAACTCTGTGTGGTAGTAGCGCAGTGCTGTGCGTACATTATCACTGTGACACACTTGAATGGAGACAAGATCTGATGTAATCTGATCTTAGATAATTTCAGACAGTGGAATTGTGAATACATTTCTTATACTTAATCCGAAAAATATTATTAAGTCTAAAGTGTGACCTGCTTTATGAGTGGGTCCTACTACACACTGATTTACGCCTACGGAGTCCAGTATGGACATAAATGCTGTTCTCAGAGGGTCTTCTGAATTCTAAACATGAATGTTAAAATCTCCAGCAATCCTCAAAAACTGAGACATGTGCACCCATCCTTATTACTGCCCTTGGTCTGCCAGTTAGGAAGTTGGAGATCCACTGACACATAGATGAGCTGAGTCCCAGGTACTCCAGCTTGGGGATGAGTGTGGAGGGAATTATGCTATTAAACGCAGAGCTGTAGTTGATGAAGAGCATTTTAACATAATTCCCCCTCCAAGTGTCCAGGTGAGTGAGTGATGTGTGGAGAAGATGTGAGATTGCATCGTCTGTGGAGCGGTTTGGGCAGTATGCAAACTGTAGAGGGTCCAGTGTGTTGGGTAGTGAAGAAATTATGAAGTCTCTGACCAGGCATTCAAAGCACTTCATCACTACTGAGGTGAGGGCTACAGGGCGATAGTCATCGAGAGAAGCAGGATGAGGTTTCTTCGGGACAGGAACAATGATTGACTTTTTGAAGCATGTAGGGATCACCGACTGAGATAAAGAGATGTTGAATATCTCAGTGAACACAGGTGCTAGCTGGTCTGCGCAGGCTCTAAGATTACGACCTGAGATGCCGTCTGGTCCTGCTGCTTTCCTGGTGTTCAATCTCCTGAAGGGTCTCCTCACGTCATGCTCAGAGATGAATAACACGTTTCTGGTGCTGGCAGTGTCTTCCTGTCTGCAGCCGTTAGCGCCGATACCATTAGTATCGCTAGCGTCTTTGGCTGCAGCCTCGAAGCGAGCATAGAATGTGTTCAGCTCGTCTTCCAGAGTCACGTCCGCGTTCGCCATACCGGTTGTTGGTGTTTTATAGTCCGTTATTGTTCTTAGTCTCTGCCACACGCTCCTAGACGTCACACTGTTGGAGTTGTGATTCTAGTTTCCTCCCGTAGCGCTGCTTCTCCTCTTTCACCGCCTTCCGGACATTGTATGTCGCAGCCTTGTATGGGTCCATGTCCCCCAACGCAAGTCCCGCGTTGTAGGCTGCGGTGCGAGATGTCAGAGCGTCGCGGATGGTTTTATCCACCCACGGCTTCTGGTTGGGAAACGTTTTGATGGTCTTTTTCTCCATGGTATCATCCGCTAGTTTCCTGATGAATCCCACAACCGCTTCCGTAAACACACTGACGTCATCAGACCCGTTTCTGAACATGCCCCAGTCTGCAACATCGAGTGCATCCTGTAACGCGGCCACCGATTTGTCCGTCCAGCGGGCGACCTCCCTCTGAACCAGATCTTCCTGTTTCAGCCTTTGATTGTATTTTGGCATGAGGAAGATGGCGATGTGGTCGGATTTACCAAACGGAGGGCGAGATTTCGCCTTGTAGCCGTCCTTGACCATAGTGTAACAATGGTCCAATGTCCTTTCGCCCCTGGTGGGGCAGGTGATATGCTGATGAAAGTTCGGTGCTGCAGCTTGCATAAGGCAGTGTCCGTGTCCGCTTGTGGTGGAATATAAACGGCACTGATTATGACCGATGTAAACTCCCGAGGTAGATAAAAACAATGACACGTGATGGTCAGTAGTCCCAGATTTGGTGTGCAGGAGCGTGTAAGAGGAACTACGCTCGTGCTGTTGCACCAGCTGTTGTTCACCATTAAACACACGCCGCCTCCCCTTGACTTTCCCGAGTCCCGTGTCCTGAACCCGAGAAAAACTCGGCCGGCTGGATGGCGTGGTCCGGCACTGCTAGGTTCAGCCATGTCTCGGTGAAGCAGAGGAGATTGCAGTCCCGAATGTTTCTCTGGAACTTTACCCTGGCCCTGAGGTCATCAATCTTGTTCTCCAGTGACTGGACATTGGCGAGCTGGATGCTAGGCAGAGGTTCTTCCGAACCGTAGTCCAATGCCTTAACCACTGAGCTACTCCTGGCCATATATATATATATATATATATATATATATATATATATATATAAATAAAAAAATGTGAATGTGTGTTTACCGTATAAATTTTTTCTATGTACAGGTACACTCAGAAAAATGTAACCAGAAAACAGCATATAACTTTAAACTTAGATTGATTAGCAATATAAACAACACACCTATGAGGCTGGACAATGGAATAAACTGTATGGGTGCCAATAATATTAAATATCTATCTGTTAATTCTTTGACAATACTGCTGCTTTTTGTTGGAAACTGGCAGACACAAAAAATATGAAAAATACTTTAAATAAATATAAAGGGGACAATGGGCTAAAGCCCCCCTCAAAATGGCCTAGCGATGCCCGTGTATATATAATGAAAATATTATGTGTAAAGAAAATATAATTTATATATTCGTGTTTAATTACAAAAAAAAAAAAACATTTTAATGGTTAGTGATTGTTGCAGACATTCACATATTTTTTTGGGGAAGCTTGTACAGACAACTATACGCTCATCAGCAGTGGGTGCCCCGCTTTAACCAGAAGATCAAAGGAACAGTTATCGGCTGACACGTAGTCTTCTGAGTTTGGAGACCCACAGAACCCCCACTGTAATGCCTCTTCTCACCTTTCATTCATGATAGGTTTCGCTGATGGGGGAATTCGTAGAATTGTGGGTTTTAAAAACAATTAACAAGGCCGAATAGACGTCTCTGCCTAAAATGTTTTTCGCCAGCAAAACACCTCTCTCTCCTCTCTCCTTAAGCACTTTATTGCTTTTCATCATGTTTTTTATGGTTTGTGTCCAGATATATATAGTTAATTCATGTCTATTTATGATCTAAAAATATATAAAAACATATGATCTTTTTGAGTTATGAGTTGTTGTTTTTTTATTATTCATAAGACAACCTTTCAGTTTTGTAAATATTCTAGTTATAGTGTGTTAAGTCTTTCCTTAGGTTAAACGGTTTTGAGAATTAAACCATCCAGCTGAGATCAATATTATTAATATTAAACATTTTATTTCTATTTATTCTATGTTTTGCTGGAGAAATACATTTTAGGCAGAGACGTCTCGGTCTTGTTAAATAGTTTTAAACCTCTCAATTGAGCACCCGACCCTTTCCAACAGGATGCCTCAAGTGCCCTTTTTTATGTGTATGTGCGTATGGACCCCTGTCTTTGCCCCTCAACAATAAAATGTAACTATTAATCTCAATTTTGCTAAATAAAAGGATCTGGCTTGCATCAGTCACATGCCTGCCATTAACCAATGCTCACCCTAGAGGGCAGAGCGCGCTCGTTACGAGCACGCGAAGTGCACACGCATTTTCAGCAGGCTGGGCGGTGCCTAGATGGAGGAGAAGCAGGCAAATTAACTGGAAGGTGCAGACTGTAGCAAAACAGTAAATAGGGTGTACAGTGCACACTATAGTCTATAACAACAAATGAATTGAAATAAATTAGCGTGCTGTTTGTGCAACAGCGTGACAAACATTACCTGTCCTTTTATGAACTGCACAAGTAGTGGTGGGCATAAACTGCTAGCTAACTGAGTAAGGGGGTTACAGGGGGGTCTGTAGCTCTGTCCACCGTTTTAGGGAACATGTTTAGTTTTAAAGTAAGTTACAGTTTTATTTCACTAAAAGCCATCTAATATGGATATCCACATAATTATGGATTATTATATTTATGATATTAAAAAAACACTGTTTTTAAAGAAAATGTATTAAGTAACAGATATTAGGTTTATATTTCAAATTAGATAAAATGCTGATTTTACAGCAGTAAAATTATTGTATCTCTACAGTTTAAACACATGTTTGTGTGTTTTATGTGTATAGATTCTTAAAAATTATTACTAATAATATAATAATTATGTCCCCTGGTGTATTTGTTTGTTTTTATGGTATTTTGTTTCTTTCCATATTGTATCTGTCTCTGTCCTCTCTCTTTAAAAAGCACAGGATCAGCCTATTGGTTGTCCGGGGTTCGCCGATCCTCCAATGACTGTGGACCTGTCGTGATAAGAGGCGGGGCTCCCTTGACTTGCTGTCAGTCGTCTTGCTTTCCGGCCAGCGGGTGACTGTCCATTTTGTGTCGACTGCACTCTTGTTGTGTTCTAAGCTGTGCTGGGTTTAGATTGTATTTAGGTCTTGTTGATTATTTCTTTGTCTGATCTGGTCTGCATTCGGTTAAATGTGCGCACACCTGTGAACTGCAAAACTCCACAAATACATCATGCAATAGTGAGGACTTCATGAACTTTTTTAATAATAAAATTGTAAATATCAGGCATAAAATTGAGGCTTTGAAACCGAACAATGTAATTGATAGAGATGTTAACCTAGCCATGTCAGATCGGAACCTAGAATACTTTACTCCCCTTGAAGAGAATGAGCTAATTTCACTCATCTCTTCTCCGCTGTTGAGAATAATTAATTCCTCACTCAGTATTGGTTATGTTCCAAAATCTTTTAAATTAGCAGTTATCAATCCAATAATTAAAAAACCTGACCTCGACCCCTGTCAGCTGTCCAATTACAGGCCAATATCAAACCTCCCCTTTATCTCTAAGATTCTGGAAAAGATAGTAGCGGAGCAGCTATGCTCATATCTTCATAGAAATGGCATACATGAACTGTATCAGTCAGGATTTAGGCCTCATCACAGCACAGAAACAGCACTCGTTAAAGTAGTAAATGACCTCCTTTTGGCCTCTGATCAGGGTTGTGTAACTATGCTTGTATTACTGGACCTCAGTGCAGCTTTTGACACCATTGATCATGCTATTCTTCTTCACAGATTAGAAAATGTAGTAGGAATTAAGGGTACAGCCCTCTCCTGGCCCAGATCCTATTTGACCGATCATTATCAGTATGTAGACTTAAATGGTGATTATTCTGCATGTTCTCTAGTGGAGTTTGGTGTTCCGCAGGGTTCAGTTTTAGGCCCACTGCTTTTTTCCCTTTACATGCTTCCTCTGGGCAACATAATCCGTAAGCATGGTATTAGTTTTCATTGTTATGCTGATGACACACAGCTATACGTCTCAACAAAACCTGATGAGAAAAAACATCTTACTAAAGTTGAGCAATGTGTGCAGGACATAAGAAATTGGATGCTAATTAACTTCCTTGTGCTTAATCCGGTTAAGACAGAAGTTCTAGTCATAGGACCGCATACAGCTAGAAGTAAAATCTTAGATCACACCGTAACTTTAGATGGCCTTTCTGTTCCATCAAGTGCAACAGTAAAAGACCTCGGCGTGATTATAGATTCCAGCCTTTCATTTGAAGCTCATGTAGTTAATATCACCAGGATAGCATTCTTTCACCTCAGAAATATTGCCAAGATAAGAAATATATTGTCGCTAAACAATGCAGAAAAACTAGTTCATGCTTTTATCACTTCTAGGTTGGACTATTGTAATGCCTTACTGTCTGGTTGTTCTGTTAGGTGCGTAAACAAGCTTCAGCTTGTCCAGAATGCAGCAGCGCGAGTCCTCACTAGAACCAGAAGATATGAGCACATCACCCCTATCCTATATTCACTACATTGGCTCCCTGTGAAATTTCGCATTGATTTTAAAATACTACTCTTGACATATAGAGCATTAAATGGTCTCGCGCCGCAGTATCTGAGCGAACTGCTAGTGTCTTACGATGCGCCACGCCTACTTCGATCAAAGGATGCAGGCTGCTTGTCAGTACCGCATATTATGAAAACTACAGCTGGGGGCAGAGCTTTTTCTTACAAAGCCCCAAAATTATGGAATAGTCTTCCAAATAGTGTTCGGGACTCAGACACAGTCTCAGTGTTTAAGTCCAGGCTAAAAACCTATTTATTTAGCCAAGCATTTTTATAAATAGATTTGCCATAGGTAAAGGAGCAGATCTGGGGGACTCATGGACATATAGAGTATTATGGTGAACTGGTATGTTTAGATGCTCTCTTCCTCACTCTCATTTGATCTCTCAGGTTTGTTGACGGTGAGGTGATTGTTTGCTTTACATCTCAGGGAGCCCTCATGTTTGTGTTTCATTCTGGCTCTCCCTTTTAGTTATGCTGTCATAGTTAGTCCTGCCGGAGTCCCTGCTTGCACTCTACAGTAAATATACATTCACATTATACATCATGTGACTGTGACCATACCTAATTGCCATCTCTCCTCCTCTTCTCTTTCTCCCCCTCTTTCACTTTCCTCTCTCCCCCTGTCTCCCCCTTTCACTCTCTCTCTCTCTCTCTCTCTCTGTCGAGCTACACATGTCATTCCTGAGCTGCCAGTGATCCAGTCTCCCTCTGCCCTCCGGACCTGTCTGATCCAACCTGGTGCCCCGTTTCTGGTTGGAGGTCTCGTCGCATGGATGCCCCGTGTGTCTCTTTGGGATGCGTCTGGTGTCTGGGGATGATTCTATGTACTTAGAAGATGGTTCTGGCCTCGACTGGTGTTGTCAGCTGTTTCTCTGAGGACTTGACAATTCGATAGTTCAGGACTGGAACTTTCTACAAGTCTCCAATAACTACTGGACTACATTTTAACATCAATTAACATCAACTATTATAGCTGAACTGCCTGCCACCTAACACACTGTATAAATGCAGATAATTTCCTGCTATCTGTTTCACCCAGATGAGGATGGGTTCTTTGTTGAGTCTGGTTCCTCTCAAGGTTTCTTCCTATTACCATCTCAGGGAGTTTTTCCTTGCCACTGTCGCCCTCGGCTTGCCCACCAGGGACTATCTGAACACTTTGATTCATACACATTCACATTCCATACACATTTAAATAATTCTTTTGATTGTGTAAAGCTGTTTTGAGACAATGTCAATTGTTAAAAGCGCTATACAAATAAAATTGAATTGAATTGATTTGAACTTGCATCAATTAACGTCAGTGTTAATGACTCCACCATAAGAAAGAGACTGGGCAAAAACGGCCTGCATGGCAGATTTCCAAGGCGCAAACCACTTTTAAGCAAAAAGAACATTAAGGCTCGTCTCAATTTTGCTAAAAAACATCTCAATGATTGCCAAGACTTTTGGGAAAATTCCTTGTGGACCGACGAGACAAAAGTTTAACTTTTTGGAAGGTGCGTGTCCCGTTACATCTGGCGTAAAAGTAACACAGCATTTCAGAAAAAGAATATCATACCAAGAGTAAAATATGGTGGTGGTAGTGTGATGGTCTGGGGTTGTTTTGCTGCTTCAGGATCTGGAAGGCTAGCTGTGATAGATGGAACCATGAATTCTACTGTCTACCAAAAAATCCTGAAGGAGAATGTCCGGCCATCTGTTCGTCAACTCAAGCTGAAGCGATCTTGGGTGCTGCAGCACGACAATGACCCAAAACACACCAGCAAATCCACCTCTGAATGGCTGAAGAAAAACAAAATGAAGACTTTGGAGTGGCCTAGTCAAAGTCCTGACCTGAATCCTATTGAGATGTTGTGGCATGACCTTAAAAAGGCGGTTCATGCTAGAAAACCCTCAAATAAAGCTGAATTACAACAATTCTGCAAAGATGAGTGGGCCAAAATTCCTCCAGAGCGCTGTAAAAGACTTGTTGCAAGTTATCGCAAACGCTTGATTGCAGTTATTGCTGCTAAGGGTGGCCCAACCAGTTATTAGGTTCAGGGGGCAATTACTTTTTCACATAGGGCCATGTAGGTTTGGATTTTTTTTCTCCCTAAATAATAAAACCCCTCATTTAAAAACTGCATTTTGTGTTTACTTGTGTTATCTTTGACTAATAGTTAAATGTGTTTGATGATCAGAAACATTTTGTGTGACAACCATGCAACAGAATAAGAAATCAGGAAGGGGGCAAATAGTTTTTCACACCACCATATATATATATTCACAGACTGTTCTTTATTTCATGTAGAAAACAGTAAATTACTTTTAAAAAAATTACTCCAGCTAGGTTTTCACAGAATGGGTCACATTTTTAACATTATTTAGCAATTAATTAATTAGACAGTGGAATTGTGAATGCATTTGCTATACTTAATCCGAAGAATATTATTAAATCTAAAGTGTGACCTGCTTTATCAGTGGGTCCTATCACACACTGATTTACTCCTACTGAGTCCAGTATGGACATAAACGCTGTTCCCAGAGGGTTTTCTGGATTCTCAAAATTAATATTAAAATCTCCAGCAATTAACCCTTAACACAATTACCACAACAGCACCTCAGATTAGAGGCGTTAGGAAGTCTTTACAGAGCAGAAGTAGCAGACACATCTCAATAACAACTGTTCAAAGGAGATTAATGCATTTTCTGGACGCCTTCAGCATTCCTTTACAATGTAGAAAGAAATTAAAACCAAGAACCTTCATGGAGTAAGAAAGTGTTCTAAAACTTTTGAACGGTAGTGTAATACATGGCGCCTCAGAGAGTAGAGACATGACGGGTGTACGCTTGTCAGACACTGTGTGATGATGTCACTGACATGCAAATTAGTGTGTGACATCATCTGGCAACATTTATCTACTTTTCGGGCAGGCTTTAGCTACTTTTCATTGGAAATAGTTGGCAACACTGGGCGCCGAGAGGGAGTCTCGCCCGTGGAGCAATTCAGTGTAGAACCGCCACTGGGGGGACGGGGGGTGAAGTACAGTTCACCTCTCCCAAATGAAGCGGACAAGGAGGGGGGCTTAAGAATATTAGGTGTCACTGACATAATTTAGCCCCCCTCCTTGTCCGCTTCATTTGGGAGAGGTGAACTGTACTTGAATTGTTAGCCTTCTTGCTTATGATGATGCTTCCCATGCTTACTTTGCTAAACACAATAAAAATGAAATAAATAAATAAAATAAAATAAAAACACAATAAAAGGCTAATATACAAACCATCACAGAAATTAAATTCTAATGGTTTCTATTAAATACCATTATGAACCATTAACTTTTTCCAGTAAAACTATTACAAAAATACCTTATTGTAGTGTGTTTTGGACACAATTTACCATCCCACCCACCAATAGAATCAGTCATATACCAGCAGACATTGTTGTACTCAGTACCGCCGCTCCCTATACGCAAAGTACGCAGTATGCATAGGGCACCAACTCCCAGGGGGGCACCATCCCAGCTGCTCAAAAAAATAATTTCTATATATTATAATAATTAATTAACATTAATAAAATACAAATAAACAAAAATATAAACATATATATTGCATTTTATGGTGAACGCAGAGTAGGCTAAGCACAAATGATGATGCGCCCGCCCTCACCTCTGTTACGGCTGCCTATTTGGCCAAAAATCATAATAACTGAGCAATATGGAAAGAGACATCAACAGTCCGGCGCCGAGAAACGAAAGAAAAAAAAAAAGCCCAAGATGAAGCCCGTGCATCACTTTCAGGTACATTCATAATCCTGTGAAACTTTATTTTATTCTGTTGACGTTAATAATGCGTTTTAATGTCGGTAATAATTTCACAACTAACGCATCTTTCTTAATATGAATACAAGCAGATCTAAATAAACAAAATGACTTAAAATGCATTATATTAAAACACAGAGGCAATTATGATTATTGATTAATAATGACCATATGGTGTCATTAAATAACAGTGTTAAAATACACTAGAGCATCTAATACAAAATTAACAGTTTACATAACAATTTTAATAGAAATGCCTGAAAGGGGCACCACAGGCCTGGTAAATGCAGTTGTTACACTTACATGATAATCGAATTCCTAGTTTAATATCGACCAAACATTTGATTAAAATATCCACATAATCTTTCCTATCATTTCCTCAACAAAAATAGGAGGGAGGGAGTCTCGCCCGGGGAGCAACTCAGTGTAGAACCACCACTGATAAACGGGATAATGCAATCACCGCTCCTTTTTTTTTAACCTAAGAACAAAAAACCTTGATATTACACACCCCGGTACAGTAGGTGGCGATATGCACCTATTTAAGTTGGTTGCGACCCGCCAACAAACCAGAGAGAAGACGAAGAAGAAGAAGCGGAGTTAGCGGACTGTTTGTATTATTCCTGTGTTATCTGCTGACTCACGCTGTACATTCGCTCCAACATTTTGCTTTGATATTTTACCTCAGCATTATTAATTAACGTCAGCGTTATATATTTTTCCTCAGGTTTTGCTGTGTGATGTCGATATTCGTCTCCGCACTGAGATGTTACTGACGGGTTTTTACAGAGACTGTTTGATGAGCTGAATTAAAACCCCAAGCTTGTTGTGTCTGAGGTAAGTTCAGCTGAAAACGGGGGGGAACATTGTGTTTTAATTAATGGTTCAGTACACATCATTTAAAATTTCCAAACATTAGTTTTTCCAGCACAGTGTAAAATGTTAGATAAAATGTGTGTATGTGAGTAAGAACAGCAGTTTATTATGTAAGATAGCACTTTGCAGAACAATAAACAACATGAAAGGGATTTTTCATGCTTCATCTTTACAAACAAATTAAGCTTTTGACAAACAGCTGTGGGAAATTTGAGGCAAGGTCCTATTTACAAATGCAAATTAATATCTCCCATGTCTCTGGCATACCCCTTTTCGACCCCCCAGAACCCAAGGTCTGCATGTGTGTATATATGTATGTGTTGTTACTCAAAAAAAAATAGGGGTTACTTCACATCACTTCAACTTGAAAATAAATAAAAACCAGGGATGTGTTATGCCCTGTTTTATAGAAATCATCAAAAATTAATTGTCCAGGTTTTGCAACATTTTATTTGACACACAGAAATGTACAGCAATATCTGTAGAATACTTAATTCATACTCATAAAACTCATAAAATCTGCTCTTTTCAAAGTGGAAGTTACCTCAAATTCTTCTGTAATGCATACTGTATCTAGTCAAAGACTGAATTAAGTTATTCATCTCTCTACACTGAAAGTACATTTTAGACTTGCAGACCTTGGGTTCTGGGGAGTCGAAATGGGGTACTCCCAAAATGTTTTTTCAGAAATATCTCCATAACCACAAGAGATAGCCAAATTCTGAATCTACATGAAAAATTACATAAATACACCCAGTTTCATCTCCATATGACATATAGCAAGTGAGTTATCTAGGAAAAGAGGATTTCAAAAAGGGGCATGGCATGTCTCAAGACCAAAAATCAAGATGGCTGCCATTTTTTTAACGACCGGGAGTTGGGACAAAAAAATTGGGGATTTTTATTTTCATGCCAATATCAACAACAATTGGTGAAAAAATCAACAAAATCTGTGATCATGTGGTGGCACCCACTGGTTGATTTGAGATGGAATCGGCCCATACCATCTGAAAGTTCGCGCATACTTAAATGGAGGTTCTTGCGCTACAAACTAGCCAAATAGACGAAGGTGAAATATGCTTAACGCTAGCCCTGCGATATATGCAAAATCTGTGAAACGAAACCATGGTTTTAAAACGGAGGAGAAAAAAAACGCCATAATTGCAGCCTGGGCATATGCTTCATTCACCAAATACTGATTTCTTAATATTATTTAGCCCAAATAAGCATTAACACAAGGCGGTGTGTGTGGGGGGGGGTGCTTTTCCTTTTCCATGTCACCTGCGATGTTATAATTCCACATGCGATTCCACCGGAGAATAACATTACGTAATTAAACTGCGAAGAAGGCGCAGTTTTAATGACATACAGAACACAATGACTCAGGAAATCCGATCTGTCTGTTTACACAACAATCACATTAGCACATATCTGATTTATTTCCACATATGAAGGAGTCCTGAAACTGATCTCGAAATATCGGAATGCATGCGTTTTTTTTTTTCCTGTTTACACGGACATAGAACATATCCGATATGTTCAATTCAATTTTATTTATATAGCGCTTTTAACAATGGTCATTGTCTCAAAGCAGCTTCACAAAAGTGAAAGAAAATTTACAGAAAAAAAGAAGAAAAAATTTTAGAAAAGAAAATAATTGGAAGTGTGTATGTGTGAGAAAAATGTGTAGATAACAATGAGACGAATGAATTAAATGTCTCTGATGAGCAAGCCAAGGGTGACGGTGTCAAGGAAAAACTCCCTGAGATGGCATTAGGAAGAAACCTTGAGAGGAACCAGACTCAACAGGGAACCCATCCTCATTTGGGTGATAACCGATAGAAATGATATAACATCTTGTGTGTTGTGCAGGTGAAAAATTCAATATGACAGAAATTATTTAAAATGACATGAAGACCAGTTCAGCATAGGGACGAGTCAGTAGGTGCAGAGGGCAGATGAGGTCTGGATCACTGGAAGCACAGGAGCAGCATGTGTAGCTCCAACCATCATAAAGCTGAATCCAGCTGGAGCTGGTCCTTCTCTGGATGCCTCAGGAACCTCGCAGGGTCGGCCTTTGTCTACTGGAGCTGGTCCTTCTCTGGATGCCTCAGGAACCTCGCAGGGTCGGCCTTTGTCTGCTGAAGCTGGCACAATCTCCCGATGCCTCGGGATGGGTAGAGAAATACAGAACAGATGGGGAGAATTAGCGTAGTTGCCATTCGGGATACGTGTACTGGAGTATGAGGTTAAGGGATGAGTTATGTGTATGCCAAATTAAAAAGATGCGTCTTGAGTCTACTTTTGAACTGGGAAAAACCGTGTCTGCTCCCCGAACACTGTCTGGAAGGCTATTCCAAAGCTTTGTAGCTAAATATGAAAATGCCCTACCCCATTTTGTAGAGTTTGAAATTCTGGGAACAACCAGAAGTCCGGAGCTTTGTGATCTTAAGGCGCGTGGTGGATTGTAGCGTATCAGAAGACTGGTTAGGTATGTGGGAGCTAAACCATTTAGGGCCTTGTATATAAGTAATACTATTTTGTAATTTATTCTAAACTGAACAGGTAGCCAGTGCAGGGATGATAATATTGGGGTTATATGATCATATTTTCTGGATCTAGTGAGAACCCTGGCGGCTGCATTTTGGACTAACTGAAGCTTGTTTATTGAGGATGCAGGACAACCACCTAGTAATGCATTACAATAGTCCAGTTTGGAGGTCATGAACGCATGAACTAGCTTTTCTGCATCACATATGAGCAAAAAATCGGAATTGGGTCACATTTACCTGACAGTGTAAACGTAGCTTAAGAAGGTCAGAGTCCTTAGAATAACTGCAGGACACTCGGGTAAAATTTAATTAGCATTTACTGAGGAGTAAAAATGGACAATATACCAAATCCTGACTTTGTTTCATTTATTACTGTTTACAGTTTCATAATACAAGCAGCCTGCATCCTTTGATTGAAGTAGGCGTGGTCAGATTGTAAGACAGTAGCAATTCACTCAGACCATTTAATCGATGTGAAATTTCATTGGAAGCCCTTGCAGTGTGCTATACAGTGGAACCTTGCATTACGAACATAATTCTTTCGGGAAGCGGGCTTGTATTCCAGAACCCTCTTAAACCAAATAGAATTTTTCCATAAGAAAATAATGGAAACTCATATTATTCGTTCCACAGCCCAAAGCAATGAACACACCCAAAATATATTAACACAAAATATAAGATAAAAATAAAACAAAGTAACTTGCACTTAAAAAAGTAAAAATAAATCGTGACAGATACTGTAAGTGTTTCCGTATGTGCGTGCAGGCGCAAGTGTGTGTGTGTGTGTGTGTGTGTGTGTGTGTGTGTGTGTGTGTGTGTGTGTGTGTGAGAGAATCTAAAGTAAGCTCCCCTCTCCCCCTTCTTGTCACAGTTACCCTTCCACTCTTTTCGCACGCGCGCACAACGCAAACACTGTTTTATGCGAAAAATGAACAAGAAACTTTTATTTACACTCGATTGAGCGACACACTAATGGAATCACTGCTGTAAAAATAAAACAAATTAAACTGCGCTCTGTCGCAATTCTTTTTGAAGGTAAAGCGAAGAGTGTGTGCGCGTATCTGTGTCTGCGCAGACAGAGCAGGCTGAGCCTTGAGCAGAGAGAGGAAATTGATCTTTAACCTCTCTGAGACATGCTTTTCACACGCATACAGACACACTGCAAAATGTCTGCCAGAGAGGGGTAACACCCCATCCTCACAGTGCCTTATATCCTATATTCATTGTTACAACTCATAAAACACAATGTGACAAGCAACGGCAGAACTGGTCTGTGCTGTGCTGGTGTGTGAGCGAGTTACATCTTCTGGGGCCGAATTTCTGTCAACCTACATAGATCAAGGCCATTGCTTTCTGCGCATCATCTTCTTTCTTGAACGTACACACATTCCTACTTCCGTAATTCTATCTGATTATGCAAAGTTTTAGTAGGACACACATAATCGATTAAAATTGTCTACCACGTGCAGCGCTACTGCCTTTCCAGAGTCTCAACAGTATGAAATTGGAGCACAGTACTCCGTGGACAGAGACCCTGAAATATCTGATAACACTTTGGGTGGGATCCATCAGCACAAGTAAAACGAGAAGGAAATTTACAGAAACAGGTTGAAAAATTTAAAACTTTTGTGCTGCATGCGAGCCTCTGGTATCATTTTCCAATGCAGATCGGTCAACATTATGTAACATTATAAAATGTTTAATCTAGCTTCCAACAATATAAACTGAGAGTTATGTACATTGGGTTTTACATTTGGAGGTAAAGATGGTGACCACCTAAGATGATCAAGTCTGGTAGCCCAGGTGTCTGAGACATTAACCTCTTGTCTTTATGGACTTCCTGACCACTGGGTAGGGTCCCAAAGTAAATGTGAATGCTAATCGCAAGGCCAGGCTGTGTCTTTCTCTCTATGATAATGTTACGGTCTAGGTGATGCTGATTACTAGGGCTGGGCGATATGGCAAAAAAAATAAAATCTATGTTTTTTCATAAAGTTTGACCAATTCACAATTTTGATTTTTATTTATTTTTTTAAAACGTGTAACTAATCAACTTAAAACATTAACATGACTGAAGTAACATTCTCATCTTAAGTAACTTGAAAAACCATCTGGTTAAGGAACATTGTATATTTAATAGCCATGCCATACATAAATTGGTCAACAAGGTGTAAATAAATGTAAAACAAATTCTTGAGTTAAATATCTTTGCAGATGATTTGAATGAAATCTAAAACTAAATATTAGAAAATATATTTGAAATAGCAGTTCATTATACTTTGACAGAAATATTGTGAAGAGCTTACTCCTTCATAACTTGAATATGAACAGAATATGAATCTATAACCTCATATTAAGTGTATTGCAAAAGGAAAACATCATAATTTAAGTTATTAATGAAATAACACCTGAATAACTGATTTTATTGCTTGAATTATTAATCATACTTACCAATGGCGTTGTGAAGACGAGCCAAGCACTAAAGATGGGTCCAGTCGTTCATCTTAATTGCTTTGATTATGTTCCACTGTCAGTGGTCATGCACACCTGTCGATCCTCCACAAGCTTCCAAGACTCCGGTGCATCTTTAAGCCAATTGACCAATTATTTCCCCAGTATGATCGTCAGGAAAATAACATGTCTGAAGGCAAAAACTTTGCAGTTTCCATTCTGCATCAACATAATGGCCTGTATGGCTCATGTAAGGCTGAAGAGTATGACTACTCCACAGGTCAGTCTTTGTAGAAAAAAAGTTGCCTTTTCAAGCTGCTCCGCTACTTTTTCACGTGTTTCAGTGTACATTCGGGGAATAGCTATGAAATATAGCCTTTGAAATATTTGCGACTCAGCAACTTGTATCGTGCATCAGCAGCATGTAGCATTTTTATAAACCTTGGCTTTGTGATGGTGTATATGGGAACCATGTCCTTCGCGATATGAAACGCCACAGCATCTGTAATTTCTGTCCACTGCCTTTTTGTCTGCCTTTTTACCGGAACTGGAAAATGATACTGCTAATGACATCTGTTGTTTTGCAATTTTAGGTGGACCTTTTGCACTTGGACTTAGCTTGTCTTCATTTCCTACCTTTGAACATTCTTCCCATTCAGCTTGGTGCCTTTATCGTTGGCACCAATGTTGGAATAAATTAGTGGTGCTGCCATTGCCGGTTGCAGTGGATTTTTAACCTCTTAACACTTTCTTTTGCTTTACAGGCGCGCACACGTGTTATAAGAAACTTCAAAAATAAAATAAATTGTTTTACGCACGCACATGTGGTTAGTGTTATGTTGTAGCGCAGCCACACAAAAGGGACATTTTTATATAAAGGGAAATGATTGAAGAGCTAATACTGCTCACCTGTAGCCTAAGATATGCCCTAGCGGTTGATATTTTCCCCTTTGACAGTGTTGGTCACCGGGTAGGCTCGCACTCATGCGTGATCGCTGCGTGAGGGAGCCCGTAAGTGACGTGGGTCACATGACCTGGCATAACGCCGGAACCTGCAAGGAAGCCGAGACGTAAAGATGATGACAGCGCGCTGTGTGTTTTTTGAGGCTGAGAGACTGTTTGCGGATTATACGACATTAATTTCATTCAGTACCCAGCTCCTTCCGTTTCTCGATCTCCCGGACCTACCATGTACTATCATACACACACTCACACACCCGCATACATCACGCACACACTATTTATATTTGTATTATATTTGTATATATTGGTTTTGGTGCACCTTGTTTGTTTATTTATCTGTTTGTCGCTGTATAAAACACTTGGTTTAATTTATTACAATTGTTTTGTGTCGCTTCATATATTGTCCTGCCGCGATTACGCAATACCGGAAGTAGTGTTTAACAGCCCATATTTAGATTCCCGAATCCGTTTTTTGTAACCAAGCGGTTAATACAATCCAAGCGTTACATTGTGGTGGCCCGTATGTACGGGGAATCTGTATTTTGGGGTATTTTCCGGTTTTGTGTGGCGTGGCTGAACAAGATGGACGCCGCTAATGCTAATGTTAGTAGTGCTGCTAAGGCTGACTTTGGTGTAGCTAATAACATGCTGGTTGATGTAGAGGATGCTTTTGTTACATGCCGTAACCCTACAGCTAAAGTAACTTCATTGATTGGTTCATTATATAGATCTGATAGCCTTGATATTGACAATGATATTATTGTTCATGTAACTGATATTGATGTGGTGCACACGCTACAAACTGAACTTAATCAGTGCAAGGTGGACATGGTGGCGATTACTGATAAAGTGAGCTCCATAGAGCAGGATTATAGACAATCCATAGACAGCAGTCTCAACCGAGAAATCAGTCTTCGTGACACAGTGGACGCGAGCCTGGAATGGCTGCAGCGCTACTGCCAGGAGGCTCTCGAAAAAATGGAGAGAGCCATCGTTGACTGTTTTCTACGGCGTGACGTCTTATGGGAAAACCGGATGAAGCGACTGCGTCTCACTAGTACGCCCACCGCCCACATGTTACAGGTCTGCTCCCCTGCATCCCCTCCATCTCAGGCACAACATCGTCCCAGCACTCCAACCACTACAGCGACGGCCAAGGTAAAGCCGCCAAGCACTCCTAATGGCAACGACGTTCCTCCTGGGGTTCCAGCACACTCCTCGGCTCTGCTCTCTTCCTCACTCTCCTTCTTCTCATCATGCTCGACCATCCATCTGCGTGGAGTTCCCAGCCTTCTGTGACGCGTCAGAGACAGCTGAGGTGAGGAACTTCATCGAGCAAGTGGAGAAGATCCTAGAGATCAGACCCCTGACCCGACCAGAGCTGCTGGGAACCCTTGGCATGGTTCTACGAGGGCCTGCTCTGAGTTGGTGGAAGGCGGAGAAGGGCAAGGTGAAGGACTGGCAGTCTTTTAAACAGGCTTTCACGGCGGCCTTTATACTGGATGACGACCTCAACGAAGAGGAAGACAACCTGAGGTCTCCGGTACAGCAGCCAGGGCAACGGCAGGGAGACTTTGCTGATGACCACCCCGCCCTCTGTCTCATGGGGAAACCTGATATTTCCGAGGAAGAACTAGTGGGACGAACCCGGGAGAACATCAACACGAGAGTGGCGCTAAGAGGAGCGGCGAGCACCGTGGAAAAACAGGTGGAGAGAGGCGCTAGGGGAGAGAGACAGCGAGGACCGCCCTATTCCAGGTTCACATGCCATACCCCGAGCACCCCCGGCGCGGAAGGGAGCTGACACCCCTCGTCTACCCACCACGTCCATTAAAGAGGCCTCCGACTTACCGAGGGACCTGTGCGAGATCATCAAAGCCCAACAGAAGGACCCTACTGTTTTAAAGCTGCTCTCAAAAGACCACCCAAGGAGCATACAAGATCAGAGGGTCACCTTCGAACGTCATTAGGGTGTGCTATATCGCCGTGTACCAGTAAGACACGGGGAGAAAATCCAGCTCGTTGTCCCCCAGTCTCTAATAAAAATTTTTCTTCATTACTACCACGACAATCCACTGGGAGGACACTGGGGGCAACTAAAGACCTTGTTAAGGCTATTAGAGGTGGCGTGGTGACCGACTGTGCGGAAAGACGTCTGGCACTACACAAAATCTTGCAGCGTTTGCCAACGACACAAGACAGGACATCCAACACCACCCCGACAAAGACTTATCACGGAGGAGGGCATACAAGGAGACAAACCATCCAGATCCACACATGCCAGATATCAAAAGACCCGGAGGAAAGCAGCGCACTTTCAACCGGGAGAACTGGTGTGGATCCAAACTCGACCTTTCTCCTCCACAGCAAAAAGATGTTCTGCGCGAGTGGGAGGGTCCAGCAGAAATACAAAGAGGTAAAGGACCAATTAAATACACATGGTCATGGGGCTACCCACAAAAGACAATATGTACAGTGTGGCGAAGTTAAAGCGCTGTTACGGACGTTCTCAGACGCCAGAGGCTTGGGGGGGGGGTCTATGTAGCGCAGCCACACAAAAGGGACATTTTTATATACAGGGAAATGATTGAAGAGCTAATGCTGCTCACCTGTAGCCTAAGATGTGCCCTAGCGGTTGATATTTTCCCCTTTGACAGTGTTGGTCACCGGGTAGGCTCGCACGCATGCACGATCGCTGCGTGAGGGAACCCGGAAGTGACGTTGGTCACATGACCCGGCAAGGAAGCCGAGACGGAGAGATGATGACAGCGCGCTGTGTTTTTTGAGGCTGAGAGACTGTTTGCGGATTATACGACATTAATTTCATTCAGTACCCAGCTCCTTCCGTTTCTCGATCTCTCGGACCTACCATCGTTATCTGGTGAGATCGAGCCATCTCTCCAACTCACCATTTTCATACCTATTGCCGTTTTTCAGACACTGGACTATCATACACACACTCGCATACATCACGCACACACTATTTATATTTGTATTTGTATATATTGGTTTTGGTGCACCTTGTTTGTTTGTTTGTCACTGTATTATACACTTGGTTTAATTTATTACAATTTTGTGTCGCGTCGTATATTGTCCTGCCGCGATTATGCAATACCGGAAGTAGTGTTTAACAGCCCATATTTAGATTCCCGAATCCGTTTTTTTGTAACCAAGCGGTTAATACAATCCAAGCGTTACAATGTAAACAGTATACGCGCGCACGGATGTTGATTTATACCAGTAAGAGATGGGCACTAAGACCCAGCACGGGAGACGTTTACCTGCAATTCCGCAGCGCAAGAGAAAAACCATTGGCTCAGTTGTGATCATTTGACGCTCAGCGTCAAAACAAGAAGTGCATGCGTGATGCATCATACTCTGTACTTGTAAACCAAAAGTTGCTCATTTTTCAAGTAAAAATTTATTTAAATCTTAGCTCGTCTTGCGAAACACTCGCAAACCACGTTACTCGCAGTCCGAGGTTTCGCTGTATTTAGCATTTGACAAAAGTTTGTTCAACGTCTGACCTCTCAAATCCGGACCATTTCCAAACCACAGAGGAAACGTTACTACCTTTCTTTGACACAAGGTCATCCTGACACGAAGAGCCGCCGTCCATCTCTGATGTTTCTGTAGCCTATTATGTTCCTACATAGAGTGCTATACTCTCACAAGTGAGCGGTTAATTAGGCGCGCCATCATGTGGTCGAACATTACTGCCTCTTAATTATTCTGCCATTGGTGCAATTACAATGTATTTAATATTTTTCTAAAGAATCGCGATACAATTAGATTAGATTAGCACCTTTGCATTTGAAAGGCAATCCTTATGAGATCAGGGCTGGGGACCTTCTGTTAACAGGCTGATTCCTCTATTACATTATGCTTTGTTTAGATCATCTCCACCTCTTTGTATCCTCCCCCTTGAAAGGTATAAACTGTCCAGAGCTGAGTTTTTAGTCAGACTTGGATAGGGGTAGGGCTGGGCGATATGGCTGAAAACTATCACGATATCAGTGTTTCATATCGGTCGGTATAGATAATCATTGATATTTTTTATGACCCATTTAAAATAAGGACCAGGAGAAGAATATATTATATTTAAACATTTTTATTTTATAAACTTAACCTTCCTATGATCAAAGTCCCCTCAGTTAAGACAGAAATGTCAACAACCATGGAAAAATCAAATAATTAAAATGTAAACAGAAGTCTAAAGTCACAACAATTATCTCTTAACATTTAAGGTGCAGAATTTAAAGAAAATGTAAGAAATGCTTAATAAAGTGTAATAAAATAGTGCAATGTGTTTATCAGATGCCTTTAGAGAAAACTACAACAAAAATATATTGTTGTAATATATTTGAGTTTGATGTTAATTCACTGGCAGGCCACCAGGGGGCAATACCGCGCTGTATACTATGCGTCGTGTGCACTGAATTGCAGTAGAAGATGAATACCGTTTTTCTCCATGCCTCCGTTTCTATTCCTCTGCTTGTCTCACACAAAAAGCAAGTAATATTATCTATGTTAGTTGTGCATATTGATGCAAACATAACAATTGTCATATCAAAGAATTAGTCTCACTAGCCACATTGGCGGGTAGTTTAAGTTATTACCCGCCACAGCCGAATTTTACCCGCATTTGGCGGGTGGGCGGGTGCCAATGTCAATGCCATCTTGTCTCCGTTCATGCTTCCTGAATCGCGACCGTACTACTTCCGGGTCCTAAAGCTGGTCACGGAGCGAGTGCACACGACAGCAACAAAACTAGCTTTGCGACCTCTGTTTTCTTCCGACAAGGAATAAAAAATATCAAAGTTCTATCGAACACAATTGTTATTGATATCGATCACGTGTCTATCGCGAAACATATCGTTATCGTTTTATTGCCCAGTCCTATTAATGAGTAATTAAAAAAATTTTTTTACTTAAAATAAACTTAATATTCTTAGGTACTGCCCTTGTGAAAATAATCTTTTTTCTTTTCTCCCCAGATAACACATTTCCTCAAGTCTTCTCTTTCCTCTGATGTGGTCACTGCACTTAGATTTATCTCCAAAAACAGTTCAAGATATGGCCTTTAAAGGAAGTACTAAGAAAGCAATATCTGGTCATCGTAAGAAAAATCATGAAGAAATGAAGATCCAAAATTACCAGTGCTCAGGTTGTGGGAAGAGATTTAGTAACTCAAGTTGTCTGAAAAGACACGAGCACATTCACACTGGAGAGAAGCCGTATCATTGTGCACAGTGTGGGAAGAGTTTTGCAAGGGCTAGTGACCTACGAGTACACCAGCGCATTCACACAGGAGAGAAGCCGTATCACTGTGCACAGTGTGGGAAGAGTTTTACTACTTCTAATTATCTGCAAATACACCAGCGCATTCACACTGGAGAGAAGCCGTATCACTGCGCACAGTGTGGGAAGAGTTTTATTGCAGCTAGGTGTCTCCAAAAACACCAGCGCATTCACACAGGAGAGAAGCCGTATCATTGTGCACAGTGTGGGAAGAGTTTTCCAAGGGCTGATTACCTACGAAATCACCAGTACGTTCACACTGGAGAGAAGCTGTATCATTGTGCACAGTGTGGGAAGAGTTTTCCAACGGCTGATTCCCTACGAAAACACCAGCGCATTCACAAAGGAGGGAAGCCGTATCACTGTGCACAGTGTGGGAAGAGTTTTACTGCAGCTAGTTCTCTCCAAACACACCAGCGCATTCACACTGGAGAGAAGCCATATCATTGCACACAGTGTGGGAAGAGTTTTTCTGCAGCTACTAATTTTCAAAGACACCAGCTCATTCACACTGGAGAGAAGCCGTATTCCTGCTCACAGTGTGGGAAGAGTTTTACACAGGCGTGTCACCTGCAAAAACACCAGCGCATTCACACAGGAGAGAAGCCGTATCACTGCGCACAGTGTGGGAAGAGTTTTCCAAGGGCTGATGACCTACGAATACACCAGTACATTCACACAGGAGAGAAGCCGTATCACTGCGCACAGTGTGGGAAGACTTTTTCTACTTCTAATTCTCTGCAAATACACCAGCGCATTCACACTGGAGAGAAGCCATATCACTGTTCACAGTGTGGGAAGAGTTTTACTGCATATACTCATTTTCAAATACACCAGCGCATTCACACAGGAGAGAAGCCGTATCACTGCTCACAGTGTGGGAAGAGTTTTTCTACTTCTAGTTGTCTCCAAATACACCAGTACGTTCACACAGGAGAGAAGCCGTATCACTGCTCACAGTGTGGGAAGAGTTTTTCTACTTCTAGTTCTCTCCAAATACACCAGCGCATTCACACAGGAGAGAAGCCGTATCACTGCTCACAGTGTGGGAAGAGTTTTTCTACTTCTAGTTCTCTACAAATACACCAGCGCATTCATACAGGAGAGAAGCCGTATCACTGCTCACAGTGTGGGAAGAGTTTTAGACATGCATCTCAATTCAGAAGACACCAGTCCTTTCACACAGGAGAGAATACATAGCACAATCTCAATATGGACAGTGTTGTATGCACTGCAGTCCCTCCTAAATACAGGTCCTTCTCAAAAAATTTGCATATTGTCATGAAGTTCATTATTTTCTGTAATGTACTGATAAACATCAGACTTTCATATATTTTAGATTCATTAGACACAACTGAAGTAGTTCAAGCCTTTTATTGTTTTAATATTGATTGTGGCATACAGCTCATGGAAACCCTCAAACAATTAGCATATCATGAAAAGGTTCTCTAAACGAGCTATTAACCTAATCATCTGAATCAACTAATTAACTCTAAACACCTGCAAAAGATTCCTGAGGCTTTTAAAAACTCCCAGCCTGGTTCATTACTCAAAACCACAATCATGAACGGCAATCATAAATTGAAGATCAAACACCTTCAAGTAAAACAATAACATAAAAAACCCTCATATGTAACAATTTTTTTCATAAATTCCTATAAACACACATGTTCAATAAAGTGTTAACACAAACTCAAGATTACAATATTTGTAAAATAGCCTGTAGAACTGTGACACAGTATAGTACAGGTATTATGCAAAATACAATAAAGTTCAGTTTTATAGCATTACAGTAAAATCCTAAAATAAAAAACAAAATTAAATATTTAGACTATTGTGATATAACAGTGGAACATTCACAAACTTAAACATTGCTGTGAAATATCCTTGACTATAAACTATGAAAAAATTTACAACTTCAAACAAGATTCCCAATGTTCCAATTAAAGTTGGATTGGAAACTTTATTACAAATAAAGTACAATGTGAACTTTTAGTTCAGAATCTTAATGCCTTAGTGCAATTAAGTCAAATCTAAAACGCACCAAAATGGACGGTCCAGTGTATCCAAGAAAGATCCTCTTCCAAACAGGCAGTAAACAACTGGATCCTTGGTGCATTAGGGTGGATTGGAAGAGAGGAAAAGAACACATTAAGATTTTAGATTTAAGAGAAAAACGTAATCTGAGATTTGCGACTGAACGTGGCAGTATTAATAAATGAGCTTTGTTTACAGCAACAACAATAAGAATTAAAATAACAATTAAAAATATCTTACCGTCATTGTCTCTTGAGCTTGCAGGTATTTTTTCTCCCACTGGAACACGATGTGACGTTTCAGAGTCTTCTCCTCTGTCGCTCAGAGACTGCTTTCCTTCTCACCTGCAGCTCAGCAGCGTGTCTTCACTCCTCTGAATTTACACAGAAACGCTCCACGCGCTAAACATTTGAAGGACGCCTCATTCCCATTGGCTGATTCATATCACATTACGTCTGTGTCTGATACCTGAGCAATAAACGTAGGCGTATTTCGCATCAGGCCACGCCCTCACTCGCGCGCTTATTTAAATGCGCCAGTAATGAAGCATTAATTAGAATATCTCCGGCTGCTGATCAGCCAATTGGAAACCAGATTAGAATGTTCTCGTCTCCAGCTTCTGATTGGCTGTGACAGTTAAAGCGGAGAGTTCGTGGAGTTTTCGCTAACGTTTTTGGTACAAAAATAACACCATAGTTCCCCTCGTACAAGCTAAACATCAAAATGTAACTTAAAGTGCTGATTTTAAAACGCTACACACCAAATACATTATCCTTGTCAGAATATTCAGGCCTGCATTAAGAAAGCTGATGGCTAGATTGCCATGGTGATATTTCAGAACAAATGTCATCAAAACAGATTTTTTTTTTATAAGTATCATATACTATAGCCTACATGTAAGTGATGATGTAAAGATAATCTTTTAAAAAGTCATGAAAAAATGCTAAACTTGCATCTAGAACTTAATGTCAAAGTATTATAAAACTATGATTTACCTCAATTAAAATGATTTCTTTTTTTTAATTATAGACATTAACCTTTATCTAATTAGTTTTGTATTTAATTACAATTTATTATTGTAATTTTACATAGTTATACGTAATTTACAAAAAAAGAAAAAACATGGTAATATGTAAACATGGTAATAAAAACATATGGTATTTTTACTGTTAAATGTGAAAAAAAGTTAATTTTTCAGTATTGAAATAATATTTTAAAAAACAGTCGACTTAGTAATTTACAGATAATGTCTGTAATTTTACAGATTTGTATTTGTAGACTTTTTTTTTTTTTTTACAGTGTAGCACGTTTGAAAATTTGAAAAGAAAATTTGTGGAAGTATGTGTGAGAAAAATGTCTAGATGATGAGATTGTCCCCTATGTAAGCCTCTGGAGGCAGTGTTGTACTCTAAAAACTGAACTGCTGGGTCACTATTGAATACTAAATGTTCCTATGGTTTTTATTGACTTTTTGCCACATAACTTCACAGTTTTTGTGATCTCCATTTGTTCTGTTTTGTTTCCCATTGTTTGAGTTAATCTTTTGCCTAATTGCCATGTAGTGGTCCCTTTAATGAACTGCTGATAATTTATAAAACCAGGAAGTGAGTAGCTGAGCACATGGCTGATGTATATAGTTAAGATTGAATGCTTTTTTTTTTTAGGGTAATCCTCATCAATCCTTGTTTTTGAAGAATTTGAAGGGCAATACCTGTAAGTTTAGCTTTGAGTGATGTATAATTTTGGTATTAATGTTAATAGAATGTTATCATTTATAAACATGTTATCTTAAGCCTTTTCATTGCAAATGTTTAATAGAAAGTCTGTAAACAGCAGTCTTGTAACCTGAATTATTAATCATAATTTTAGTTTATTTAAACATGTTTCAGTCATGTTATTAATAAGAGATTATAGAGGGTAACGTGGTCTGCGAGTGTTGTGCAAGACTTGCAAAGATTTTTATAAAAAAAGTCTTGGTTTCTCCCCTTCTCGGTTTTAGTGCGCATCTCTCACTGGTATAATCAACATCCGTGCACGTGTGTACTGTTTACTATAACACTGACCACATGTATGCGCGTACAACATCTTTCTATTGTGTTTTTATGCGTGTGTGTAAAGCGCGCATGTAAAGCATTAGAAAGTCTCATTAGAGAGGTTAAAGATCCCTTTTCTTTCTCTCCCTGGGTCATTACAACGTGTAATTTGACACTGTGCCCCTTCACACACACACACCTCCTCTCGCCTTTAAACACACATTCTCTGCTCTACACAGAAACACTGCTCTGTCGTGATTCTTTTCAAACGTAAAGTGCAGGTTAATTTGTTTTTTATTTTTAATTTGCAATAGTGATTCCGTTAGTTGTGTTTCTGATAAATTTTATTTCTGAAACATTTTATTTCTGATAAAACATTCTTTCCATTAGTGTTTGTGTGAAATAAGAGTGAAGGAAGTGTTACTGTGTAAGATGAGAAGAGGGGAGGGTCTGATCCCTCCTCTCCTCTTACTTTAGCTACACACACACATTCAGCGCCTGCTCGCACAAACGGAAATACTTATCTGTCGGGGTTTTTTTTTTAATGTAATGTGCATGTTAGTTAGTTTTGTTTATACTTCATATTTTGTATTAATTATTTTTGGCCTTTTTTTTTTGGGGGGGGGGGGCTTTGGAACAAATAGTTTCCATTATTTCTTATAGGAAAATTTGATTTACTAATGTTTTGAAATATGAGCCCGCTTCTGGAACAAATTGTGCTCATGATCCAAGGTTCCACTGTATTTGCTTTCCTTTAATTTCATTCTGATCTCTATACTCTTTCATTGTATAGTTGATTCAAGTTTTAATAAATGCTGGACTTGAAACTTTGAACATCTTTCAACTTTGTAGTGGATGGAGTTTAGCTTTCTGTCAAATTTCATAAAGGGGAAAAACAGGATGTGAAGGGAGGACAATGCACCATTCATGATTTTCCAGACGTTTCCTCAACAAAGTTAATGGTTCTGCACTATCCATTCAATTATACTGCAAAAACTGAAATCTAAGAAAGGAAAAAAAGCTTATTTCTAGAAACTGTCTTGTTTTTTACCATTAAAGATAAATATTCTTATAAAATACGTTGTGCATTCGATTATAAATCTTAATTTAAGAAAATTGATCTTCGTCTGGCTAGGCAAGTAAATATGAACTCATTTTAAGCAAGAATTTACTAGAAACAAGTGACCGCTATAAAGCCCAAATATTGGTGCATGTTCAGTTAGATTGTTGTGCTGTTTTTAAGACTAATATACCACTAAAATTTCCTATTTCAAGAACCTTAAGAAAAGATTATTTCAGATATTTGTGTGTGTCTGACAGTTTTTGAAAATTCAAAATAGGTAAATTTGCTGTGAACATAAACGCTTAGCTAAGATGTGTTTTAATTCTTATTTATTTTGTATTGGAAAAGCAACTGCAAATGTTGTATCATCAAGCTCATTTGTAAAAAACATTTGTACCAAAACTGAAATCTAAGTAAGATGAAATATATAACATATATACTTGTTTTCTGTCTGAAAATGTACACTTGTTTTCTGAACAGAACAAGTTTGCCATTATATTCATTTGACAGACACCCACAGTGCAAATATGTGGTAATAACTTGAAGTTTGGTGAAATTAATAAATTTTATGTAATAATAGAACTCGTATACTGCTAGTATTTTACAAAGATTTGGACAAAGAACCACACAGTACAAAATCCGTGGGTGTGGTAAGAACTGGCATTTACTAGTACTGAATAAACTGATGTGGTTCAGTCCATTTTCAGGCTCCTATAGGGGGGTGTTATTTTTTATATGCTATAATGTCTATGTGAGTAACCTGATGAACTGAAGTACATTTTAAAATTATTATTAAAGCATTATATAAATTGTAAATAATTTTTCTCGTCAGTTAAACTTTTTTGTAATTTTTACAATGTTTACCATTACACCAAGAGGAGTGGTTTAATTGTCATATTTTCCAATGGAAATCCACATCCGTCATCCTCAAGCTCTTTGGAAGTGCGCGAAGTCAAACGCGGTTGGCTCACAGTTTTCACCTGTAGCCGGAAATCTCTCAGACTCTCTCACGTGCTCTGACTTATTTTCACACCATGGATGAAGATGGAATTGGAGAAAAATATCCGGTCTTGGATCACGTATCAACTGCAAGTTTAAAAGGTAAGGTTTGTTCGTTTATACTCATCTACGTTTCTATTTAGCAATCTAACTAGCAAACGTTAGCTAAAATCAATTTGAATTGGGAAGTTGGTATGCCAACTAATTTGAACTAGCATTAGCTGGCAAGATGCAGACTGATGGCAGTTAATATGTTAAATTATCCAATTGCTTTCGATAAATTGCAGCCCCCCCTCTTTTTTTTTTCTTTTTTTTTTTTGCCAGAAGTAGTGTTAATGTGTAAATATCCCTTTATGATGGACATCATCCATTAACAGCTTTGCTCCCATTGATGTTGATTATTGCTTTGTCCCTTTGGTTTGGTTGGTCTTTGTATATATTTGTAGATAATATCACTGTATGTTTGTGCACTCACTAGTAGTGGGGGCGTGGCTGCCATTTATTATGGGAAGAGGGAATTTATTCACTGTTTTTGGTTTAGGGAGTCCGGGAAGATACCAGAATTTTTGTTTGTGGGTTTTTTTTGTTGTTGTTTTTTTCAGGTAATCTAGCTACTAAATAAAAATACCATTTTGTTTATTATTTTGGCCTGGGTCTACCCTGAATCTGATCCTCCTCCTCCTCCTGTTGTGTGTGTGTGTGTGTGTGTGTGTGTGTGTGTGTGTGTGTGTGTATTGTTTTGTATATACAAACCTCATTATTTCATCAGTTAATGATTGGATCTAGTTCTTTCTGCCATATACCACCATTTCCATACAGTTTAAAATAGAACCCTGAACCAGTCTTTTGCTGTATGGCCCTAGACTGGGACGTAACACCATATTTAAGTGACCACTTTGAGTTTCAAGCACAAAAATGACAACCGCTTTATTATGCAAAGGTGTTCCTTCAGTTTAAGACTTATATTACTTATATAACTAGTTTGAGATTTATATCTGCTCATCTTTTTGAACTACGCTAGAATGCCTCATCCTACCCCCGCTGTTAAAAAAATTAAAAAAGTAACTCTGTAACTTTTACTCTGAGTAATTTTTTTTAATGAGCTACTTTTTACTTGGGTAGATTTTTATAATGTTAACTTTACTTGTACTTGAGTAAAATTTCACTGAAGTAACAGTACTTGTACTTGAGTACAAAATTTTATTACTCTTTCCACCTCTGCTCCTGAGCAATTGGTTTAAGAAAGGCAGGTTTACGTATTTGAAGGAAAGAATATGGGCTGGGAGTAGTGAGCAGGGGCAGAGGGGAACTGAGGAGCAGACTGTGTTAATTTCAACATAACAATTTGTGCCTATAATCTGTTATTAGTTGTTTCTTGTTATTTACCATATTGTTTAATGTGTTTTTCAGCTGCAAATATAAGCACAGAGATGCTGTCCAGCCTCACTAAGGAGGATTTATGAGATCTCTTTCCAGGACCTGAACACTTCTTCAGGAGGCGAAACATTTGGAGGCTTACTCATGAAGAAAATGAGGTAATGTAGGTTTGACATTTGGTCTAACAATGCAGTGTTTTCTTTTATTCAAGTATCCTGGCCATCATACATATGTCAACTTCAGACTGTAGATATACTTTTCTAAAAATGCATTTTTTTTATTATATTTTGGAAAAATATTTACACACATTCAGTGAAAATCACATGAAATTCACAAAATGTATTAAAAAATATACAAAAATATGTCCTTCTGTATACAATTATTAATAGTAAGACTCATCTGATAACAAATAGGTGTTAGAAGCCATAGCAGGGACAATGTTAAACTGCTATGGACAAATGTAATTTGTGAGAATTAACCAGGCTAATGCTTCCTAGGCCTCCAGCTAGATTGTGTAAGATTTACAGTGTTTAACAAACTCCATAATTGATGTAACTTTTCTGCAACCCCATCGCTCTCTTTCTTCATTTCTTGCTCTACTCTCTGATTATTGGTCTGTCTATTTTAGATCATGGATGAACTGCATCGGATTCTCGATCTCCTTCAGATTCTCGACTCTCACTTCATACCTGACCTGAAGACCCGCTGGGGGACTTTCTATGAGAAGGCACAGTTTTATGGAGTGTTCAAAAAGGTCATGAAAGCACCACAGCAAGACAAAGGTAATTACCGGCTGTGTTCCCTTGAACATATTAATGTTGGTTTATATACCTCACTGCAGTAAGTAAAATGACATTCTGTTTTTAACAGTGAAGCACTCACTTGCCATGCTAAACGCTTTACGAAACATACAAATTAAAATGTAATTTGTCACATACACAGTACGATATGCAGTGAAATGTTTATACGACCGCCAGTGACCTTAAAAAGAGAATTAAAGCTTATAATAAGAAATAAATATGAATAAAAGAAATACGATAGAAAAATGTAATTTAACTAGGATAAAAATAGAAATAAAAATAGAACTATGCTGTACATAAGAATAGAAATAAAAATAGAAATATACTGTACAATAGAACATTTAAAAAAAATAATAATAATTTTTAAATTTGTTGAAAGAAAGATGGTGTGCAAATATGCATAAAACGTGTCTTATTAAGGTGCCTTATTAAAGGAGCCATACAGACTCAATTTTGCATAAGTTAATATGATTCTTTAGGGTCCTAATGAAAAGTTTGTAATATACTTTAATTAAAAATTCTCAATTGTTGTGTAAAAAAAAACATTACTTTTACCTGGTAAAAAGTAGCTCTGTTCTCAGCAACCTGTTTCAGTACATGCTCCTTTAAATGTTAATGACCTCTACTGAACCCACCCCCAGTTCTGTGGGGCGTGTCTTCACAATACAAGTGGGGTATAGCTTTGACAACAGTTAAAAATATTTAAAAAAACAGTTAAAAATAATTTTACATGATGTTAGAATTATTTTATATATAAAGGAGTTATTTCTACTCTCTTGCTCTCTTCCTCATAGATCTGATATTAACGTGTTAAATCTTCCCTGCTGCTATCTTCCTGTCTCCTCTTGCATCTGTTCATTCATGCTCACCTTCCCATACTCTGTCTCTCTCTCTCTCTCTCTCTCTCTGTCTCCTTCCACTTATCTTCCTCTCCTTTGATTCAAATTCTAATTTTATTTGTCACATACAGTCATACACAGTATGATATGCAGTGAAATGCTTATATGACAGCCAGTGACCTTAAAAATAAAATAAATACGTAAGGAATAAATATAAATAAAAAGAAATACTAAAGAAAATAAATTTAACTAGTAAAATAGTTGTACAAATATACAATGTACAAATGAGGGCATAATAAAAATCTTACAAAATATAGGGGAAAAATATATTATTATTATTTTTATTATATATATGTATATAATATATTTCACCTATATTTTGTAAGATATTTAATATGCACTCATATTTATATATATATATATATATATATATATATATATATATATATATATATATATATATAGTTATATATGTATATAAAATTTTTCATGTGAATCTGGTTGTAAAACTTTTTGGACTTCCCAGACTGGGAATCGAACTCGAGTTGCTGCGCTGAGAGCGCCGTATCCTAACCACTAGACCACGGAGGATTAATGGCTGCCGCTTGGAAATGCCAGCTATTCAACCCGCGACCTTATACACGCGAATCATTGTTTTTTTCGGGATCTCACCAGGACATTTACAATGGTTAATTTGTAGTAACATATGTCTATAGCACAGGCATTTAGTCAAACATATTTATACCGATCTTTTGCTGTTAATAAACAGAGACCTTTCTGACAGACAACGTGTGTGTGTGTGTGTGTGTGTGTGTGTGTCTGACTGTCATATAGATGCCGGGAATAGGACAACATACACGCGAAGCATTGTGTGTGTGTGTGTGTGTTTGACTGAGTCTCTCCTTATGTCAGAAAAGCTTATCGAAGCATAGCGCACTCGCCTCGTTACTAAACGAACCTTAGAAAAACTTTATGAATATGTAGTGCAAAAAAAGCATGTACCTTAAGCAGGAATCGAACCCGGGTCTCCCACGTGAAAGCGCCGAATCCTAACCACTAGACCACCACAATACTGCAACAAATACCACACCACACTCATGTAGGCGCCATTTTGCTCCAGTGTACAAAAACAATGGCCGACGGCTCTTTTTTTCACTCGGGGCGGGTCTTTGCTAAAACACCAGTGTCAATCAACTGTAGTAGGAGTGGCCTCTGTCGGTGTGACTTCACACCGACAGGCTTTTGAAAACGGGCTATTGTTTTTCTACACTGGAGCAAAATGGCGCCTACATGAGTGTGGTGTGCAGCTTGTTGCTGTAGTGCAGTGGTCTAGTGGTTAGGATTCGGCGCTTTCAGGTGGGAGACCTGGGTTCGATTCCTGCTCAAGGTACATGCTTTTTTGCACTACATATTTATAAAGTTTTTCTAAAGTTCGTTTAGTAACGAGGCGAGTGCGCTATGCTTCGGTAAGCTTTTCTGACACCAGGAGAGACACAGTCAAACACACACACACGCACACGTTGTCTGTCAGAAAGGTCTCTGTTTATTAACAGAAAAAGATCGGTTTATAGATTTGTTTGACTAAACTCCTAGGCTATAGACATATGTTACTACAAATGAACCATTGTAAATGTCCTGGTGAGATCCCGAAAAAACAATGCTTCGCGTGTATAAGGTCGCGGGTTGAATAGCCGGCATTTACATCAGGTAGTCATTAATCTCTCGTGGTCTAGTGGTTAGGATATGGCACTCTCAGCGCAGCAACTCGAGTTTGATTCCCGGTCTGGGAAGTCAAAAAAGTTTTACAACCAGATTCACATGTAAAATTTTATATACATATATAACTATGTATACAGGGATTAAAGTTCTCCGTCGTTACGACGGATTTCCGTCAATCACACTGTTCCGCCTGTCCTTAATGTTTAAAATTCACTTTTCATAATTTTAATGCTGTGTATATATAGGCTTACATGGGTGTTAAATTAAGGAAAGACAGTGTATTCAGCCTGCTGAGGAGGATGTGATCAAAGCCTGGAGTGGAGCGACTGCACGTTCCTCTCTCCACTCTAAGCGTTTTGTTATCACTCCGGTATGGATCCACTCCGGGTTTTGGTTTAGTTTTGAAGAACTGCATGTCAGGCTGAGGTATAACTATATTTAAGATAGCATGGACACACTTAATGCAGGAAGGCTCCGATGTTTCGGAGATTGATAAAAGTGTAAAAAAAAATAAATAAATGGAGATGGGCTTGGCTTAGCGAAATTGGGGAGAATGGCAAGACTTTAGTTCGTGGACTAAAAAAATCAAACATCCAGGTAGGTGTCTCTGCACAGTATGCCACAGGAAACTTCAATATGGCAATAATGGCAAAACAAAGTGCGAGTTCGCCATCAGTCAGCAGCTCGTCACAATGCTGCGGTTCGTGCTCTAACAGTACACATGCTCCCTGTCTGCTGCGACAAGAACCACAACGGAGATTCACACATCTGTGGCCGACCGTGTGCGCGATGTAAAAGTGCGCCTATGTTATTTCATAGCGGAGCATGACCTGTCGCTCACAGTCTCACAACCACTAGTTAATTTAATGCAATCAGTTGTCAAAGACAAGAGTGCACTTTCAAGATTGTCTATGGCTACGTTTACACTGCCAGGTCTCGATGCTTAATTCCGATTTGTTGCCTATATCTGATATTTTTGACCGTCTGTTTACACGTTCTTTTAACTATGACTCATATCCGATTCACGTGTTTACACTCGCCATACCATCTGAAATATCGCGCATACTTAAAGGTGAAGATGAAGGTGAAATATACTTAACACTCTGCTATATACAGTATGCAAACTTCACGAACCGTCACCATGGTTTTAAAACGGTGGAGGAGGGAAAAAACAGCATAATTGCAGCCTGCACATATGCTTAATTCATCAAATACTGATTTAATTGGGGGGGGGGGGGCGTTGTTCTTTTCCTTTTCCATGTCACCTGCGATGTTGTAATTCAACACGCGCTTCCACCAGAGAATAACATTATTATATTACTATATTATTATATACGTTATTCTCCGGTGGAAGCGCGTGTTGAATTACAACATCGCAGGTGACATGGAAAAGGAAAAGAACCCCCCCCCCCCTTGTTAATGCTTATTTGGACTAAATAACATTAAATCAGTATTTGATGAATGAAGCATATGTGCAGGCTGCAATTATGCCGTTTTTTTCCTCCTCCTCCGTTTTAAAACCGTGGTGCGCGAACTTTGCATATATAGCATGGTCATGGGTCACATTTACCTGGCAGTGTAAGGCTATGTTTACACTGCCAGATAAATGTGACCCAATTCCGATTTTTTGCTCATATGTGACACATATCGGATATGTTCCATGTCCGTGTAAACAGGAAAAAAACGCATGCATTCCGATATTTCGAGATCGGTTTCAGGCCTCCTTCATATGTGGATATAAATCAGATATGTGCTAATGTGATTGTCGTATAAACAGGCAGATCGGATTTCGTGAGGCATTGTGTTCTGTACGTCATTAAAACTGCGACTTCTTCGCGGTTTAATGACGTAATGTTATTCTCCGGTGGAAGCGCGTGTGGAATTACAACATCGCAGGTGACATGGAAAAGGAAAAGAACAACGCCCCCCTCCAACACACACACGCCTTGTGTTAATGCTTATTTGGGCTAAATAACATTAAATCAGTATTTGATGAATAAAGCATATGTGCAGGCTGCAATTATGCCGTTTTTTTTCTCCCCCTCCGATTTAAAACCATGGTAACGTTTCGCGAACTTTGCATATATCGCCTTCTTCTATCTTGGCTAGGTTGTAGCGCAAGAACCTCCCTTTAAGTATGCGCGATGTTTCAGATGGTATGGCGAGTGTAAACACGTGAATCGGATATGAGTCATAGTGGAAATAACGTGTAAACAGACGGTCAAAAATATCAGATATAGGCAACAAATCCGAATTAAGCATCGAGACCTGGCAGTGTAAACGTAGCCGCTTACTGGAAATCCGAATTGTCATCTAAGCTGAAAACGAAGATGTTTTCTTTGGCTACGTTTATACTGTGGTATATGGTTGATTATTTGTCAAGGTATATTTTCTTTCAAAGATTACAAATAGCTTTTAAAATATGCAAACTGGCAATATTAAAGCAGTTTAATCTCCCCTAACGCTATTGGTCTCAACTATTTAAATAAAGTGTTTGTTAAAGTAATATGGCTTGGCCTGAAAAAAGTTCAGTCAGAAGATTTTTTTTCACTTTAATCCCTGTGTATATATGCATGTATGTATAAATATGAGGGCATAATAAAAATATTACAATATATATATGAGGGCATAATAAAAATATTACTATATATATATATATATATATATATATATATCAGGGCATAATAAAAAAAAAAAAAAATATATATATATATATATATATATATATATATATGAGGGCATAATAAAAATATCACAATATATATATATGAGGGCATAATAAAAATATTACAATATATATATGAGGGCATAATAAAAGTCTTACAAAATATAGGGGAAATATATGTACAGTGGTGTGAAAAACTATTCGCCCCCCTCCTGATTTCTTATTCTTTTGCATGTTTGTCACACAAAATGTTTCTGATCATCAAACACATTTAACTATTAGTCAAAGATAACACAAGTAAACACAAAATGCAGTTTTTAAATGAGGGGTTTTATTATTTAGGGAGAAAAAAAATCCAAACCTACATGGCCCTGTGTGAAAAAGTAATTGCCCCCTGAACCTAATAACTGGTTGGGCCACCCTTAGCAGCAATAACTGCAATCAAGCGTTTGCGATAACTTGCAACGAGTCTTTTACAGCGCTCTGGAGGAATTTTGGCCCACTCATCTTTGCAGAATTGTTGTAATTCAGCTTTATTTGAGGGTTTTCTAGCATGAACCGCCTTTTTAAGGTCATGCCACAACATCTCAATAGGATTCAGGTCAGGACTTTGACTAGGCCACTCCAAAGTCTTCATTTTGTTTTTCTTCAGCCATTCAGAGGTGGATTTGCTGGTGTGTTTTGGGTCATTGTCCTGCTGCAGCACCCAAGATCGCTTCAGCTTGAGTTGACGAACAGATGGCCGGACATTCTCCTTCAGGATTTTTTGGTAGACAGTAGAATTCATGGTTCCATCTATCACAGCAAGCCTTCCAGGTCCTGAAGCAGCAAAACAACCCCAGACCATCACACTACCACCACCATATTTTACTGTTGGTATGATGTTCTTTTTCTGAAATGCTGTGTTACTTTTACGCCAGATGTAACGGGACACGCACCTTCCAAAAAGTTCAACTTTTGTCTCGTCGGACCACAAGGTATTTTCCCAAAAGTCTTGGCAATCATTGAGATGTTTTTTAGCAAAATTGAGACGAGCCTTAATGTTCTTTTTGCTTAAAAGTGGTTTGCGCCTTGGAAATCTGCCATGCAGGCCGTTTTTGCCCAGTCTCTTTCTTATGGTGGAGTCGTGAACACTGACCTTAATTGAGGCAAGTGAGGCCTGCAGTTCTTTAGATGTTGTCCTGGGGTCTTTTGTGGCCTCTCGGATGAGTTGCCTCTACGCTCTTGGGGTAATTTTGGTCGGCCGGCCACTCCTGGGACGGTTGACCACTGTTCCATGTTTTTGCCATTTGTGGATAATGGCTCTCACTGTGGTTCGCTGGAGTCCCAAAGCTTTAGAAATGGCTTTATAACCTTTACCAGACTGATAGATCTCAATTACTTTTGTTCTCATTTGTTCCTGAATTTCTTTGGATCTTGGCATGATGTCTAGCTTTTGAGGTGCTTTTGGTCTACTTCTCTGTGTCAGGTAGCTCCTATTTAAGTGATTTCTTGATTGAAACAGGTGTGGCAGTAATCAGGCCTGGGGGTGACTACAGAAATTGAACTCAGGTGTGATAAACCACAGTTAAGTTATTTTTTAACAAGGGGGGCAATCACTTTTTCACACAGGGCCATGTAGATTTGGAGTTTTTTTCTCCCTTAATAACATAAACCTTAATTTAAAAACTGCATTTTGTGTTCAATTATGTTATCTTTGACTAATAGTTAACGGTTTTTGATCAGCAGAAACATTTAAGTGTGACCAACATGCAAAAGAATAAGAAATCAGGAAGGGGGCAAATAGTTTTTCACACCACTGTATTTATAAAATATATATATATATATATATATATATATATATATATATATATATATATCCCCTATATTTTGTAAGATTTTTATTATGCCCTCATTTGTACAGTTTATTTTACTAGTTAAATTTATTTTCTTTAGTATTTTTTTTTATTGATATTTATTCCTTACTTATAAGCTTTTATTTTCTTTTTAAGGTCACTGGCTGTCGTATAAGCATTTCACTGCATATCATACTGTGTATGACTGTGTATGTGACAAATAAAATTTGAATTTGAATCAAAGGAGAAGAAGATAGGTGGAAGGAGACAGAGAGGAAGAGAGAGAGACAGAGTATGGGAAGGTGAGCGTGAATGAACAGATGCAAGAGGAGAAAGGAAGATAGCAGCAGGGAAGATTTAACACGTTAATATCAGATCTATGAGGAAGAGAGCAAGAGAGTAGAAATAAGTCCTTTATATATAAAATAATTCTAACATCATGTAAAATTATTTTTAACTGTTTTTTAAATATTTTTAACTGTTGTCAAAGCTATACCCCACTTGTATTGTGAAGACACGCCCCACAGAACTGGGGGGAGGGTTCAGTAGAGGTCATTAACATTTAAAGGAGCATGTACTGAAACAGGTTGCTGAGAACAGAGCTACTTTTTACCAGGTAAAAGTAGTGTTTTTTTTTCACAACAATTGAGAATTTTTAATTAAAGTATATTACAAACTTTTCATTAGGACCCTAAAGGATCATATTAATCTATGCAAAATTGAGACTGTATGTCTCCTTTTTATGCACCTAACTGAACAACGAGACAGTAAGGCATTATAATAGTCCGACCTAGAAGTGATAAAAGCATGAACGTTTTTCTGCATCGTTTAGCGACAATATATTTCTTATCTTGGCAATATTTCTGAGGTGAAAGAATGCTATCCTGGTGATATTATCTACATGAGCTTCAAATGAAAGGCTGGAATCTATAATCACACCGAGGTCTTTTACTGTTGCACTTGATGGAACAGAAAGGCCATCTAAAGTTACGGTGTAATCTAAGATTTTACTTCTAGCTGTATGCGGTCCTATGACTAGAACTTCTGTCTTATCCGGATTAAGCAGAAGGAAGTTAATTAGCATCCAATTTCTTATGTCCTGCACACATTGCTCAACTTTAGTAAGATGGTTTTTCTCATCAGGTTTTGTTGAGACGTATAGCTGTGTGTCGTCAGCATAACAATGAAAACTAATACCATGCTTACGGATTATGTTGCCCAGAGGAAGCATGTAAAGGGAAAAAAGCAGTGGGCCTAAAACTGAACCCTGCGGAACGCCAAACTCCACTAGAGAACATGCAGAATAATCACCATTTAAGTCTACATACTGATAACGATCGGTCAAATAGGATCTGAGCCAGGAGAGGGCTGTACCCTTAATTCCTACTACATTTTCTAATCTGTGAAGAAGAATAGCATGATCAATGGTGTCAAAAGCTGCACTGAGGTCGAGTAATACAAGCATAGTTACACAACCCTGATCAGAGGCCAATAGGAGGTCATTTACTACTTTAACGAGTGCTGTTTCTGTGCTGTGATGAGGCCTAAATCCTGACTGATACAGTTCATGTATGCCATTTCTATGTAGATATGACCATAGCTGCTCCGCTACTATCATTTCCAGAATCTTGGAGATAATGGGGAGGTTTGATATTGGCCTGTAATTGGACAGCTGACAGGGCTCGAGGTCAGGTTTCTTAATTATTGGTGTGATAACTGCTAATTTGAAAGATTTTGGAACATAACCAATGCTGAGTGAGGAATTAATTATTCTCACCAGCGGTTCTGTTATTACTGGTACTATCTGTTTAAGAAAATGTGTCGGTATAGGATCTAATATACAGGTTGATGAATTTGCAGAAGAGATGAGTGAAATTAGCTCATTCTCTTCAAGGGGAGTAAAGAATTCTAGGTTCGAATCTGACATGGCTAGGTTAACATCTGTATCAATTACATTGTTTGGTTTCAAAGCCTCAATTTTATGCCTGATATTTACAATTTTGTTATTAAAAAAGTTCATGAAGTCCTGACTATTGCATCATGATGTGGAGATTTCTGTAGTGGTCTTATTTCTGGTTAATTTGGCTACGGTATTAAATAAAAATCTAGGATTATTTTTATTTTCTTCTATAAGAGTGGAGAGATATGTTGATCTAGCTACACTAATGTCTCATTTCCACTACACTGGTGCTGGTGCCCGGTGCCCGGTGCCGGTGCCCGGCCGGTGCTGAACTGGGAACCACCCGAGAACCGGCCCGCATTTACACTAGACAGGAGCTCAGCGGGAGCTGCATGATAATACGTCACAGGCCACGCACACTAAACAAAAACCAACATGGCCGAAGTCAGTTTACTGGTTATTCTCCAGACTATTAAAATGTATTTCAGTATCTCCAAAGGCAGCGTATTCGACGTGTTATAACCTCTGAAACAGAACGACATAGACAACGATTACGTGCAAGACAACTGGTAAGTTCTGACACCCCGTTAACTTACAATGTGTTTTTTTTTTTTTTTTTACCGAGATTAGCATTAGCTCAAATGCTAATGGTAATGCTATCTAACTATACTGTTTTTCTTTTTCAACACGTAATTTATGCAGTAAATAACATTTAACATTTAAAGTTTCAGATCGCCTCAAAACTTTGTGTGCGCCGTAAATCGCCCGTGATGTGGATGTTGCCATCACGGCAAGGAGCTGATGTAAGAGCGGCATTAATGGACTACTTCAACAGACAGGACCAATACATCTGTAGTGTTTTATTGAAATGCAACAGTGCAGACAATTGAAGAACATTTAGCCAAAAGGCAACAAAGTAAAAAAAAAATTTAAAAGTGGCAACGAGTACAGTGCAAGCATGTTTTTGTAAATGAAACTGTGATTACAATAATAATAAAAAAAAAAACACACATTAGCTGTGTGTTGTCTGGTTTTTCTCCATAACATTAACCATTCGTTCCAAAAGGCCCAGCATAGCACCTGATGTCTCATCCATTTTATTAAGAATGCCACTTTTACACAGCCCCTTCTTTTTTACTTCTTTTTTTTTTTTTTTTTTTTAAGTACTTTGCAATTTCTCTTGAATCTCTGCGGATATCCAAATTGCTAAAAGCGCTTTAGCTTCCTCCGCACTCCACGTTTGGGTCGCCGCCATTTTATTTTTAGAAAAATCTCCCTATAACTCCGCCCACTGCTCGTGACGTCACGGGTTCTCGGTTCTAGACCAGCAGAGTTTAGGGGCCGGTTCGGTGCTTATTTTAGGGCACCGGCACCAATTTTTTTCTGTGGAAAAGCGCGGCACTGGTTCCAAAATTGGGAACCGGCACGGAACCGGCACGGGAACCAGAGCAGTGGAAAAGGCCTACAAGAGCTTTCCTATAGTTCAGGATGCTCTCTTTCCATGCTATTTGAAATACCAACAATTTAGTTTTACGCCATTTACGCTCTAATTTCCGAGCAGTCTGTTTAAAAGTGCGCGTGTGATCGTTATACCAGGGAGCGAGTTTCTTATCTCTAATAATTTTTCTTTTAGCTGGAGCTACATTATCTAAGGTACAACGAAGTGTCGACTCTAAATATTCAGTCGCCTGATCAAGTTCTGTGGGGTCAGACGGTGGCCTAATCGAAGTTGGTAACTTTGGGAGATTACTGATAAAACTCTGTGTGGTAGTTGATGTGAATGTACGTTTAATACGGTAGCGCGGTGCTGTGCGTACATTATCACTGTGACACACTTGAATGGAGACAAGATAGTGATCTGAGATAATTTCAGACAGTGGAATTGTGAATACATTTCTTATAATTAATCCGAAGAATATTACTAAATCTAAAGTGTGACCTGCTTTATGAGTGGATCCTACTACACACTGATTTACGCCTACGGAGTCCAGTATGGATATAAATGCTGTTCTCAGAGGGTCTTCAGGATTCTCAAAATGAATGTTAAAATCTCCAGCAATTAACGCTTTGTCTACAGAAACGACCAGGTCGGAGATGAAATCCGCAAATTCACTAAGAAATTCAGAATACGGCCCTGGAGGTCTGTAAATTATAATTAGTGGAATCGACTGAGCTGATTTAATATACTTAAATACACTTATGTTACTATAGAGAATTTCAAATGAGTTAAATTTGTGTCCGTGTTTTTGTACGATAGACAGATTATCATTATGAATAACTGCGACGCCTCCTCCTCTACCAGTTAACCGAGGCTGGTGTATGTAGCTGTATCCAGGAGGACTAGCTTCATTTAGAGCTACATACTCGTCCTGTTTAACCCATGTTTCAGTTAGAGTATATCAAACGCCTGATCTGTGATAATTTCATTAACAATAACCGCTTTTGATGCGAGAGATCTAATATTTAACAATCCTAGCTTCAGATCAGAGATTAATACAAGTAAATTTAAAATAACATCAGTTGTGGGCCGGGAGAAAAAGTGGAACCATAGTGGAACAATAATGGTTTAACTTCGGGCCAACTTGCTGCTCGAATCACAAACCTGCGCGAGCCACTGGGCAGCGCTGCGCGACTCTAACAGAAATAAACCGCGCCGACCATCAAAATACATTTTACCCCGCTGGGATGCGCACGAACAATCCAGGCATGGCAAGGCGGAAACAATACTAAACAGTCCTGACATTTTAAATAAATTGTTTTTAAATAAAACACAGTGAGTCGCGCAGGTTTGTGATTCGAGCGGCACTGTGCGATCCACCGGGCTGCGCAAATAAACCAGATCATCACTGCGCTATTCAGATAGTCGCGCTGCGCTGTATTTGCGCAGATATTCGGTTCAATCGGGTGCCGCGGTTTCGTCCCACTTTTGATGTGTTTGGCTTCACATACACTTCGACAATGGAAGAAGACGCTGCAGCAGCAGTGAGTTTACTTACATGTGACAAAACCAAGAACGAGGAGATTGTAAAGAAAAAAGCTGCATCGTCTGTGTTGTGGAATTCGTTTGGGTATAAGAAAAGTGATACGAATGAGATGAACGTGATTTGGAAGGTACACAAGTGCACTGTTTTAACAAGTGGTGGAAACACGTCAAACCTTTTCTATCATCTGAAATACAAATCGAATATGGCCAACGTAAAAAAAATGCGGCAAACCTCAGCAATTCACAGTTTAAATAAAATTACATTATGTAAAAGTTTCTTTGTGTTTGAATTTTTATTTATGTATTTTCAGATACAAATTGCTATATTGTGATATATATCGTTATTGAGGTAGAAAATTGCTTCTACCGTGATAGAAGATTTTGGTTATATCACCCACCCCTAATGAAGTCTATCTTGAGCTTGGATTCATGGAGGGGATGGTGGGGGCAGGAGAGAGACGCGTGTGTGTTTTGTGTCTTAAACCGCTGGCAGCAGACCGCATGAGACCCAACAAATTAGGAAGACACTTAGAGACAACACCCTCCAGTCACGTTAATAAACCACTGGACGTCTTTGAAAGAAAGCTGGTAGAAAACAGACAGCAGGATAATCGCATGGTAAAATCTGAATCAGTGGACAGCAAAGCTCAAATGGCTTCATTCAAAGTTGCATACAGAATTGGCCAGTGCAAAAAAAACTACAAACGATTGCTGAGCAGCTAATAAACATGGGGTCAATTATGCAAAGATAAGTGACAACGTAAGCCTTGTAACAATTGCACGTGTATTTTATCTTTTTTTAACTTGGTGGTGTTTGATCGTATTGGTTTAGGAATTGATATTTCAATAAACAGTAAATTTGGCCGATTTCGTTATTATTTTGTTGACAAGTGGGGCTTGAAAATTCGCTCACCCCCTTAAGTGGGGAATGACAGAAAAAGTTTGAGAACCACTGCTATAAAGAATTTCAAATGAGTTAAATTTGTGTCCATGTTTTTGTACGATAGACAGATTATCATTGTAAATAACTGCGACGCCCCCTCCTCTACCAGTTAACCGAGGCTGGTGTATGTAGCTGTGTCCAGGAGGACTAGCTTCATTTAGAGCTACATACTCGTCCTGTTTAACCCATGTTTCAGTTAAACAGAGTATATCAAACGCCTGATCTGTGATAATTTCATTAACAATAACCGCTTTTGATGCGAGAGATCTAATATTTAACAGTCCTAGCTTTAGATCAGAGGTGCCAGCTGCGCATTCAGTGTGATCTGAGTTTGTGGTCTTTATGTTAATTAAATTATTGAAACAGACTTTCTGAGTCTTTCTCCATTTTTGCTTAGATCAGGGAACAGACACAGTCTCAATATGGTGAACCCTGAGTGACGACTCTATGCAGCTAGCAGACAGTTGTTTTAGCCTGTCTGTCTGCTTCCTGGCCTGGGCTCTGGATTGTCACCAATTAACTAGACCTCTACTGAGTCTATGAGCTATACTACAGGAAATGAGAGCAGCACCTTCCTGAGTGGGATGAACACTGTCCCGCCCTAACAGGCCAGCTTTGCCCTCAAAGGTCTTAGATATGTGGTTGCTAACGCTAGCAACCTAACTAAATGCCTCCGTCATACTAGCACTACAGTTAACAGATTAGCGTTCATTCATCACTTCACCATCTCCCTAACCCTGAAAACATTTTACAGAGAAAGCTAAAAAGCACAGACATCTTAGCCCTTTCTTTCATACACAGGTAGGGTTCTTTGGCTAGCAGCTATTCTCAGCTAAATTATCATACAGTACCTCAGACCAGCCGGAAAGTTTGTGTGTAACCTTAACACTTAAAACTTAACAGTAATAAATGTTACATATAGTAATACTTTTTCAATCATATTTTACTTAGGTGAGTGAACATGTGTATACTGACCTTGTATTTAACGTAATTTTTAAATGCTTAAATCCCCTTAAATGCCCGAGGAGGATGAGCTGTCATCAGGAAGCTCAAGAGACACGAAGCTGAGTGACAGCCGCTGAATACACCTGTGAACTTTGGGGGAGGGGCCAAGCAAACTACAACCCAGCAGCTGGGTTACACAAAAACTCTGTAAATCTCTGTAAATATCCCAGATAAATGAACCAACATAGCGGCAACCCAGCATTTGGGTAGAAAAAACAACACAGCATTGTTAGTGTGTATATGCATGCATTTAACACATATAAATTTGTGTTTGTTATATTTCTGGGAAAGAGAAATCTTTTATAAATCTCTCATATGCAGTGTCGGTTCTGTGTCGAAGTTGGTTCCCCCATCAGGATGCATTTTTTTAGCCCCACTCTCGTGAAATTGGCACAGGGAACACGCATTTAGGAGAAAGCTCGCCCGCAAAGGGTTATGCGCGGACCACTGAGATTCTATGGATCGTGGTAAAGGCCAAAAAGGACATTGGACAAAGGACAAACAGCGATTTTTAATCCCTGATGAACTCTAGCCATCAGAATGTGTTTCCCTTGTTATCTTGGACATATTTAGAATGATGAACTTCGGCTGAGTCACTTGTCGGCTGTAAACATGTCAGTATTTTGTCCGATATTTCTTATCAAATATGCCTTTTCAGCAAAACCATAATGCCAGAATAGAGACCCGTCAGATACAGTCTCAAGACTTTAATAATAATTACATTTAGGTATTTGGCAGACGCTCTTATTCAGAGCGACTTACATTTTTATTTTAAATCTCATTATACATCTGAGCAGTTGAGTGTTAAGGGCCTTGCTCAAGGGCCAAACAGTGGCAACTTGGTGGTTGTGGGGTTTGAACCTGGGAACTTCCAAACGGTAGTCCAATGCCTTAACCACTGAGCTACCCCTGGCCCCGGGGTATAATTAATAATAATAATTATTATTATAATTTTTAAATAATAATACTAAGCCCGGATAAAACGGGAGGGTTGCGTCAGGAAGGGCATCCGGCGTAAAAACCTGTGCCAAGTTGTAGTGCGGACTGGGTATTCCGCTGTGGCGACCCCTTGCCGGGAGCAGCCGAAAGACCAACAACATCGGCGCGCGGGTTCATCTGACTTAAGCAAAACTCGGCAAAGTGAAAGAGCGCACACGTATTTCCCCTTAAATCATTCAAGTCATAGCTGATGCTCTGATGCTGCAGCTTCCCGTCCACATCCCAGCAAATTTCTTGGGAAGATCTCAAATAGTTTTTGATCAGTTTGAGTTTGGAAAAGCTCCACTCTGCAGATTCACAGGGAGAGTGCAGGCTCAATAAATTTAAGTTAACTTACCTCAGACATCGTGTGCATGCATCCTGCAGCAGCCAGTTAACATAATATTGCGGGTTTTTTTTATTGAATAATGGATTTCATTACCAATATATCAACTGAAATATTACATATTATATAATATTATATATATCCACGGACTATCTGACCATTTTGATTCATACACATTCCATACAAACTTAAATAATTATTTTGATTGTGGAAAGCTGCTTTGTGACTGACAATTGACAATTGAAAATATTAAATTAAAAAAACGATGTAATTTCATGTACTCTTGGGGGGCCCCTGGTGGCCACGGGGCCCTAAGCAGCCGCTTAGTTCGCTTATGCCTTGGGCCGGTGTTCAATCGAAAAATGCTACCCTTCGAGTTTTGCTAACTACCGGATGTGCGCATGCGCAGTCCCACAAGTTTGCACACTGTTTTCACGCCCATAAATCCATACTACCTTGGTGCTGAAACTTCGGTAGGTGGTGGGTTTAAACTGTTTTCCTTTGCTTAATTTGACCGAAACATTTGAGTTTCTGCATAAATTGTCATGAATGATCCTTAAGGTTGAGGAAAATAAAAACTTGAAACTGGTTCAGTGTCTCAAATTTAAACACATACCTTTACATCTTTTGTATACTTGAATATCTTGTGGTTATCATATGTGTGCAGCACTATTCAGTGCACAGAGTAGTTCATACATAAATGCTTATGCACGTGATGACATGCGTTTTTGATTAAATTCATGATAATGCTAATAAATACAATCAACTCTTCTAATAACATTTAACGTCCACAGTGTAGTTGTGGTGATGTGGTAGCGTAAATCGACAGGCTCTGCTATCGATTTGTGCTACGGTAGCATTTTTCGACACGGCAGCAAAAATCGACAGAACACCGGCTCAGAATGCAATTGCCGCTCCCCCGCCCCGCCCCCCCTTTTTTTAAAATGAAGAACAAAAAAACTTGATATTACACACCCCGGTACAGTAGGTGGCGATGTGCACCCTTTTAAGTTGGTTGCTACCCGCCAACAAACCAGTGAGAAGAAGAAGGATAAGCGGAGTTAGGGGACGCTTTGTCTGTGTTATCTGCTGATTCACGCTGTTCATTCGCTTCAACATTTTGCTTCGATATTTTACCTCAGCATTATTAATTAACGTCAGCGTTATATATTTTCCCTCAGGTTTTGCTGTGTGATGTCGATAATCGCCTCCGCACTGAGATGTTACTGACGGGTTTTTACAGAGACTGTTTGATGAAATGAATTAAAACCCCAAGCTTTTTGTGTCAAGGTAAGTTCAGCTGAAAACGGGGGGTGGGGGGTTACCTCATTGTCCAAACATTAGTTTTTCCAGCACAGTGTAAAATGTTAGATAAAATGTGTGTATGTTAGTAAGGATAGCAGTTTATTATGTAAGATAGCATGTACAAATGCAAATTAATATCTCCCATGTCTCTGGCATACCCCTTTTCGACCACCCAGAATCCAAGGTCTGCATGTGTGTGTGTGTGTGTGTGATTTATATATATTTATATATATATATATAAATATATATATATAAATCACACACACACACACACGTTACTGTTACTCAAAAAAAAAAAAAATAGGGGTCAATTCACATCACTTCATCTGGAAAATAAATAAAAACCAGGGTTGTGTTATGCAATGTTTTATAGAAAAAAAAATAATTGTCCAGGTTTTGCAACGTTTTATGATTTGACAATATTTGTAGAATACTTAATCCATACTCATAAAATCTGCTCTTTTCAAAGTGGAAGTTACCTCAAATTCTTCTGTAATGCATACTGTATCTAGTCAAAGACTGAATGAAGTTATTCATCTCTCTACACTGAAAGTACATTTTAGACTTGCAGACCTTGGGTTCTGGGGAGTCGAAATGGGGTACCCCCAAAATGTTTTTTTCAGAAATAGCTCCATAACCACAAGAGAGAGCCAAATTCTGAATCTACATGAAAAATTACATAAATACACCCAGTTTCATCTCCATATAGCAGGTGAGTTATCTAGGAAAAGAGGATTTCAAAAAGGGGCGTGGCATGTCTCAAGGCCAAAAATCAAGATGGCTGCCATTTTTTAATGAGCGGGCGTTGGGACAAAAAAATTGGGGGGTTTTATTTTCATGCCAATACCAACAATTGGTGAAAAAATCAACAAAATCTGTGATCATGTGGTGGCACCCACTGGTTGATTTGAGATGGAATCGGCCCATACCATCTGAACCATCACGCATACTTAAAGCGAGGTTCTTGCGCTACAAACTAGCCAAATAGATGAAGGTGAAATATGCTTAACGCTAGCTCTGCGATATTTGCAAAGTCTGCGAGACGAAAGCATGGTTTTAGTAAGAGTTGACAAAGAAAGACAAAGAGTTGTCTCTAATGGCGCTTTTCCACTGCATAGTACGGCACGACACGGTTCAGTTCAACTCACTTTTGGGGGGTTTTCCACTGGGAACAGTACCTGGTACCCGGTCCTTTTTTTAGTACCACCTCAGCCGAGGTTCCAAGCGCGCCGAACTGTTACCAAAACGGGACGTGTAAACTCTGCTGGTCACTGATTGGCCGGAGAAAATCGTCATTACTGCGTCACCGAACTTGCGACACGAGACACAACAGAACCGCTATATTTAGAACAGCCAGAAAAGGATCGCACGCACCTTTTTGTGTTAACCAAAAATTTTCTTTGGCTGCCATCAGCCTCTTTTGAAACAAACTCCTTCGTCTCACTGTTAAAAACATCCACATGCCGAGAATGAAGAACACCATGCCGTCGATATGCTCCATTGTTGTGTGTTTGTTTGTTGTGCGTTTACGATGATGTCACGGCAGTAGCGGCGCCGCAACTATAACGACACGTGAATAATCCCGCCCACTCTAAAGCGGTACTAAACTGCAGTGGAAGCGCAAACCGAGCCGAACTGAGCCGAACCGAAGTGAGTTGAACTGAACCGTGTCGTGCCGTACTATGCAGTGGAAAAGAGGCATAAGTGTCTGAGTGGGTAAGTCCACGCCCTTTCCTGTGGGAGACCCGGGTTCGATCCCCGGGTGATACTGTTTTAAAATTGTTTTATTTTAATTATAGCAAAATGAAAATAAAACAAAATAAAATGTTTTATTTTGATTTTGTTTCAGCATACTATAGAAAAAACAGCAAACTCGCACACTACCAGCTTGTATTCTTTAAATTTAGGGGAGGGACGACTCAGTCTGCTGCTGTGTGTGTGTGTGTCATTATACTGATAAAGTGGTGGATTATTCAGTGAAACGAGGCTCAGCTGAAAGATGTTAGGCACATCAGTCACTTAACCCCAAATTAAAGGTATTTCTGAGTGTTATTATATAGTTGTAAAATAACATGTACAAACGATGCACACTGAATATTAAACCTATACCAGGCACAATGATTTTTAAAAATAAAAATACCAAGGAACATTTTACAGATTAAAAACAATGCAATTTATGCTATCATAAGGAAAATCTCAATTTCTTCCATTCCAAGGATTAAAAAAGGTAACAATGTCAACTTTAGAATCTGGAAGATTAAAATTACACAAATTTAAATCACTGAAAGCAGGGGCGGACTGGCCATCTAGAGTAGCGGGAGTTTTCCCGGTGGGCCGCTGGCCAGTGTGGTCCGGCCCAGTCAGTACACAAATATATAAAAAATGACGGAAGCCATAATATTGCATCTCTTTCCTAATCATATGGAGGAGTACGCGGGCGCCGCCGACAAAGAGCGTGTTGTTGCAGGAGAGAGAGAGGTTGATTTACGACAGCCTTCTCACCTCTACATTCAGATAAACTACAAATAACTGTAAAAAGCACCCCTCCCCATTCACATGCCTCTTCTAACTACTTACTGTTCTTTACAGATTTTCCTTATCGTAACATGCGTTAGATAGCTTTTTTTTTATCACTCTATACACAATACTTTGCTATTTTTATAGATGTTGAGCATCGTGAGCAAGCCCGAGATCATATTAACGTTAATTATCACCAGCCGGCACGAATAGGCGGCTCACGAGTAACGTGAGTTGGGCGCACACCCATCGATTTGACTATCGTTACTCGCTCACTCCGTAGGCTCCCTGAATAGGCGGGAAAGGGATGGAGCTGCGAATTCGTGCCGGCTGGCGATAATTAACGTTAATATGATCTCGGACTTGCTCCACATTATAAAAGCAAGGCACTACTAGCAAAGCCTAACTAGGGGGAGGATGCCTAACTAGTGAGCGAGGAGCAATATTGATTTGGGCGCACGCCGTGACAGGCTGAAAAAAAACTATTGTCCTCAAAAATGTAACAGATGAGGACTCGGATTAATGTGCAAAAAATATATAATAAAACTATATAAGACTACATAGCCTTTATAAGACTCTACCTTAAGCGCACTTAAAACATTTTATTTAGTTTTATCTTAATTTTGCTATAATTAAAATAAAACAATTTTTAAACATCACCCGGGATTCGAACCGGCGCTTTGTAGATCTCTGGCCGAGCGCTCTAACCGCTGCACCAATCGGGCACTTAGACACAACACACCCCAGTCACGTTAATAAGCCACTCGACTTCTTTGAAAGCAAGCTCTAGATAAGTGACGAAGTAAGCCTGTTGTAATAATAACTTTGTGTTATTTGATCTTATTGGTTTAGAAATTTATATTTCAATAAAACCCTACACACTTCTTTTCTAATTACACGTGATAAAATCTAAAGGCTCACTGTGTTAATATTTATTGTGCTTAAATTTGATCCTAATAAGATTTAATTTAATTTGAATTCTACATTTGTACTGTAATTTTAGTACTGTGATTATTGATTCGGTCAACTACAGTGTTTCACTTGATGCTATCGGCTACTACGTGTAGTTCTAATGGAGCGCATCTCATTAAGCCGGCAGAGAATGAACTAAGGCATGAGGCGTCAGTCTGTAGTTATAGCGCCACTCAGTGGTAAAAGCCAGCAAATGCACATACCCCAATGCGGCGGCGACGGTAAATACGACGCTCCGATTACGTGGCCACTGTATGTATGTGTGTGTGTGTGTGTGTGTGTGTGTGTGTGTGTGTGTGTGTGTGTGTGTGTGTGTGTGTGTGTGTATATATATAAAATATAAGTTGTGTGCCTACCGACAGTTACAACTATTTATCTTTTAAAATTATGATCACTAGTTTCCATGAAAAATGCTTGTGAAGTAAAAACCCTTGCTTGAAATGTTCTCTTGCCATCTGCAAACCTCTGTGCCAGTGAGGATGCTCAAAAGATCCTGGAGTCAGGGACAGAGCCTGGCCATTTTGCCTCAACATTAGTAATTAGGCAGTTGCTGTCACAGATCATCTGAACACAGAGAGTGGATTTAGTGATATAGCATATTTTGTCAATATATGAATTGATGAACAATGTCAAATTCAGAGCTAAATCCCTCTACTGACAATGTATGGAGTTATTGCCAATCTACAGACCTGTACATTGAGGCTATGGAAAGATTTCCTGTTCACATAGTCCGCCTCAGTTGGTCCAGCTGGGGCCTGTATTCTGATGTGGGTGCCGTCCACAGCACCCAAGACATTGTGAAAACCTGAGGAACAAATTTAGCTTAATACAGGCATATCAATTTTTAAGTCTACTTTAACTGTCACATACCTGCAATTGCATAAAAGTTCTCCTTGATCCTATGTGTTGGTAGATGGCCAGGAAAGGTGATATAAATATTTAAATACTGCATCAGAGAAAGGTAGACCATCCTTATTTCACGGCATACGGTTGCTTTAGCCAAATGCTCAGCATCACCAACACTGTAGAGGAATTTCCCACTGGCGAAGAAACGCATTGCAATACAGACAGATTGCACTGTGGTCAGGCATTGACTTCGCCGTGTGGGTTTGCTGAGGTGTGGTTCCAACAGCTCATATAGGTAGACTATGCTGGGTCTGCTGAACCGGTATCTCCCACAGATAGTCATCTGGGAAGGCAAGAGGGTTTACTCTGTCCCTAAAGACCCTTGGGGCTGGTGTAATAAGGCTTTTTTTGTGTAACTGTCATTGCATTTCATGTTTGACCTTTTTTAATATGCTTATGTTTTTTTTTTAATTATTTTGGGATAATTCAAATGCTGAAACATGATTTTTATAGGCTTAATTTTTTATTACATGACATGATTACTGGGAGCGCGGAAATTATACTGACGGAACGATCTTTAGGGAATTTGTTCCCACACGTCGGAGATTCTTTGAGACACCGATTAAATAAGCGAGACAGTTAACCTGCCCCGGACCAGGTTAATTTGCCAGCATAAGTTGCTGGGGTAACTGAGTTTGAACTTTAAGTTTGATTTATGAAACCGAATCTACCAAAAATAAACCTGACTAACCGAAATAAGCCTGGCTTATACTCTAATCTTGGTTTATGGAACAGCCCCCAGAGCTGAGTTTTTAGTCAGACTTGGATGATTACAGCGACACTTGGCGAGTTCTCAGTAAAGAGTAACTTCAGCTTGAAAGATATCCAAATGTCTCCTGGTCCCTGTTTCGACAAAGGGAAAAAATAAAGTTTCCAACACTAATCTGAACAGAGCCAAATTCAATGTGACCACTTTCACATAACATCATAGACAGTCAGCCTAAGAAACAGATTTGTAACACAACATTCCTGACCTTGTTAATGAGTAATTAATTAAAAAAATATTTTACTTAAAATAAAAAAACTTAATATTCTTAGGTACTGCCCTTGTGAAAATAATATATTTTTTTCCCTCCCCAGATAACACATTTTCCCCAAGTCTTCTCTTGCCCCTGATGTGTTCACTGCACTTAGATTTACCTCCAAAAACACTTCAAGATATGGCCTTTAAAGGAAGTACTAAGAAAACATTATCTGGTCATCGTAAGACAAATCATGAAGAAATGATGAACCAAAATTACCAGTGCTCAGATTGTGGGAAGAGATTTAGTGACTCAAGTCGTCTGAAAAGACATCAGCGCAGTCACACAGGAGAGAGGCCGTATCACTGCACACAGTGTGGGAAGAGATTTAGTAACTCAAGTCGTCTGAAAAGACATCAGCTCGTTCACACAGGAGAGAAGCCGTATCACTGCGCAAAGTGTGGGAAGAGTTTTTCTACTTCTACTTATCTCCAAACACACGAGCGCATTCACACTGGAGAGAAGCCGTATCACTGCTCACAGTGTGGGAAGAGTTTTACTGCATCTACTAATTTTCAAAGACACCAGCGCATTCACACTGGAGAGAAGCCGTATCACTGCGCACAGTGTGGGAAGAGTTTTACTGTAGCTACTAATTTTCAAACACACCAGCGCATTCACACTGGAGAGAAGCCGTATTACTGCACGCAGTGTGGGAAGAGTTTTTCTACTTCTCGTTCTCTGCAAACACACCAGCGCATTCACACTGGAGAGAAGCCGTATCATTGTGCACAGTGTGGGAAGAGTTTTACAAGGGCTGATTACCTACGAAAACACCAGCACATTCACACGGGAGAGAAGCCGTATCACTGCGCACAGTGTGGAATGAGTTTTCCAAGGGCTGACTACCTACGAAAACACCAGCGCATTCACACAGGAGAGAAGCCGCATCACTGCACACAGTGTGGGAAGAGTTTTTCTACTTCTAGTTCTCTGCAAGGACACCAGCGCATTCACACTGGAGAGAAGCCGTATTACTGCTCACAGTGTGGGAAGAGTTTTAGGCATGCAGGTCAATTCAAAAGACACCAGTGCTTTCACGCAGGAGAGAATCCATAACACAATCTCAGTACGGACAGTGTTGTATGCACTGCAGTCACTCCTAAATATACTGCCTGTCAACATTTCATCAGAAGGGTCAATTTATTGGGCTGCATCAAGCTAAGAAAGAGATTTGAAATTACGGGAAAAGGATTAATAAACCATAAAGAAATATAAATACTTGGAAGGATAGTGCTGAACCATCAACTTTTATGGAACACATATCGGGGAAAAAATAATGAATTGAGACCACAAACACTTGTATAAAGTTACCTTTTTTGTTGTTGTTGATTTTTTTTGCCATGTATGTTTAGTAGTGGAAGGAAAGAAAACATTTCCATACACACATAATGTGATGACAACTCACAGGATTGGGATTAAACAGCTGTGTGTCCTTAAAAAAACCACTTGATAGCGAGAACCATCAGAAAGACTTGAATTTGATGATCATAAAGATTTGACATTGGAGCAATGGAGAAAGGTCATGTGGCCTGATAATTCCAGATTGATAAATTCCAGATTGATGGGTGCATCAGGGTAAGTGAGGAATCATGTAAATGCAATTCCATTTTATTTATATAGCACTCTTGAAAAAATGAAAAGAAATTTTGTGGAAGTGTGTATGTGTGAGAAAAATGTGTCTAGATGATGAGATTGTCCCCTATAAAAGCCTCTGGAGGCAGTGTTGTACTCTTAAAAACTGAACTGCTGGGTCACTATTGAATACTAAACATTCCTATGGTTTTTATTGACTTTTTGCCACATAACTTCGCAAAGTTTTTGTGATCTCCATTTGTTCTGTTTTGTTTCCCATTGTTTGAGTTGATCTTTTGCCTAACTGCCACGTAGTGTTCTCTTTAAGGAACTGCTGATAATTTATAAACCAGGAAGTGAGTAGCTGAGCGCATGGCTGATGTATAAGATTCAATGTTTTTTTGGGGGATAATCCTCATCAATCCTTGTTTTTGAAGAATTTGAAGGGAAATGGCTGTAAGTTTACCTTTGCGTGATGTATAATTTTGGTATTAATGTGTGAAGTTAATAGAATGTTGTCATTTATAAACATGTTATCTTAAGCCTTTTCATTGCAAATGTTTAATAGAAAGTCTGTAAAATTAACAGCAGTCTTGTTACCTGAATTATTAATCATAATTTTAGTTTAGTTAAACATGTTTCAGTCATGTTATTAATAATAGATTTTACAGTGAAACCTCGGATTGCGGGTAACGTGGTCTGCGAGTGTTGTGCAAGATGTGCAAAGATTTTTAGAAAAATGTCTTGGTTCCTCCCCTTCTCGGTTTTAGCGCGCATCTCTGGTATAATCAACATCCGTGCACGTGTGTACTGTTTACTATAACACTGACCACATGTATGCGCGTACAACATCTTTTTATTTTGTGTTTGTATGTGTAAAGCGTGCATGTAAAGCATTAGAAAGTCTCATTAAATCAAATTCAAATTTTATTCGTCTCATACACAGTACGATATGCAGTGAAATGCTTACATGACCGCCAGTGACCTTAAAAAGAGAATTAAAATTGGAGAGGATAAAGATACCTTTTCTTTCTCTCCCTGGGTCATCATGCCGTTGTGTGCGCGCACATGTAATGTGACACCGTGCCCCTTCACACACACCTTCTCTCGCCTTTACACACAAGCTCTCTGCTCTACACAGAAACACTGCTCTGTCGCGATTCTTTTCAAACGTAAAGTGCAGGTAATTTTTTTTTTACCTTTCAATAGTGATTGTTTCTTGCTAATTTTCTCCGATAAAACAGTCTTTCCTTTAGTGTTTGTATGAAATAAGAGAGAAGGAAGTGTTACTGTGTAAGATGAGAAGGGGGGGGGGGCTGATTCCTCCTGTCCTCTTACTTTAGCTTCTCACACACACACACACACAGCACCTGCGCGTACAAATGGAAATACTTATCTGTTGGGGGTTTTATTTTTAAAGGTAAAGTGCAGGTTAGTTTGTTTTGTTTTTGTATTAATTACTATTATTATTATTTTTGGGGGGCTTTGGAAGAAATAGTTTCCATTATTTCTTATGGGAAAATTTTATTTACTAGTGTTTTGAAATACGAGCCTGCTTCTGGAACAAATTGTGCTCATAATCCAAGGTTCCACTGTATTTGTTTTCCTTTAATTTCACTCTGATCTCTATACTCTTTCATTGTATAGTTGATTCAAGTTTTAATAAATGCTGTTCTTGAAACTTTGAACATCTTTCAACTTTGTAGTGGATGGAGTTTAGCTTGCTGTCAAATTTCATAAAGGGGAAAACAGGACGTGAAGGGAGGATAATGCACCATTCATGATTTTCCCGACGTTTCCTCAACAAAGTTAATGGTTCTGCACTATCCATCCAAGTATTGATAATTTCTTAACCTTTTTCCAGTAATGCTAAATATCTTTAGTTTTCTGAGTTTCACAGCTGTGAAAACAGAAATCATATTGGTCGTTTCCATTCAGGGTTTCCGCGGAATCTTTAAAATTACAAATTTTTAGGCCTTAGACTTTTTAAGTCTTAAATTTGCTGTTCTAGGTCTTAAATATTTTTTCACAGGTCTTATTTTTCCGACGTCCATGTAAAGCTCATTTTAATAAATTTTTCAGCAAACGACAGCCATCAGCCAATTCTGCCAACTATCTGGTGGCTCCACGCTGCCTAACGTTAGGCAAGGCCCATACTGCAGCTCCGCGACCCCCGTGAGTGACCTCCGTGTCGCTTTTGGATCAGAGCCAACGCTTAAAGCAGAAGTGCTCTGGGTCCTCCACGTCGTGACTAGACACCAGTCCTATAGTGCGAATGAGGAAATCGGTGAATTGTTTCAGACAATGTTTCCGGACTCCGTCTTATGTAAAACGTCTTACATTGCGCGTTTTGGACTAGTGGATTTTATCAAGAGAGACCTAATTTCGAAAGTGACCGGACCGTTTGTGCTGATGTTTGACGAAAGTCTTTTCATATTGTTTACACTACTTTCCTTTTGTTAAAATTATTTAAGAAATAATTTCATTGTATTTTAATTCCACTTATTTTTCCTCAGGAGTGTGTGGCTCCCCTTGACCTAAGAAAACTGGTGTCCATTTCAATGGATGGGGCCCAATGTGAATTTTAAATGTTTTGAACTCTTCCAAGAGGAGGCTGAAGGCAAGGCTGGCAGTAAGATGGCTCAGCTAATAACGAAGTCAAATGCTTTGAGGTGGGCCAGCAAGAAGAAATCAGCTGAGCTCAAGAACATTGAGGAAGAGATTCTGGCCAAGGAAGAAGAGCTGAGATTAATGTAGCACCCACACACAGTGCATACACACTACAGATTTGTGCTAAGCTGTTTGTATGTTGTTTTTTGTATTTCAACAATGCATCTAACCTGTTTTCAGCACTGTTGCAATAAATGTATGTAATTCTGCATTTTCTTTTGTATTTTTGATGCTGTGATATAGGTCTTAAATTTAATTCATATTGGTCTTAAAAAGGTCTTTAAAAGTCTTAAATTTGACATTATGAAACCTGCAGAAACCCTGGATTTGTATTGCGCATTCTTTTTTTAGTGTTGAATTACCATTTAAATTTATTAAAATGAGCTTTACATGGACATCGGAAAAATAAGACCTGTGAAAAAATATTTAAGACCTAGAACAGCAAATTTAAGACTTAAACAGTCTAAGGCCTAAAAGTTTTGTCTGACACTAAAATCTCCGACCTCAGTCCTGACAGACATGTGCCTCAAACCCATCTCTGTCATCTTCTCACAGACCAAGATGCTTTATCAAACCATTTTACCTCTTTTTTCGGATTTTCTCCCTAATTTAGTTGTGTCCAATTCCTCCCCGTCACTAGGGGACTCCCACATTAAGGCCTACTATACCCCTCAGTCCGGAGGGCTGAAGATTATCACGTGCTTCCTCCGAACCACGTGACGCCAGCCAACCGCATCTTTTTGGAACTGCTCGCTCATTCGCCGTTGGGTGCGGCGCTATCCGCTCCTCCCTCTTGCATTAGCTCACAGACACCCCTGATTGGCTGTAGAGCCGCAATTAATGTGAGAGCACTAAGTACCTTTCATCCCTCCCCTCAGCTGCAAGAGGTTACATCATCATCTGGGGATCGAACTTATTATTTTTGACTTTCTGAAACTGAGACTGTAAGACATGCACTGTAAACCCGGATAGTACTACTTACTTAAAAAGATTATCCATGTAGCAATTAAAACTTGCCATTTAGTTATCCCAGCTGAAAACGTATGAGTTTTTATAACGAGTAATGAGGTTTTCATTTAAACTGACTTTGTTTTTGAGTATACAGTACTTTGGCAGACTCAACATTATTTGAGTATTCAAAGAGACGCAGCGTCTGACATCTTAGGGGGCTTCAAAAGACCAAGATGACTGCATTTATCAGGAAGAGGAATTTTCGTGCGAAACTGGTAAGTTAATTAATCTTTTAAGATATTAAACAAATAAAAATGGCTTTAGCAGACTTCTAACGGAATTCAGGGAACTGAGTGTTCACTGTTAGCTTAAGTTAGGTATGTCTACCGGTTGCCAGCTAATTACATTAAGGTAACTTGGAGTCTAATTAATTAAACTGCAGACGACGTGTAGGTATCATTAACTTGCACTTTGCCATATTTATAATTTAGTTTTTAATAAACAATTATGTCTGGGTGTTGGGTAAAGTATGTTCGGGTCATAAAGTTATCTCTAATTAAAAAAAAAAAAACATGCTAGCATACTTGTTTTTTTTTTTTATCCAGCAGGTCGGTTTGCAGAAGATATATGAAGTAGATTAACTGAACCTATTATACCAGAGGTTCTCAACTTTCTGGACCTAAAGCCCCCCCCCCCCCCCCAAACCTCCCCTATCATCTGCCGCCGCCCCCCCCTCCACCCCATACACACACCTTATAAATCCTTTGATTGATAGATAATTTTTTTTTTTTTTGTAATTTTTCCCATACTATTCTTAGCTTTTATAATTTTCAAAATAACTATTACGAGTTTTAGGAAACTAAATAGACAGAAATAGTTTTTATTAGTTTTTTTTCATACTTAACTTTTATGATTTTTAAAATAACTTTTATGAGTTTTATACAAGTACAGTGGTGTGAAAAACTATTTGCCCCCTTCCTGATTTCTTATTCTTTTGCATGTTTGTCACACTTAAATGTTTCTGCTCATCAAAAACCGTTAACTATTAGTCAAAGATAACATAATTGAACACAAAATGCAGTTTTTAAATGAAGGTTTACGTTATTAAGGGAGAAAAAAACTCCAAATCTACATGGCCCTGTGTGAAAAAGTGATTGCCCCCTTTGTTAAAAAATAACTTAACTGTGGTTTATCACAACTGAGTTCAATTTCTGTAGTCACCCCCAGGCCTGATTACTGCCACACCTGTTTCAATCAAGAAATCACTTAAATAGGAGCTACCTGACACAGAGAAGTAGACCAAAAGCACCTCAAAAGCTAGACATCATGCCAAGAAATTCAGGAACAAATGAGAACAAAAGTAATTGAGATCTATCAGTCTGGTAAAGGTTATAAAGCCATTTCTAAAGCTTTGGGACTCCAGCGAACCACAGTGAGAGCCATTATCCACAAATGGCAAAAACATGGAACAGTGGTGAACCTTCCCAGGAGTGGCCGGCCGACCAAAATTACCCCAAGAGCGCAGAGACGACTCATCCGAGAGGCCACAAAAGACCCCAGGACAACATCTAAAGAACTGCAGGCCTCACTTGCCTCAATTAAGGTCAGTGTTCACGACTCCACCATAAGAAAGAGACTGGGCAAAAACTGCCTGCATGGCAGATTTCCAAGGCGCAAACAACTTTTAAGCAAAAAGAACATCAAGGCTCGTCTCAACGTTGCTAATAAACATCTCAATGATTGCCAAGACTTTTGGGAAAATACCTTGTGGACCGACGAGACAAAAGTTGAACTTTTTGGAAGGTGCGTGTGCCGTTACATCCGGCGTAAAAGTAACACAGCATTTCAGAAAAAGAACATCATACCAACAGTAAAATATGGTGGTGGTGGTGTGATGGTCTGGGGTTGTTTTGCTGCTTCAGGACCTGGAAGGCTTGCTGTGATAGACGGAACCATGAATTCCACTGTCTACCAAAAAATCCTGAAGGAGAATGTCCGGCCATCTGTTCGTCAACTCAAGCTGAAGCGATCTTGGGTGCTGCAGCAGGACAATGACCCAAAACACACCAGCAAATCCACCTCTGAATGGCTGAAGAAAAACAAAATGTAGACTTTGGAGTGGCCTAGTCAAAGTCCTGACCTGAATCCTATTGAGATGTTGTGGCATGACCTTAAAAAGGTGGTTCATGCTAGAAAACCCTCAAATAAAGCTGAATTACAACAATTCTGCAAAGATGAGTGGGCCAAAATTCCTCCAGAGCGCTGTAAAAGACTCGTTGCAAGTTATCGCAAACGCTTGATTGCAGTTATTGCTGCTAAGGGTGGCCCAACCAGTTATTAGGTTCAGGGGGCAATTACTTTTTCACACAGGGCCATGTAGGTTTGGATTTGTTTTCTCCCTAAATAATAAAGCCCCTCATTTAAAAACTGCATTTTGTGTTTACTTGTGTTATCTTTGACTAATAGTTAAATGTGTTTGATGATTAGAAACATTTTGTGTGACAAACATGCAAAAGAATAAGAATTCAGGAGGGGGGCAAATATTTTTTCACACCACTGTATATACAATGACAGATGGCTAGACCGTTATGGAACATGTCATCAAAATTGTAACTATTGTAACTATTTTGAACAAGAGAACTTAAAGTAGTATGAGTTGTAATGTGTAAACGCTAAATAACGTGTAAGTATGTGAAGCTGCATTTAGTTTGTTGCATTCTACAAGCATTCGCATACTATCCGCCCTAAATAATATTCAGTAGGCAGATATACGAATTGGGACGCAGGGTGCGTCTGCCTCTCAGCCATGACACCATTAAAGAAATCAGTGGGACTTGCTTATTTTTACAAAGAAGTGCAATTCGCGGTTCAGTGTTGGACAGCGCAAGCCTCAGTTCGTCTTCCACCTGGAGCCGATTTCGGTACTTTGTTTTCAAAGCCGTCAATTTTGAAAACCCAGCCTCGCACAGATAAGTTGAGGCGAATGGAAGAAGTAATTTTATGGCGTCGTCAGATAACTGAGGATATTCCAAATAGTGTTCGGGACTCAGACACAGTCTCAGTGTTTAAGTCTAGGCTAAAAACCTATTTATTTAACCAAGCATTTTATAAATAGATTTGCCATAAGGTAAAGGAGCAGATCTGGGGGACTCATGGACGTAGAGTATTATGGTGAACTGGTATGTTTAGATGCTGTCTTCCTCAGTCTCATTTGATCACTCAGGTTTGTTGACGGTGAGGTGATTGTTTGCTTTACATCTCAGGGAGCCCTCATGTTTGTGTTTCCTTCTGGCTCTCCCTTTTAGTTATGCTGTCATAATTAGTCCTGCCGGAGTCCCTGCTTGCACTCTACAGTAAACATACATTCACGTTAGACATTGTGACTGTGACCATACCTAATTGCAATCTCTCCTCCTCTTCTCTTCCTCCCCCTCTTTCTCTTTCCTCTCTCCCCCTGTCTCCCCCTTTCACTCTTTCTCTCTCTCTCTCTGTCGAGCTACACATGTGGTTCCTGAGCTGCCAGTGATCCAGACTCCCTCTGCCCTTCGGACCTGTCTGATCCATCCTGGTGCCCGGTTTCTGGTTGGAGGTCTCACCGCATGGATGCCCCGTGTGTCTCTTTAGGATGCGTCTGGTGTCTGGGGATGATTCTCTATACTTAAAAGACGGTTCTGGCCTCGACTGGTGTGGTCAGCTGTTTCTCTGAGGACTTGACAATTCGATAGTTCAGGACTGGAACTTTCTACAAGTCTATCTGAGTCTCGAATAACTACTGGACTCCATTTTACATCAAGTATTATAACATCAATTAACATCAACTATTATAGCTGAACCTAACACTTAACACTATATAAATGCAGATCATTTCCTGCTATCTGTTTCACCCAGATGAGGATGGGTTCCCTGTCGAGTCTGGTTCCTCTCAAGGTTTCTTCCTATTACCGTCTCAGGGAGTTTTTCCTTGCCACTGTCGCCCTCGGGCTTGCTCGCCAGGGAATATCTGAACATTTTGATTCATACACATTCACATTCCATACAAACTTAAATAATTCTTTTGATTGTGTAAAGCTGTTTTGAGACAATGTCAATTGTTAAAAGCGCTATACAAATAAAATTGAATTGAATTGAATTGAATATTCAGGCATCACGCTCAACCAAAATGACGGCAGAGAGGAGTCTCAGAGTCTCGTGTCGCAGTGGAAGGTCTTTTCCTGGGCAGATAAAGGGATCTCTGATCAAAGCAAATGGACTGAAATCCTCAGTGAAATAACAGCCGTGTTGTTTTAGTCCCTCTACATGCTGAGCGACTGTATCAATCAAAGGAGAGATATTTATCCCTGTCTCTTGCACACAGTCAGCGAAGTTGGGGAAATGTCAACATTTTTATTAATCAGACTATCACCTGAAAGGTGAAATGCAATAAAATGCATCCAATGCCCAAATAATGCATTGTCTGTTTTTTCTTGAAAACAATTTGCACACCACTTCCGATCTTTCCACGCCCCCCCCCCCCCGTTGAGAACCACTGTATTAGACTCTTCACGTGAACCTGGATGAAAAAAAAAATAAAAAAAAACTTTTGTCTGGAGCATGAAGAGAAAAAAACTTTCTATTAAATACTTTAAATACTCTTAACAACATAACTTTACCTTGATTGAAAATTTAAACGTTGTTGTTTTTGTTTTTTTTAATAGGAGTGTTTGGTAATGATTTGGTCATTTTAGATATGCTTCTGTGACTCACATGTAATTTACTTACAGGTTAAGTTATTCATGAGTAACTTTGATTAGCATTATGTATGGAAATTACTTAATAAATAAGCATATCTTTGTCCTTAATGTGTCACCTGATCATTTAAAATTATAATTGTTTTAAATGTTCTTGTAGGTTTAAGTGGACAAGAAGCTTAAAACCATATCCATGATAGTAAGAATTCTGTAAATATTTTAACTATATATACAATCTTTTACTGACTTAAAAGGGAAAATGTTTAAGTATTCATTTAAGATCTAATGGGAGATATTCCTTGGTTGTGGTGGGTCAGGGTATCTTACAGTGTGTGTGTATATATTTCTTATCATATTCTAGCACAGGATAATTCCATCATTGCAATTTTTAAGATGCAGTGTTATCCAAAAAGCAATTAAATGAAAATTCCATTACAGTAGAACCTCGAATTACAAGCATAATTCATTCCGGAAGTGGGCTCGTATTTCAAAACAATCGTAAACCAATTTAATTTTCCCATAAGAAATAATGGAAACTTAAATTATTCGTTCTTCAGCCCAAAAAAATAAATACATAAACATAATTTATACAAAATATAAATTATTAAAAATAAAACAAATTAACCTGCACTTTACTTTTCAAAAAAGTCAAAAATAAATCCCGACAGATAAGTGTTTGTGTGTGTGAGGCTAGAGTAAGTGGAGACTCTTCCTTTCAGCCCCTCCTGTCTCCCCCTTCTCATCTTACACAGTAAAACTTTCTTCTTTCATCTGAATTAAACACACACACATTAACGGAAAGACTGTTGTTCACTCCTAAATTATTAAAGCTTTTCCCAGTGTAACAGCCCGTTAATTCATGCTTGTGTAATGATGAGATGGACAAACTGCTCGATGCCCGTTCTTTTATTTGCTGCATTGTCCGGCTATGGTACAAACTTTCGGGTGGATCCTGCACTTAAATCCAACAAAAAAAAAACTACTGAAGAACAAAACTCAGGCTCTATATCCTAGCTTACATCTCGCATTTGCGTTCAAACACACCGGACTGCATTACCCACAATGCTGGATAAATGCAGAGGGTTGTCAGGAAGGGCATCCGACCTAAAACATTTGCCAAATCAATGATGCTAATCAGAAATATAATTCCCATAACGGATCGGTCGTGGCCCAGGTTAACAATGACCGCCACTGGTGCTGTTGACTTATAGAGTGCCGGTGGAAATTGGGCTACTGTTGGTCGAAGAAGTAGAGGAGGAAGGTGTGTTAAAAAGGAGAGAGAGAAGAGAAGCAAGAGTTTAGGAGTGATAATAGGGACCTTGAATGTTGGGACCATGACCGGGAAGGGAAGAGAGTTGGTTGATATGATGCAGAGAAGGAAGATGGATATACTGTTGTTACGTCCCTGACACATATATATATATCTATATCATTTATATTCTGTGTTGCCTGCTCTCTTGGGTGTGTTTCCCTCTCTCTGTATTTAAAACAGGTTTAATTGGCCTCTACCATGGAGAGGGGTGCTGATTGGAGGATCAGTCAGTGATGTGTGCCTTACTCCCGCCTCCTGTACCTCCATTGGACAAGCACTTCCTGAACATGTGTGCCTTACTCCCTCCTCCTGTGTTGCCATTGGACTAGCACTTTGTGCAGCTGTATTTAAACGGCATCCTGCCTGCTGCTCGAGAGACAACTGCTTGACTTGTTATGGTGTTTTGCTGGTGTATATTTGACTTATTGTGTATCGACATTTGCTGCCCTTTTCGACCTCGATTTTTGCTATTGCCCTTTGTACATAACTTTGTATACTGTGTAAATATCATCGTGTATATAGTGGAAAGTAGGGAGTCGATGCCCTTTTTGTTCCCCCCCCTTTTCTCCTGGTTATGCTAGTCAGGGAGTTGGGTAAGACTCGATGTATTTTGGTATGTTTTTGTTGTTAGGTCAGTGGTTCTCAAACTTTTTCTGTCGTTTCTACGTTGTTACTTATCTTTGCATAATTGACCCCATGTTTATTAGCTGCTCAGCAATCGTTTGTAGTGTTTTTGCACTGGCCAATTCTGTATGCAACTTTGAATGAAGCCATTTGTGCTTCGCTGTCCACTGATTCAGATTTTACCATGCGATTATCCTGCTGTCAGTATTCTGCCAGCTTTCTTTGAAAGAAGTCGAGTGGCTTATTAACATGACTGGAGTGTGTTGTCTCTATTGCCTCTTTTCCACTGCATAGTACGGCACAGCACGGTTCAGTACAGTTCGGTTCGGCTCAGTTCGGCTCGGTTTGCGCTTACATTGCAGTTTAGTAGCGCTTTAGAGTGGGCGGGATTATTCATGTGTCGTTATAGGCGCGGTGCTGCTACTGCCGTGACATCATCGTAAACGCGCCACCACACAACAATGGAGCATATCGACGGCATGGTGTTCTTCATTCTCGGCATGTGGATGTTTTTAACAGCGAGACGAAGGAGTTTGTTTTAAAAGAGGCTGATGGCAGGCAAAGAAAATTTTTGGTTAATACAAAAAGGTGCGTCCGATCCTTTGCTGGCTGTTCTAAATATAGCGGGTCTGTTGTGTCTCGTGTCGCAAGTTCAGTGATGCAGTAATGACGATTTTCTCCGGCCAATCAGTGACCAGCGGAGTTTACACGTCACGTTTTGGTAACGGTTCGGCGCGCTTCGAACCTAGGTGGTACTAAAAAAAAGGACCAGGTACTGTTCCCAGTGGAAAACCCCTCAAAAGTGAGTTGAACTGAACCATGTCGTGCCATACTATGTAGTGGAAAAGTGCCATAAGTGTCTTCCTAGTTTGTTGTGTCTCATGCGGTCTGCTGCCAGCAGTTTAAGACACAAAACGCACACGGGTCTCTCTTCTGCCCCCACCATCCCCACCATGAATCCAAGCTCAAGATAGGCTTCTAAAATTTGGATAGGATTCCAAAATCTTCTATCATGGTAGAAGCATATATATATATATATATATATATATATATATATATATATATATATATACACACACATCTCAATATAGCAATTTGTATCTGAAAATGCATAAATAAAAATTTAAACACAAAGAAACTGTTTTACATAATGTAATTTTATTTAAACTGAATTGCTGAGGTTTGTTGCTTTTTTTTTTTTTTTTTACTTTGGCCATATTCGTTTGGATGCTTGGATTTCAGATGATAGAAAAGGTTTGACGTGTTTCCACCACTTGTTAAAACAGTGCACTTGTGTACCTTCCAAATCACGTTCATCTTATTCGTATCACTTTTCTTATACCCAAACCAATTCCACAACACAGACGAGGCACCTTTTTTCTTTACAATCTCCTCGTTGTTGGTTTCGTCACATGTAAGCAAACTCATTGCTGCTGCACCGTCTTCTTCCATTGTCGAAGTGTATGTGAAGCCAATACATCAAAAGTGGGACGAAACCGTGGCACCCGATTGAACCAAATATCTGCGCAAATACAGTGCAGCGCGACTATCTAGATAGCGCAGTGATAATCTGGTTTATTTTGCGCAGCCCGGTGGATCGTGCAGCGCCGCTCGAATCACAAACCTGCGCGACTCAATTCATATGAAATGTCAGGACTGTTTAATATTGTTTCCGCCTTTCCATGCCTGGTTTGTACGTGCGCATCCCAGCGGGGTAAAATGTATTTTGATGGTCAGCGCGGTCTACATTTACATTTACATTTAGGCATTTGGCAGACGCTCTTATCCAGAGCGACTTACATTTTTATTCTCATTACAAATCTGAGCAGTTGAGGGTTAAGGGCCTTGCTCAAGGGCCCAACAGTGGTAACTTGGTGGTTGTGGGGTTTGAACCTGGGATCCGTTATTGTTCTTAGTCTCTGCCACACGCTCCTAGACGTCACACTGTTGGAGTTGTGATTCTAGTTTCCTCCCGTAGCGCTGCTTCTCCTCTTTCACCGCCTTCCGGACATTGTATGTCGCAGCCTTGTATGGGTCCATGTCCCCCAACGCAAGTCCCGCGTTGTAGGCTGCGGTGCGAGATGTCAGAGCGTCGCGGATGGTTTTATCCACCCACGGCTTCTGGTTGGGAAACGTTTTGATGGTCTTTTTCTCCATGGTATCATCCGCTAGTTTCCTGATGAATCCCACAACCGCTTCCGTAAACACACTGACGTCATCAGACCCGTTTCTGAACATGCCCCAGTCTGCAACATCGAGTGCATCCTGTAACGCGGCCACCGATTTGTCCGTCCAGCGGGCGACCTCCCTCTGAACCAGATCTTCCTGTTTCAGCCTTTGATTGTATTTTGGCATGAGGAAGATGGCGATGTGGTCGGATTTACCAAACGGAGGGCGAGATTTCGCCTTGTAGCCGTCCTTGACCATAGTGTAACAATGGTCCAATGTCCTTTCGCCCCTGGTGGGGCAGGTGATATGCTGATGAAAGTTCGGTGCTGCAGCTTGCATAAGGCAGTGTCCGTGTCCGCTTGTGGTGGAATATAAACGGCACTGATTATGACCGATGTAAACTCCCGAGGTAGATAAAAACAATGACACGTGATGGTCAGTAGTCCCAGATTTGGTGTGCAGGAGCGTGTAAGAGGAACTACGCTCGTGCTGTTGCACCAGCTGTTGTTCACCATTAAACACACGCCGCCTCCCCTTGACTTTCCCGAGTCCCGTGTCCTGAACCCGAGAAAAACTCGGCCGGCTGGATGGCGTGGTCCGGCACTGCTAGGTTCAGCCATGTCTCGGTGAAGCAGAGGAGATTGCAGTCCCGAATGTTTCTCTGGAACTTTACCCTGGCCCTGAGGTCATCAATCTTGTTCTCCAGTGACTGGACATTGGCGAGCTGGATGCTAGGCAGAGGTTCTTCCGAACCATAGTCCAATGCCTTAACCACTGAGCTACCACTGGCCCTATCTATTTCTGTCAGAGTCGCACAGCGCTGCCCAGTAGATCGCGCAGGTTTCAATTCAATTTACTTTTATTCATGATCCATTTATTTGTGTGTGATTTGTTTTGAGCGTACACTCATTATCAATAAAGAAAAGCATGAATTAGAAAAGGTACTTTCCTATTATTTTCCACTAATTTCCTCCCATTCATTCCGCCCCACCTGTCATGTCTGTATTCCCCACTAGTGGGGCGCGCCCCACACTTTGAGAACCACTGGGTTAGGTAGACTTTTGTGACTCTAGTTAGTGGGTTTGGTTTATTATTTTGGCATTGTTGGCTCCTGAAGATATTACCATCTTTGTAAATTTTTTTGTACATGGAATTAAACTGCAGTTGATCTCAACCCCGCGTTTATTTCCTCATTTATCTTCTTTCCTTTTCCTAATTTATTTTATTGTCTGTTGCGGCATGACCCTAGACCAGGACGTAACAGAATTGGGGGCTCGTCCATTGTTTTGTTTATCTGCTGGTTTTTGGTTTGTTTGTTTTTGGCTATAGGAGGTGTCTGTGTTTGTCACTAAATTTAATTTAGACCAATTTGTTATTTGTCCTTCAGTGCTGCATTTTGAAAGGTGCAGGAAGGATGACTTATTGTTGCTTGTTGACTTTTACAGCATCTCGGTCCCACGGAGCGCGAATTCAATTCAGTTTTATTTGTATAGCTCTTTTAACAATTGACATTGTCTCAAAACAGCTTTACACAATCAAAAGAATTATTTAAGTTTGTATGGAATGTGAATGTAAATGAATCAAAAATGTTCAGATAGTCCCTGGTGAGCAAGCCCGAGGGCAACAGTGGCAAGGAAAAACTCCCTGAGATGGTAAGAGGAAGAAACCTTGAGAGGAACCAGACTCAACAGGGAACCCATCCTCATCTGGGTGAAACAGATAGCAGGAAATGATCTGCATTTATACAGTGTTAAGTGTTAGGTTCAGCTATAATAGTTGATGTTAATTGATGTGAAAATGGAGTCCAGTAGTTATTGGTGAAAGTTCCAGTCCTGAACTATCGAATTGTCAAGTCCTCAGAGAAACAGCTGACAACACCAGTCGAGGCCAGAACCATCTTCTAAGTAGATAGAATCATCCCCAGACACCAGACGCATCCCAAAGAGAAACACGGGACATCCATGTGACGAGACCTCCAACCAGAAACGGGGCACCAGGATGGATCAGACAGGTCCGGAGGGCAGAGGGATTCTGGATCACTGGCAGCTCAGGAATGACATGTGTAGCTCGACAGAGAGAGAGAGAGTGAAAGGGGGAGACAGGGGGAGAGAGAGAAGAGGAGGAGAGATGGCAATTAGGTATGGTCACAGTCACAATGTATAATGTAAATGTATATTTACTGTAGAGTGCAAGCAGGGACTCCGGCAGGACTAACTATGACAGCATAACTAAAAGGGAGAGCCAGAAGGAAACACAAACATGAGGGCTCCCTGAGATGTAAAGCAAACAATCACCTCACCGTCAACAAACCTGAGTGATCAAATGAGAGTAAGGAAGACAGCATCTAAACATACCAGTTCACCATAATACTCTACGTCCATGAGTCCCCCAGATCTGCTCCTTTACCTATGGCAAATCTATTTATAAAAATGCTTGGCTAAATAAATAGGTTTTTAGCCTAGACTTAAACACTGAGACTGTGTCCGAGTCCCGAACACTATTTGGAAGACTATTCCATAATTTTGGGGCTTTGTAAGAAAAAGCTCTGCCCCCAGCTGTAGTTTTCATAATACGCGGTACTGACAAGCAGCCTGCATCCTTTGACCGAAGTAGGCGTGGCGGATCGTAAGACACTAGCAGTTCGCTCAGATACTGCGGCGCGAGACCATTTAATGCTTTATATGTCGAGTAGTATTTTAAAATCAATGCAAAATTTCACAGGACCTAAGCGCGACATTAAACAAATGCTTCAAGCAGAGCTGATTAAACAGCGCATTCTCATGGATCCTACCGAGGCGGGTGTTGTATATCAGTCCGGTAAGTCCGAGGATTCAGCTACAGCGGAGGCTGTGGTCGAACCCAAGGACCGCGCACACATAGTTCCCGCGGTAGTAGGTCCGTCACTGAATGACCCGAAGCTCGCGCTGCAATTGAAGCAGTTGGACCTAGAGTTAGCCCGTCAGCATTATGAATCTCAAATGCTTCAATTTCGTATGGTGGAACTCGAGTCTCAGAGGGAAATTAAATTAAAGAATTGGAGTTTGCACTAAGGAGTAAGCCAGCTTCAGATTCTCTTGTTCGTGGCCCTCTGTCTCCTGTTGGAGCATCATCCCCTGTTCTGCATCCCCTGTTCTGCATCTGCCACCTACAACCCCTGTACAGGCCAGTGACTCACCACCCACACCTAGCGGCTCTTCAGCTGTAAGTTCATCTGGCTTTGATATTAGCAAGCATTTTGCTTTAGTTCCTATGTTTAGAGAAAGTGAGGTAGATGCATACTACACTGTATTTGAGCGTATTGCAGCCACATTACAGTGGCCTAGAAGGATCTGGTCTCTTCTATTGCAATGCAAGTTTGTTGGGAAGGCACAGGAAGTGTGTTCTGCTTTAAGTTTGGAGCACAGTTTGGATTATGAAACTGTTAAAAATGCTGTTTTATGTGCTTATGAGCTTGTCCCTGAGGCCTACCGGCAGAAATTTCGTAAACATGTAAAATCTGCCAATCAAACCTATGTTGAGTTTGCACGTGAGAAATCTGTGTTGTTTGATAAATGGTGCACTGCCAGTAAAGTTAGTACATTTGAGGATTGAATGAGTTAATTTTGTTGGAGGAATTAAAAATTGTGTTGCGGTAGTTTATCTAAATGAGCAAAAGATCACTTCACTTTCAAGTGCAGCCATCTCAGCTGATGAGCTCACACTGACTCATAAAATCACTTTCTCTCCCCAACGTTGTGAAAATTCCCAACGTAGTGTTAGAAGCCCTCCAAGTTCTAAGAAAGTTACTCCTGAGAGTAGGAAATGTTTCTATTGTCATTGTAAGTGCCATATCGTACTTGTTATGAATTTGTTGTTGTTTATTTTATTTTATTTTATTTGCTGTTATTTAATTTATTCTACCTTGTTCTATTCATTAGTAATGCATTAAGCACTAAGTTTGTTACATAAGCCTTAAGCTTTATATTTCTAAGTTATGCATCCATTTTGACACTCATAAGTTGGTCTGTGATGTCATTCTACTATTACATGCATTTGTGTGACTGTCATATGTTAGAGAGTTCAGTCTAGATGCGGAAGGCTAAGGAAACACAAGCCTTTGACCGTAAGCGTAAGCTCGTAAGCTGGGAATGTAAGATACAACAACTAGGTTGTTGTAACCGTCAGCTAAGGTGAGCTCCCGGTAAGCTAAGAATGTGAGATACAGCAACTAGGTTGTTGTAACCGTAAGCTCCCGTAAGTGGATATATACAGCAAGAGTGTTATATTCGTAAGCTAAGACTGTAATTTACAAGATACAGCAAACAGGTTGTTGTAAAAGTCAGAGATTTGCAAGATGCAGCAACTGGTGTCTGTAATTACAGTGGATTTACTCAAGACGACTGTATGAAGTGTTGATTCTTTGATGCTGACAAAATAAACTACAAGAGACAAAGAGATCGGACTTCTGTCGTGTGAGTGAAACTTTAAGACAAAGCTACGCGTCAAAACTGGTGAAATAATATGACCGCATCTACAGTCATGAAAGGGGCCATCTCATTTCTGCTTGTCCTATCTTGTCTGGTAAAAACCGTAAGTGTCGCATTAACACACGTACCAACAATGCGCCAGAAAGATAGCAAATGCTCACATTCCCCTGTAGATCCTGTTTTTGAACCTTTTATTATGGAAGGCGTTGTGTCCATATCTAATTCTCAGTTGGAACAAAAACCACTTCACATGCTGAGGGATGCAGGTTCTGCCCCGCCGCTCATTTTAGAGGGTATTCTGCCATTGTCTGATAAAACTAGTTGTGGTGCAGATGTACTAGTACAAGGCATTGAAATGAAAATAGTGAAGGCTCCTCTACATAACATATTTCTGCGATCTAGGTTGGTTACGGGTCTTGTTAAGGTGGCAGTCCATTCCCAGCTGCCCGTAAAAGGTGTTTCATTCATTCTAGGCAATGACTTAGCTGGGGGGAATGTTTGCCAGTTGCCTATTGTTACAGATGTACCTGTAATTGATGAGAATGAGACAATCTTGCGTAAATTTCCACGAGTGTTTAACTCGTGTGTGGTCACACGTGGTCAGACTCATAAGAAGAGAATTGCGGAAGATTTTTCTGATTCATTCATGTGTGCGGAAGACCCCATATTTAAACTTTCTGTTGTGCCTTCACCCCCTGTGAATAATCCAGATACTGTCTCTACTCCAATCTTTGGACCGAGGTGTGCTAAACGTTTATTTGAATGTGATCAGATGGTAGATGCTCAAAAATCTGATAACTCCCTTCAACCGTGTTTCACTTCGGCAGTTAATGAAGCAGAATTGTCACAGGCCTCTACTGCATATGTTATTAAGGATCAGCTGTTAATGTGTAAATGGACGCCTAAAAATTCTGATAACAACTGGAGTTCAGTATTCCAGGTTGTGGTCCCAAAACCTTATAGAAGTCATGTCTTGAGTATTGCTCATGACCATGACTTGTCTGGGCATCTGGGTATTCGAAAAACATATGCTCGAATTCTAAAGCATTTCTTTTGGCCGGCTCTTAAATCAGATGTAGCATCCTACTGTTGTTCATGCCCAATCTGCCAAATTGCAGGTAAGCCTAATCAGGTCATCCCTCGTGCTCCACTCTGCCCAATTTCCGTTGAATGGTAGAACCTTTTGAGAGGATTTTGATAGATTGTGTAGGTCCCCTTCCTCGAACAAAGTCGGGAAATTCATATTTACTCTCTTTAATGTGTGTTGCATCTAGATAACCTGAGGCTATACCACTTCGCAACATTAAGTCTTGAGCTATCGTACGTGCCCTTACCAAGTTGTTTTCTACTTTCGGGCTACCCAAGTACGTCCAGTCTGACCGTGGTTCCAATTTTATGTCAGCCCTGTTTAAAAGAGTGTTGGAAGAGCTTGATATAAAACATCAGGTCTCTAGTGCAGAATCACAAGGTGATCAAATCGATGCTTCGCGCATATTGCTTGCAGCACAGACAGGACTGGGACGATGCAGTTCCATTCCTACTATTTGCAATACGGGATACCGTACAAGAGTCTCTTGGATTTAGCCCAGCAGAGTTGGTTTTTGGCCATTCTGTTCGAGGTCCTTCGGTCAGTCCTCTACCTAGAAACATTTAGATTATGTAAGCTTGGTTCGAGAACGCCTGCACACAGCATGCAAGTTAGCTCATCGTTCGCTCATCTCCTCCCAGGCCAAGATGAAGAGGAGATTCGATAAGAAGGCTGTTGTACGTGATTTAAAGAAGGTGACCAAGTGCTTGCTTTACTCCCGGTTACAGGTTCCGCCTTTCAAGCTAGGTTTTCTGGTCCATATATTATTAGTTTTCGATTAAGTAGCACCGATTATGTGATAGACACCTGACAGAAGGAGGAAGACTTGTGTCTGCCATGTAAACATGCTAAAACCTTTTCTCTCTCGAAATACTGAGGAGATTTCCTCAATCACCCCTGTTGTGGTTGTCTCCACAGGCATTAAACCTGAATATCGAAATGGAAATCGATTGTCTCAATTTGGGTAGAGCATCTGCACTCAAAAAAATGAACATGGCTATCTGTTACATGTGCTAAAATGTAATATGTCTTGTACATAATAATTTCATGTTTCCAAGCTAAACATGAATAAGTTATGTTGTATTTGCATGAAATTCAACAACTTAACATGTACTAGATTCAATCATGTTGAGATAAACCAACGAGATCTTGTCAATATGAAAACCGGAAATAGCAAAACCGGAAATATCGCGAGAAGAGAACACAGTTTGAGAAGACAAACTGGTCTTAGGTAGACTTTTGTGACTCTAGTTAGTGGGTTTGGTTTATTATTTTGGCATTGTCGGCTCCTGAAGATATTACCATCTTTGTAAATATTACATAGAAATAGGGGCCAGGTGTACCTCAGTGGTTAAGTCATTGGACTACGGTTCGGAAGGTCCCACGTTCAAACCCCCCAACCACCAAGTTCTTAGTTTATTTTATTGTCTGTTGCGGCCTGACCCTAGACCAGGACGTAACACTGTGCGTCCAGGAGACCAGGTGGAAAGGTAGCAAGGCTAGAAGCAGGGTTCAAATTGTTTTACCATGGTGTGGATAGGAAAAGAAATGGATTAGGAGCTTTTCTGAAAGAGGAGTTTGTACGGAATGTCCTAGAGGTGAAGAGAGTATCAGATAGGGTGATGAGTCTGAAGCTCGAAATTGATGGTGTGATGTTCAATGTTGTTAGTGGTTATGCTCCACAGGTAGGATGTGTGTTAGAAGAGGAGAAATTCTGGAGTGAGTTAGATGAAGTGATGTAGAGTATTCCCAGAGGTGAGAGAGTGGTGATTGGTGCAGACTTCAATGGACATGTTGGGGAAGGGAACCGAGGTGATGAAAATGTGATGGGCAGATTTGGTCTTCAGGACAGGAATGTAGAAGGACAGATGGTGGTGAACTTTGCAAAGAGGAGTAGTGGAAATGGTAGTAGTAAATACTTTCTTCCAGAAGAGGCAGGAACAAAGGGTGACATATAAGAGTGGAGGCAGAAGCAGTCAGGTGGACTACATCTTGTGTCGACGTTGTAATCTGAAAGATCACCCAGATAGCACACGCACTTCGCGGAGACGTCTATGCGACGTCGTCTTTTTCACCTGGCAGATGTCTTGCAGAGGGTCAAAGGGTCGTTTGCTCATCTGGAAGATGTCGCCGAGACGTCCGTGCCGATGTTAGAATGACGCTTAGCCTACGTATTTAAGACGTAAATGAATTAAAACGACCCTGATCCGCTCTTTAGACGATGTTAATCAGATGTTTATACATCTGCCCGATGTCGGATAGACATCGGTTAATTAAAATACCCCCCTCCCATTATTTTAATTAAATACCTTTGGCACGTCTATAATGCTCCCTAATGCATGTTACAATGACCAAATATGATAATAAATAAACCACACTCTCAACTAATAATATAACAGATTTGTTTATTTTAAAAAAAATACATTTAATAACAAGCAAACATTTGATTAATTTATACAAAAACTAAAAAAAGAGGTAACAGCAACTTACAAATGAGGTCTCAATTTGAAAAGATGTACAAAACATAAAACATCACAAATGAGTATTAATCATAAATATATATAAACACCAACAGAAAAGTTTTGTACTTAACTGTACGTTATGATTTTTAAATATGACTGTTAGATATGTTGGTCAGGAAACTCCTGAAGTCAGATGCAGACAGGACACTTTCATTCACAACCCTGCAAACATGGACGTTTGATGACCGTTGAAATGACGTCCCTCCGACACGTCCCGTCAAGTGGCGGATTTAGGCATGGGCGAACTGGGCAGCCCCCAGGGCGGCATTTTTTCATGTCACATGGGGGGTGGCAAACGAACCTGGAGGAAAAAATAATAATCTGTGCCGCTAAGCGGTTTTCTATTATCTATGATACTTGCGCTGCGATCGCGCCGCAGGTTTTAGATGTTCTGCCATTGCTGCAGAAAATATTTTCACTGCATCTAAGGGAATTGTACGGAGCCCCTAAAGGGACATAGGTGATTTATATATTTTTTCCTGTATCTGGTGCGCACCAGATACTAACTGGTGAGCACCAGAAAGTATCTAGTGCGTGCCAGATATTAATTTGTGCGCACCAGATACTAACTGGTGCGCACCAGATACTAACTGGTGCGCACCAGATACTAACTGGTGCGCACCAGATACTAATTGGTACTTACCGTGGAGCATTATACCTGGCAAGACCATTCGGAGCATTTTGGTGTGTGTTTCTGTGCTGAAATGACATCAAATGAGTTAGTTCAGATATATTTTAACCTGGGACTTCATTATAAGGATATTGCTACTTTACTTGCAAGTCGTCACCGTTATATTGTCTCCGAAAGACATTTAAAACGAATTTTGAAGTCTTGTAACCTGTTTCGGCGCAAGGGATACACAAGTTTAGATATGGTAATTGATTTCATTCATGAACAATTACAAACATCTGGCCAACTCCACGGGTATAGGTGGATGTACACTAAATGCAAAGAGAATGGATTACACGTCAAAAAAGAAGACATACGCATAATTCTACAAGAACTAAGCCCACGCAGCGTTGAACTCAGAAGAAGGAGACGGCTCCATCGCCGAAGCTATTTTGCAAAAGGGCCTAATTATATTTGGCACTTGGACTCTTATGACAAACTGAAACCATTTGGTATCTGTATCAATGGCTGTATTGATGGGTTTTCCAGAAAAATTATCTGGATGAATGCATTTACTACCAGCAGTGATCCAAAAATCATTGGAGGCTACTACATGGAGGCAGTCGAGAGATTAGGTGGTTGTCCAAGAATTGTCAGAGGCGACCGGGGCACAGAGAATATTAAAGTCAGAGACTTTCAACGTTTTCTCCGTCGCAACATTCATGACGGCTCTGTTATTGAGTGCTACATTGAAGGGTCAAGCACAGCAAATCAACGAATAGAATATTGGTGGGGGTTTCTCAGGAGGCAATCAATGGAGTTTTACATCTCTCTGTTCATCTGAAGGACCGTGGTTTGTTTGATGGTGCATATTTGGACAGAAGTCTAATTCAGTTCTGCTTCATGGGTATCATTCAGGTAAGCCACAGGTTTATCATATTGTTATGTTAAGTCTTTCATTATAAGCTGCGGCCCACAAATGCTTGTTTCTTTAACAATAATAATTCTTTATAAAAAAAAAGAGGAAATTGCTCTAACAAGGTTTTTGGGCATGAAGGCGGCGTAACGGTCATATACATTAGATTTTTTTTCACAAGCACATCAATAAATAATGTATTTGTTTGATGAAGTCCCTACAAATCATAGGAAATAAACAAAATAGCACAGAGCAGAGTGTATAGGATCAACAATCGTCTCCGTATTAAATGTGACATTTTTCCTGCTCTGAATGAGAGAAGACGCACCGCGCCTTCGCGTCTTAAATTAACAGGAGGAACTGCCGTTTTACTCAAAGATAATCTTCCAATAAACACTCGAAATATTCAAATCCAAAGATGAGGCAGGCTGCAGCATCAATAGAAAGTTTCCTCTAAATTTTAGGGTTTCTCTCTATTATTCTGGAATGTTTTTATGAGACATTAAAAAAGTTGCTAATCATGCTATGCACTGTGATATTTTGTTTATGTTCTGTAATGTCTTGTAACTTAATAAAACAAATGCATTATTGATGTGCCTGTGAGCAGAAATAATGAAATAAATATTACATAACAGTCTGGCTGAACCTATTCATGCTCAGAAAAGCTGTGCCCTTAATTTGCTCATCTTAAATTACATGGTTTAATTTGAGTGCTCTCCTGACTTATCTAAAGCCAACGTGAGAATAACAAATTGCAGATATTAATTAACTTGTTTTCTTACTTTCTTATATACTGTTTTTTCCAGGACGAATTAGATGAGACTATGCGTGTGTGGGATTCACACGTCATCAGACCATCGAAGAATGACAGGGTACCCAGTGGTCGGCCCCGAATCATGTACATGTTTCCAGAACTCTACACAACTGATGACTGCATTTCTCCAGTGGAAAGAGTTGATGTTCAGCTGTGTCACAGTAACTGCACATTTCGACCAGCAGTGCCATGTGACACAGACATCTTCAACATCTGCAACATTCTTATGGTGGAGTCACAGATGCATCTTCCAGCTGATGCTTATCAAGCTGTGGATTTATATTTGCATTTGAGAAATGAGATAAGATCTGCTCTCTAATTTGAGATGTGTATCCATCTAAACTGATCACATCACAGAATCAGACATTCACCACTGTTTTATTCACCAAACATTCTCAGTTAAGTTTTGTAGGAACTTAACTTTGGACAATTTTCCTTTAGAGAAAGGATTGATCTTTATGCACATTGACTGCTCTATAACAGTGCTATGGGACAGATATTAAGAACACTTGCAACATTGTTGTGGGGCAGTTGAATCTTGAAGTGGTTGCTTGTCAAGAATTATATTTGTACCCATGTTTGAGGAATTACAGAGTATTAGCTCTTCTCATTTTTTCAAAGAATTAAGACACCTAAATTAGTAGTACAGTACAGCATAGAGGTTTTACTTTGCCTTTACATCAGTCATGAACATTAAACAAATAAACCCAACCACAATAAAGTAAATCAACATGGCAGAATATGAATGATGAATTCAATTTTTATTTGAAAATATTTAGCTCTTAGCAGTTATTAGTATGTTGCCCATATGAGGCAAAAACAGCCATGAACAGCCATTGGAAGCGGTATGTGCAAACAGAAATTATTTTGTTGAACACTGACATGAACTTCTTTCTGAATAACAATTGCATAAAACATGCATATGAAAAGGGTACATGACTGAAAAAGGGATGTTTACCTATGAGAACAGACCTTTCTGACTTATCAGAATGGTTAACGTACACTGTCTGTTGAACTTTGTGTCAAACATAGAATGCTGACAAATATTACTGCAACAACATCTACAGTAAGAAAATGCCAAAAACCTTTCTTGTTTCAAATTTTGTAAGATAGGGCTATATAACCAAACAAGAAATTAATTAGGATTTGTTGAACAACTAAGAATATAGTTTTTAATAGGGAATTTTTATGTCCTATTGACATAAAAATATCAATAGGAAAAGTAAATGTGCAAGATCCCTTACATTCACTACACAATATCCATGGCGAAACAGTCGCCAGATAGGACATTGTCAAGCTCTTTACAAAGCTCAGGGTATGAGCTGTATGTGCATGGCAACTCAAGAACTGCTCCACATGTGTGTGCTACAGGTCTGCGACTTAAACCACACAATCTATTAAAAGTTATTTCAATTGTGTCTTTGCACAGCACAGTGGACCCTGTGCAGAAGCGTAAGAATATCTCCAGTTTCCTTTGGTCGACGCTTCTCACATATCGTAACAGGTGGTTAAGAGCTGTCTGCTCTTGTGGATTTAGGTTTTCACTTGATGGCTTTATCATCTGGGCCACTTTCTTGTTAGTTGGCCTCTTAGATTCATAAAGTTCCATAATGCTGTCTTTGGTTATGAGCGTTGGCACAGCATTGTGAATACTGGAGTAGAAACAGTCGATTATGAACTTTGGCTCTTGAAGAAGAGCTTTGTGTGCCATTGTTAAGATGGCAGCCCTTAAGTTGTCTTTAGAGGGCAGGCAGTGTGAGCCCACGGTGGTGTTTACTTGAGAAAACTTCAAGTAAATCCTCCTCAGCAGTTTCATCCATGCTACCCTCTAATGCTTTTGCAACTGCTGCTCGCTCATCCACTGAAAGAAAGTTGGCAAATGACATCATCAAGAGTTCTTCATCCACTGAACTAACTCTGTGAAAACAGGCAAGAACAAATGCTGGTGAGAGTCTGATTGGTATGATGTTGTGGTCCATGTATCCTTTCAACCACACTCTTCCGACCGCTTGCCATTCCTTCTCAGAATAGTCTGGTCGTAATCTGGGTACTCGTTCATCTTCTCCCTTACACTGTTCCAAGAAATGTTCCCAGAACGCAGAGTATGCTTCTCTGGACACACCTTGACTGTCCACAGCTTTCTCATTTGTGAACTCAATTTTTAGATCAACATTCAATACTTTGGGTTCCATGAAGACATTAAGGAGATCATCAACTATGTTTACTCGTCTTAATTTCACAGAGAGGAGTTCTTTTTCAAATTGTTTTGATCCTGGAAGGTCATTTGATGATACATGTCCGTCGTTCAGTGTGGAATGCTGCCAGATTTAAAAATAAATTAGATTTCAAAATTAGGTATGATTATTGATCAATTAGTTAAAAGAAAATAAACCAATTACTTTGACAATCATTGTATCAATTAAGCTATTTATCATGCAAACATTATTATTACTCTGTATATTCAATGTATCACAATACATTGAATATCATTTGGTTTTGTAATGTTTGAATAAAAACTTAATCTCAAAACATTAGCTTATACTGAGAGAACTTGTAATGTATGTATCATTATTATCACTAATATTTTATAGACTGAATAATGAATAGGAAAAATACTTTAAATAAATAATGGCAATAATGTTTGCAGCACTATTAGAAATAACTCAGTTCTACACTATACCTGCATACTGTTCAAGTCAAGTGGATTCCAGGGAAGGGTCAAGTCTTGATCATCACTATTATCACCATAAACAGGTCCAAAGTGTATTTCATAGTCTTCAAGAGGTGCTTGGATGGCAAGGGCAAGAGGAGGATCCAACTTATCATTTAACAACTGGTCTGCATCTTGATTTGACACAGGCATTAAACACTCATCTCCAGATCCATTCCTGGTTGTTGACTGACAAGTATGATTGTCATCATCAGGTGGTGGTGGATGCAGGATCTCAACATTACTCATCTCAGCGGGGGCTGGTCTTGCTTGCCTGCTTGGGTTTCCTCTCTATTGATAATCAAATGAAAAAAGAACAAAAATATGATTACCTTAGCTTTGTTTTTTGCATCATCTCATCTAAGTCTTCATGTGTACTATCGCAAAGAGGATGTGGCTAAAACACCTTGCACCTGAGCAGATTTTTTAAATAAATGCATATTGAGTTAATGTAGCGGCACGGTGGTGTAGTGGTTAGCACTGTCACCTTGCACCTCCAGGGTCCGGGTTCGATTCCCGGCCAGGCTCGATTCCCGTCTCTGTGTGCATGGAGTTTGCATGTTCTCCTCGTGTTTGGTGGGTTTCCTCCGGGTACTCCGGTTTCCTCCCACAGTCCAAAGATATGCAGGTTAGGCTAATTGGTGTTCCAAAATTGCCCATAGTGTGTGAATGAGTGTGTGTGTATGTGTGCGTGTGCCCTGCGATGAATTGGCACTCTGTCCAGGGTGTACCCTGCCTCGTGCCCTAAGTCTCCTGGGATAGGCTCCAGGCTCCCGCGACCCTGAATACAGGATAAAGCGGTATAGAAGATGACTGACTGACTGAGTTAATGTAGAATTGAACTTAAACCATTGACCCTCTTGCATCATCCTAACTGCAGTATAGCCTCTAGCCTATCTAGCCTCTAGCCTCAGTTTCCTCATAGATTGCACCCATGATTTATTCTAAATTCAGCTGCTGTGTTATTCGGATGTAACCTAAATGCCACTACAGGACACTGTATCTTTTAGGTTTATCCTGCTGAAGACCTGGTTTAACTGAAGTTGAACTCAAACTTGCTAAAAAGTGTTTAAAACTATTTCAGTTAAAATGTGCAATTCTACTGTTTTCACAGATCCAAATGGACCGTTTGCAACATCTAACATATGAAAATGACTGGAAATGGTTTGTGGTCTCTAAAGCCAATACTGATTTATAAAAAATACCCACTCAACCAATATCGCAATCTTGCAGATTAGGTTGGCTCTATTAGGAAGCTTTTCCTGGTGTCAGTCTTTTTTACTAAAAAGATACATCTGTATTGCATTGCTGTACAGTATATTGGATTGCAAGCCATATGGTTTCTACTGTGTGTTGTGGTGCCTGGGGCAGTCCAAATCCCATACTGACAGGGTCTGTAAAAATGCAGTCATTTTTATCTTCGCTTACTCTTTCATGGTATTCCTGCATTGATTCAGTGCACTCAAAAAATGAACATGGCTACCTGTTACATGTACTAAAATGTAATATGTGTTTTGTACATAATAAAGTCCATACTTAACGCCCCTCCTGAGGGTTTGCGAGACCGGCACATTAATGACGCGCTATTACTTGCTTTGACGGCTGTTGTGTGTAAACGGAATAAAATCAGACGTTTCACAAAAGCATCAGTACTGATGTTCTGTTTGTTGCTCGCAGCTGGCTGCAGTCTCATGATTTCAACAATATGCTGTGATAATACAAATGTCACTTTTGGTAGATTACCTTCATTGGCCTCTTATCTGTGGACTCGAAGTCTGATGACGAATCAGAAAGAATCACTGAGACGTTTTTTGCCTGGGAGCTTGTGTAGATGCGCAGTAGTCGTAGTTTACTCTGCTCGTACAGCTGGCTCACTGTGGCTTCAGGGGATACTGGGTTGTGACTAAAATCACGAATATCAAACTCGAAGTCTTCCACCGGTCCTTTGGCTGATTGTCCATTTGGAAAAAACAAGCCTTTGCCAATCTCCAGTAGATCACCCATAGTCACTGTTTTCTGAACAGATAGGTGCCGTGTGCCACCTCCATTTTTTGTTCTGACCTGATGATAAGTGCCGTTATGAAAGTGAAGCCATCCGATTTCAACTCGGCGGGTGTCTTTGGCTGCGTATTTATTTCCAGCACCGTGGCCTTTGTCACTGCTAAAAGTTTTCCGCTGTTCCCCTAATCTGTCTCTTACTTTCTGCATAAGACCGAACTTCACTGTTGCCTCAGCTGACATTTTGTTTGCCATAGTTCTTTGTCGACAAAATGCTCTGAGTGCAAGTCGGTCCCCATATCTTACGATGTACTGTCCTAACTCCTCATCAGTCATAACCTCTATGATGCTGATGTCGATCTGTAAGAAGCAGGGCAAATGTCAGATATGTTTTTAAAGGAAAAGTAACTTATCAAGTTGAGAAAGCTAGCAAAATTAGGCTACTGCTATGTGATTAAAACAACATTTAACGTTATAAAACATGCAATGAGTTAAAGGTGGGATCATTTACCTTATCGTCTTTTAGTTTGTTGATGATGTTGTCAGGTATATTTCGTATTTTCAGGAAAGACAATAAATCCATTTCTGATGCCATTCTGTCACCTGAGCCAAATCCAAGTACCGTCACCACAGGAAGCACTAACTGCTGCTCACGTTAGTATCTGGTGCGCACCAGATACTTTCTGGTGCTCACCAATTAATATCTGGTGCGCACCAATTAATATCTGGCGCGCACTAGATACTTTCTGGTGCTCACCAGTTAGTATCTGGTGCGCACCAATTAGTATCTGGTACTCACCAGTTAGTATCTGGTGCGCACAAGATACTTTCTGGTGCGCACCAATTAATATCTGGTGCGCACCAATTAATATCTGGCGCGCACTAGATACTTTCTGGTGCTCACCAGTTAGTATCTGGTGCGCACCAGATACAGGAAAAAATATATAAATCACCTATGTCCCTTTAGGGGCTCCGTAGGAATTGAATATTAAAAAAAAAAAATTTTAAGGCAAAATTGTAGGTAATTTACATGCACTTAATTTGAAAAATGTCTTTAATGATCCTAAAAGACATAAAAAAAAAATACATCTTGGAACAACATTTTCAGTTTCATTAATGAAGCATTAGAAAAAAAGTAATCAACATGCACTACAATACATTTTATTGTTGAATAATCTTTTGTTGATAAAAGATGTTCTGCATTAAATGTGTGCTACGTGAATGAAAAAATAACATGTCCCATTCAAAACCAGTGTGGTTGAGAAAGTTCCATAAGTAGGTGTGTAACTGTGTGAAAGTGAACAGGACATTTCTGTGGCCTTTTAGACAATATTCCTTGAATAGATCAAAGGTAACAATAAAAAAATAATAAATAGGACAAAATTTCACATCATAAGGCCAAAATTACCTTGAATTATATTGAATATGGTTGTAGCTCTAAATGGCTTCTTTTGAAGTTGGCCACCATCTCTCATATTGAAGTTGGCCAAAGCATTCGACATGATTCTGTGAAAGAAATTACTCAGGATTACTTCACCTTCAGAAAAATTTACATGTAAGGTCAATATTACAATTATTGTAGTTGTAATATTATCAGCGTGTCACTTGCATGCAATGTTAAATCATACACTTTAAAAACTACTCATCTGTCAGGTAACAAGTTCCCTGAACTACAGTATGTTCTTATCCATATCCACATTTTTTGAGAAATAGTCAGTCATTAATGGCTTACACTGAAATTGTTTTGATTGTTTGGTTTCCAATCTGGCTGACTAAGTCAGTACAGACATCTAAAACCTTCTGAACTAGAAAATAGGCATGTATGTGAGGAGATAGTGATCTGTGAAAGATTAAATCCTGAATAAATAAATAAAATACCCAAAGCTGGGTTTATTTTGGACATAATATACATTTACATATACATTTTATTTCTGAATTATGCAGCAATACAAACAATGCAAGGTAAAATACATACCTGTTCATGACTTTATTAGCACAGTCCCTGACGGAAGATTCCCCAACTCTGGACAGTTGCTGAACCTAAATGTGACACCACAATCTGTAATATGAAATTTTAAAAAGAGAACATTCCTTTTGTCACATTTAAAACATACGCAGATCGACGAATTCTTCTCATCCTTGATGGACTCAAAGGATTTCAGGTCACTCTCCGAATCCAGTCTCTAGATTATGTATTTCCAGGGTCCACAATTGCAGCTACTCACTGAAGTTCCTCTTTTATGTCAAATAACATTGCAAACACTTTCCTTTGGAATCCTTGGGAAAAGAAATCAGTACATTAATATGTTCACAAACCTCTATATATTACTGCTTAAATTTCTGAATGTGACAATTTGTTTATGCAGGACATTAGGCTTGGCAGTTTAATTATTAACCATTGTGAGTCTTGTCTGCCTGCTCATTAACAGGGGAGAATAAGGTTCTAAAAACTTAAGTGCAACACTGAATTGACAGCCAGCAAAAACCCTGGTATCATTAATCATTTGATACTTCGTTAGCAACAAATACTTGTAGTTCTAACAAACAGACAGCAAACTGAATGCCTCCTGACTTACCATTATTATGTATTTTATTTTACTGGCTAGGCATTTAAACACACCACATATAATATTCATTCATTAATTTTCTATACCGCTTAATCCTGTGTTCAGGGTCGCGGGGACCTGGAGCCTATCCCAGGAGACTTCGGGCACTAGGCGGGGTACACCCTGGACAGGGTGCCAATCCATCGCAGGGCACACACACATACAATATATTATATATAATATCTTACTTGCAGTTGACATGGGGTAAGTGCTTCTTGAGGGTCTGGTGCCACCTATTACAAAATGTAAAAATTGTAAAACCAAATTTTGATAGAACAAGCTCATGGCTGAACAGACCATTAACATACATACGTACCCTCACTTCTGTGCTCTCTCTGGGATGCAGATGTTAAGCAGCCAGACAACATTAGGACATGCTGTTATAAATGTTTCACCACACACAGAAACACAGCAACCCACGTTGTATTATTTGAACTACTTTGTGGATGTAACAAACATTTAGACTTCTTAGGCTACGTTTACACTGCAGGTCTCGATGCCTAATTCTGATTTGTTGCCTATATCTGATTTTTTTGACCGTCTGTTTACACGTTCTTTTAACTATGACTTGTATCCGATTGTGCGCGTTCTTATGCGACCGGGGGGGGGGCGGGCGTTGTGCGCGTTCTTATCATGCGACCGGGGGGGTTGCGCGTTCTGATCATAAAAATAGAGTAATGAGTCTATTTTTAAAACGTAAGGAGTAAAAAGTACAGATAATTGCTTAAAAATGTAAGGAGCAGAAGTAAAAAGTCGGCTCAAAATTATTACTCCAGTAAAGTATAGATACCCAAAATTTCTACTTAAGTAAGGTAACGAAGTATTTGTACTTCGTTACTTGACACCTCTGCTCATTTGTAATTATTTTTTAAGGCAGTGAAACTAAATCCAGCAAACTTAACATTTACAGTAGGGGACTTGGTCATTTTGCTATCAGTTTTCAACCAAGAAGTTTGTTCAACTGCATAAAATACTGTAGCTCAACTTAAGTGTGGAGAGCATGGATTTATACTTGCAAACTCATGCTAACAGTTTGTTTTTAGAAGCAGCCTAACGTTAACACTACTAACTTTTAGCCTAATAGTTCATTTAAGCCAAACTCAAACTACATTTTAATTCCCAGTAAAATTTATAAAACGATACAAAAATGGACTCACCCAACAGTAGTTTATTTATTTATTTATTTATTATTATCATATTAACTTTCACCCTCCTCAAGGCCTCCTCTCTTCTTGGCAGTAAACAAGACATCTTTTTCTCTCGAGATAATCTAGAATATTGCGAAACTGTTTCCAAATTCAAATAAAAAAACTATGTATCTACATGGGGAAATAAAATGCACGCAGACTAAAGCGAGTAAACTCTTTTTTTTTTTTTATTTGACAATCCACATCCAATTCGGACTTTAAATGGTATATATACCTGTTCATATGTAAGTGCATAAATTTCATGAAAATAATAAAATATTTTTTTAATATTCGAAAACACGGGACGCATAATGCCAAATGCAGTGGCTTCACAATCACAGTGCACTTTGTGAATAATTTGTCATAAAACAATATCTAAATAAAAATTGTGTATTTATTTAAAAATAATAAATACCCCCCAATGAGTCTTGCTTGAATAGACGTGTAAAGGACGTCAGTGGCCGTCTTTTCACAACCTCTTAAACTCCGCGGGGCACTTACTTTTTATTACGAGGCTGAAGTTAGCTCCTTATTCGCAGCTTCCGATTCGTTTGGCTTCTTATTGCGCAGCCTCTCATTCTGCGGCTGAAGTTAGCTCCTTATTCGCCTCGTTACTAACGGGAGTGTTCACGTTGGCGAAAGCTGCGCAGTTTATCAATAAAACGTTATTTTGGTGGCTTAAACCATTCTGGCCAAGCAAATATAAACTATACTCAGCAAAAAAAGAAACGCCCCTTTTTCAGGACTGTGTATTTCAACAATAATGTTATAAAAATCTAAATAACTTTACCGATCTTCATTGTAATGGGTTTAAACAATGTTTTCCATGCATGTTCAATTAACCACAATCAATTAATTAACAATTAATTAACCTCAAAAGCTAGACATCATGCCAAGATCCAAAGAAATTCAGGAACAAATGAGAACAAAAGTAATTGAGATCTATCAGTCTGGTAAAGGTTATAAAGCCATTTTTAAGCTTTGGGACTCCAGTGAACCACAGTGAGAGCCATTATCCACAAATGGCAAAAACATGGAATAGTGGTGAACCTTCCCAGGAGTGGCCGGCCGACCAAAATTACCCCAAGAGCGCAGAGACAACTCATCCGAGAGGCCACAAAAGACCCCAGGACAACATCTAAAGAACTGCAGGCCTCACTTGCCTCAATTAAAGTCAGTGTTCACGACTCCACCATAAGAAAGAGACTGGGCAAAAACGGCCTGCATGGCAGATTTCCAAGGCGCAAACCACTTTTAAGCAAAAAGAACATTAAGGCTCGTCTCAATTTTGCTAAAAAACATCTCAATGATTGCCAAGACTTTTGGGAAAATACCTTGTGGACCGACAAGACAAAAGTTTAACTTTTTGGAAGGTGCGTGTCCCGTTACATCTGGCATAAAAGTAACACAGCATTTCAGAAAAAGAACATCATACCAACAGTAAAATATGGTGGTGGTAGTGTGATGGTCTGGGGTTGTTTTGCTTCTTCAGGACCTGGAAGGCTTGCTGTGATAGATGGAACCATGAATTCTACTGTCTACCAAAAAATCCTGAAAGAGAATGTCCAGCCATCTGTTCGTCAACTCAAGCTGAAGCGATCTTGGGTGCTGTAGCAGGACAATGACCCAAAACACACCAGCAAATCCACCTCTGAATGGCTGAAGAAAAACAAAATGAAGACTTTGGAGTGGCCTAGTCAAAGTCCTGACCTGAATCCTATTGAGATGTTGTGGCATGTTCATGCTAGAAAACCCTCAAATAAAGCTGAATTACAACAATTCTGCAAAGATGACTCGTTGCAAGTTATCGCAAATGCTTGATTGCAGTTATTGCTGCTAAGGGTGGCCCAACCAGTTATTAGGTTCAGGGAGCAATTACTTTTTTACACAGTAATTGCCCCCTGATGTAGGTTTGGATTTTTTTTCTCCCTCAATAATAAAGCCACTCATTTTAAAAACTGCATTTTGTGTTTACTTGTGTTACCTTTGACTAATAGTTAAATGTGTTTGATGATCAGAAACATTTTGTGTGACAAACATGCAAAATAATAAGAAATCAGGAGGGGGGCAAATAGTTTTTCACACCACTGTAGCTAAAACTCAAAGTGACAGCTATATATGAAACCCCAGACATGTACAAATGTATCTGAATGCATTTTTAGGCAATGTTCTGTGTCACATATTTTTACAGATTTATGCCATCTTACCTCAACTGTTTTTGGCCGGGGACACAACGTCGCCGTCGGACCAATGTTTGTTGGGAAACTGCTGTGAAAAAATATAGAGATAGATATTCAATTAAAATTCATGATACTTAATTTAGCAAATGAACAATATTTATACTTTGTTCCTCTCGCTTCACAACTCATGAGAACAGACCGAAACCAGAACCGAACCTCAGATTAAGCACGCGCATCTAACCATCAGTATTTTAAGTGTGATTAAAAGTACAAGAAATAGCTTAAACTAAAATAACGTGACTAAACATCACTAAACAACAGGTGACATTTATGTTCAGTATTTTGTTTCTATTTAGAAAGATATGTGGTTGCTAACGCTAGCAACCTAACTAAATGCCTGCGTCATGCTAGCACTACAGTTAACAGTTTAGCGTTCATTCATCACTTCACCATCTTCGTAACCCTGAAAACATTTTACAGAGAAAGCTAAAAAGCTCAGACATCTTAGCTGTTTCTTTCATACACAGGTGGGGTTCTTTGGCTAACTAGCAGCTATTCTCAGCTAAATTATCATCCAGTACCTCAGACGAGCCGGAAAGTTTGTGTGTAACCTTAACACGGTAACATTAATAAATGTTACATATAGTAATAATTTTTCAGTCATATTTTACTTAGATGAGTGAACATGTGTATACAGACCTTGTATTTAACGTAATTTTCCCTTAAATGTCCGAGGAGGATGAACCTCAAGAGACACGATGCTGAGTGACAGCCGCTGAATACACCTGTGAACTTTGGGGGAGGGGCCAAGCAAACTTCAACCCAGCAGCTCGGTTACATAAAAACTATCTCTGTAAATAACCCAGAAAAATGACCCAACATAGCGGCAACCCAGCATTTTCCTAGTGTGTACATGCATGCATTTAACACATACATTTGTCTTTGTTATATTTCTGGGAAAAAGAAATCTCTTATACTGTAAATCTCTCATATCGGCGTGCGCGTTCATCTGACTTTATCAAAACTCGGCAAAGTGAAAGAGCGCACACGCGCTCAGCGGGTTCACGCGAACGTTACATTCAATAAAAGGCTTATTCACAACGACATTTGGGCCATTCACACACATGCATTGTGCTATGTTGTTTGTACAAAATGTTCCCGATATGAGATGACACAAGCAGCTTTGTTTGTTGTTGGGTCAGTTTTAGGACCTCTGCTGTTCTCAATATACTGTACATGCTTCCCTTGGGTAACATCATTAGAAGACATGGGATTAGTTTCCATTGTTATGCTGATGATACCCAATTATATATCTCAACAAAACCAGACGAAATACCCAAGTTGTCTAGATTAACTGAGTGTGTCCAGGACATAAAAGATTGGATGACGAATAACTTTCTTTTATTAAATTCTGTTACGTCCCTGACGTATTATATACTATATATATATTTTTCTGTGTTGCCTGCTCTCTTGGGTGTGTTTCCCTCTCTCTGTTTTTTTAAACAGGTTTAATTGGCCTCTACCGTGGAGAGGGGTGCTGACTGGAGGATCTGCTCGAGAGACAACTGCTTGATTTGTTATGGTGTTTTGCTGGTATATATTGGACTCATTGTGTATCGACTTTTGCTGCCCTTTTCGACCTCGATTTTTGCTATTGCCCTTTGTATATAATTTTGTATACTGTGTAAATATCATCGTGTATATAGTGGTGAGTAGGGAGTCGACGCCCTTTTTGTTCTTCCCCCCCTTTTTCTCCTGGTTATGCTAGTCAGGGAGTTGGGTAAGACTATATGTATTTTGGTATGTTTTTGTTGTTGGGTTAGGTAGACTTTTGTGATTGTAGTTAGTGGGTTTGGTTTATTATTTTGGCGTTTCTTAGGTATGGCTGGATATTACCGAAGTTTCTGTAGAAACTTTTCAAATGTGGTCCTTCCACTAACAAAGCTTCTTCGTGACTCTATCTCTTTTGTGTGGTCTGCTACTTGTCAAGATGCATTTAATGCTGTGAAGTTATTGCTGTGCAGTGCACCTGTTCTTTCTGCCCCTGATTTTAGCAAACCCTTCCAACTTGAAGTAGATGCCAGTGGTAGGTGATAGGTGCAGTACTCACCCAAGAAGATGCTCATGGTATCGATCACCCTGTGAGTTTCTTCTCCCGTAAATTTAATCGTTGCCAGCTTAACTATAGTACCATCGAGAAGGAAGCTCTTGCCCTCTTACTTGCACTTCAGCATTTTGAGGTGTATATTGGATCCAGTTCTGAACCCATAGTGGTGTTTACTGATCACAATCCTCTCGTGTTCTTACAACGTATGACTAGTAGTAATCAACGACTCATGCGCTGGGCCATGATTGTGCACGGATTCAATATTGACATTCGGCATAAAAAGGGATCTGAAAACATTGTAGCAGACAAGTTATCTCGCTGTGAGTCTGAGTAAGGATTGAACTTGATGTTCAATCTTAAGGGGGAGGGTGTTACGTCCCTGACATATTATATACTATATATATATTTTTTTTTCCGTGTTGCCTGCTCTCTTGGGTGTGTTTCCATCTCTCTGTTTTTTTAAACGGGTTTAATTGGCCTCTACTGTGGAGAGGGGTGCTGATTGGAGGATCAGTCAGTGATGTGTGCCTTACTCCCGCCTCCTGTACCTCCATTGGACAAGCACTTCCTGAACCTGTGTGCCTTACTCCCGCCTCCTTTACCTCCATTGGACAAGCACTTCCTGAACCTGTGTGCCTTACTCCCGCCTCCTTTACCTCCATTGGACAAGCACTTCCTGAACCTGTGTGCCTTACTCCCGCCTCCTGTGTTGCCATTGGACTAGCACTTTGTGCAGCTCTATTTAAACGCCATCCTGCCTGCTGCTTGAGAGACAACTGCTAGATTTGTTATGGTTTTTTTGCTGGTATATATTGGACTCATTGTGTATCGACTTTTGCTGCCCTTTTTGACCTCGATTTTTGCTATTGCCCTTTGTATATAATTTTGTATAATGTGTAAATATCATCGTGTATATAGTGTTAAGTAGGGAGTCAACGCCCTTTTTGTCCCCCCCCCCTTTTTTTTTCTCCTGGTTATGCTAGTCAGGGAGTTGGGTAAGACTATATGTATTTTGGTATGTTTTTGTTGTTAGGTTAGGTAGACTTTTGTGATTCTAGTTAGTGGGTTTGGTTTATTATTTTGGCATTGTCGGCTCCTGAAGATATTACCACCTTTGTAAATATTTGTACATAGAATTAAACTGCAGTTGATCTCAACCCCCCCCCCCCCCCCCCCCCCATTTATTTCCCCATTTATCTTCTTTCCTTTTCCTAATTTATTTTATTGTCTGTTGCAGCCTGACCCTAGACCAGAACGTAACAATTCAGATAAGACAGATCGGCCCAAAAACCAGCACACAACAGCTTTCACAATTCAGCCTGTGTTTAGAAGGATGTACTGTTACTACCAGTTCAGTAGTAAAAGACCTGGGCATAATATTAGACAGTAACATGTCTTTTGAAAATCACATTTCAAATATCACGAAAACAGCTTTTTTCCATCTTAGAAATATTGCCGAACTTAGGAGCATCTTATCTGCTCCTTATCTGATGCAGAAAAGCTAGCTCATGCATTCATGTATTGTAATGCATTACTAGTTGGTTGTCCTGCATCCTCGATAAACAAGCTTCAGTTAGTCAAAAAATGTAGCCGCCAGGGTTCTCACTAGATCCAGAAGATATTATCATATAACCCCAATATTATCATCCCTGCACTGGCTACCTGGGGGGTGTTCTTCGTACGTCGCTAACTCAGTTAGCTGGATTTGATTGTTGTGGATTTGTCCTGATCTTGGATTGTTTCGTTCTTCGATGCTCATCTCGCATTTGCTGTCATAGCAACATGTCCGTAAGCTTGAAGCTGCTCGGTAGCAGGTTTATTTCATGTAAACAGGATTAAGGCTGCGCTCCTGCCGGGTTATGATTGGTTGAAATGGTGAGGTCACATCTGATTGGTTAAAGAGCGTTGACGTGGACTGACTCACGTGGGGAAAGAAAAGTATCTTGCATATATATGTATATACAGTGGTGTGACAACCAGACTGCTCATTACCGTCGCACTCACCGCCGTGGAAAGCGGCAGTGGCCAACATAAACCAGGAGCATTTCAAAATAATTCGTGAAATGACCGCCAGGTGGCGCAAATTGACATTTTCCATCGTATCGGTTTTTAAATATATTCAGAGCTTAAGTCATAATAAAGTCAAAACAATATGTTGTAGCGAAGTAATACTACAATTATGATAATTTACACATCCAACAAACATGAAAAACTATAAATATAAAAAATATTAGTTAGAAAACATTGGTTTTATTTTGTTTAGACAGACTCTGTTTTTATCTGTTTAGTGTTATTATTAAAGAAAACAGCACTAGGGCTTTAAAAAAAATTATTTCGACAATACTTACAGTTGTTAGAGTTTAAGACATCAAGATTTAAATATAGAAATAACTAAAACAAATAGAGCAAACTTCCAGAATATATAATAAAAAAATAAATCAATAAAAAAGATGTATGCAGTATAATCGGGGCCTCTCATTACATTATTTGCTCGCACTTCGTCTGGCACTGAACCAAAATATATTGTCTTACATTTGTGAATAAAATATCATTGTTTTATTCAGAGATTTACAGTATTTGTGCAAAATAATAGTTATGCAATATAATTACAGGCTCTGGATTCGTTTTTCGTTTGCAGTATAAAACCTTTTAGAAAAGCTTTTTATGTCCACCATTTAATAATGATTTCATTATCAATAATTAAAGCTGCTCACATCGCGCGCTTTCACTTTAAAAATGCAGTGTTTAATCAGCAAGTATATGTCGCCTCTCTTTATGATTGATAAATATTCTGACTGAAACAAATCTGCTTTTGTCGGATTGTTCATTTTTGATGAAAGAGGGAAAACTGAAAGTGTGTACAAACAACAGCACAATGCATGTGTGAATGGCTGAAACGTTAAGTCAGATGAACGCGCGCGCCGATATGAGAGATTAGATCTTTCAGCACGCCGATGTCAGTCACTAGCAAGGAGCATTTACTGATCACATTTAAACAATTTATTCATACAGATGTACATGTTTTATAGGTTTGTTACTGAAGAACTGTGGCAGCGGGCACACCTAAAAATAAACGTAGGATTATTTTTTTTTATAGTTTTATATAAATAAAAAATGCTTTTTTATATAAATGTGGGCTACTGTTATCTACAGAACTTCATAATGTAATAATTTTTGTTTCATTAGTTTGTATTAAAGCAGATATTTCTCTTTCTATAAGTATATATTTTTCACGTCTGTGAGGCGAGTATACACGGGGTTCATTTTCTGACGCGCTCAAGTTCACCGAAAACAATACAGAACCCCGTTTAGTGTAATTTATTTCATTTAATAAATCTACTACAAATTTAAAGAACACAAAATATAAGATGACACAAGACCCTGGATTCGTTTTTCGTTTGCAGTATAAAACCAAAATACATCTTACTATTTTTGAGAGATTTGTTAAAAAAAAATAAATAAAAATTCAGATATTTGTCTGTACAAAATAATATTTATGCAATATAATCACAGGCTCTTGATTCGTTATTCGTTTGCAATATAAACCAAAATACATTAACCATATAATATAAACCAAAATATTTAATTTGCTGTATTAAATATTTATGCCGTCTCATCAAACTCGCAACTCACTCCGAAGAGCATCCTTCTCTGCCTTGCAAACTCCCAACTCACTCCGAAGGGTACCAGTCTCTGCCTCTGTCTGTTTCCTTCCTTCACAGAATTCTGTTGACCAGGGCTTGAAATTGAATATCATATATAATATTTAATATTGGCATAATATCCCTGCCCCAATTCTCACAGCTGTACAGTATGAATTGAAATAATAACAGTAGTGTTTTTCTTTACTGAATAGGCAGATCCTCTGAATAGGCAGAGCCGTTGATGTCTTTGGTTTCGGCTGTGAGTGGATGCGCTGTAGTAATCCACGTTTTATACAAATTACATAACCTTTTTTCAGTCATGATATACTAACATATATTTCAGTCATGATATACTAACATTTTTTCCGTGTAGTGCGCGCGCAACATCTAAAGGGCGAGCGTTCACACAGCTGACCAAATCGTCATTAGCGTGCCCCTCCCCCAAACAGCGCAGCGAGGAGCATTTACATTTAAACAGGTTTTACAGGTGTGCTTTGCGAAGTCAGACACATACAGTACTGTACAAATGCAAATAACCTGTGAATAGCTGTTCTCACTTACAGTATACACTCGGAGAAACTAGAATCCCTGGAATGAGATTTTTCTTACCATAACATGTAGTGTTATTAATCACTCTACACTGTTTTTAATTACTTTTAATTTTATTTATAAATAAACAAACCAAATAAAATTATTCCATGTATTTACCCTTTGTAAAATAGCATTAAAAATGATGGGTCGTGTATCGAGCGATTAAAAAAACAATACAAGGCACGTTATGATAAGGAACCTTTCTACAGTACTGTATCTCTTCCATTTCAGTGATTAAAAAACGGTAAAAATGTCAATTTTGGAATCCACAGACGCTCAAACAGCAAAAGAACATGATAATAATAATCAAAATAATATTATTATTCTTTTTGCTTTTTATGTCCACCATTTAATAATGATTTAATTATCAATAATTAAAGCTGCTCACATCGCGTGCTTTCACTTTAAAAATGCAGTGTTTAATCAGCAAGTATATGTCGCCTCTCTTTATGATTGATAAATATTCTGACTGAAACAAATCTGCTCGTGTCGGATTGTTCATTTTTTATGAAAGAGGAGAGTAGAAGGGGAAACGTTTGCATGATCCCGCGTGTGCGCTCTTTAACTTTGATCTAAAGTCAGATGAACGCGCGAGCCGATATGAGAGATTAGATCTTTCAGCACGCCGATGTCAGTCCCTATAGCAAGGAGCATTTACTTACATCTAAACTGAGTCATTTACATAAATCACTGATCACATTTAAACAATTTATTCATACAGATGTACATGTTTTATAGGTTTGTTACTGAAGAACTGTGGCAGCGGGCACACCTAATAATAAATGCCGGATTATTATTTTTTATTTTATTTATAGTTTTATATAAATAAAAATGCTTTTATAAATGTGGGCTACTGTTATCTACTTCAAATATTTGTTAAAACAGCCAGGAAACTCACTCTGACCATTTTAATAATTCATTGATAAGTTAGTGATTCCTTTGGTTACGGCTGTGCTGATCATGTCATCTCGTCGTCAGTGAGCGCGCCTATACAATAATTCACTTCTCATACGACTTACATAATCTAATATTTTTTTTTCATTAGTTTATATTAAAGCAGATATTTCTCTTTCTATAAGTATATATTTTTCACGTCTGTGAGGCGAGTATACATGGAGTTTGGGTTCATTTTCTGACGCGCTCAACTTCACCAAAATCAATACAGAACCCTGTTTACTTTATTTATTTAACAAAATCATAAAGTTTTTTCGTCATTGTGTGTGCACCTAAATAAAAGTAGTCTTATAAAAGCTACAAATTTAAAGAACACAAAATATAAGATGACACAAGACCCTACACGTGTAGCCTTTCTACTGTAATTAAACAGTTTACAACGTTTACGTTGCTTAAATTCGATCCTAAAAAACTGAATTAAATTTTAAATATAAATTTGTACTGTAATGTTACTACTGTGATTATGAATTCGTTTATTTACAATGTTTCACTTTATTTTATCTGCAACGACGTGCAGCTGTGGACGACCTGCACCTCATTAAGCCTGGAGAGAACGAACTGATGCCTGAGGCGTCACTCAGTGGTAAAAGCCAGCAAACGCACAAACCCAAATGCTGATGCCATACACGCCATACACCAGCGACGGTAGAAGTCGCATACTGCCTGTGCACCCATGTGTGTGTATATATATATATATATATATGGTCTTGAGGGCTGTCTCGTGCCTAGAGTTTATTATAATAATAAAAAACCTATGAATTTATGTTCTAATAAAATATTTGATAGCAATTACATATTATATATATATATACATACACAAGTACGGCTTGCCATAATATATATATATATATATATATATATATATATATAATTGATATCAAATATTATTAGAACATAAAATAGGTTTTTTATTATTTTAATAAATTCTAGGCACGATACAGCCTCAAGACCATTGTTTATTTTGTAACACATTTATTTCAGGGGTTCGTTATGAATATGCAAATATAAAAATATAAAATAAAAAAGTTCTAATGAAATTAGACAAAACTAATTTTATTATAAAGTATACATAAAAGTATACATGATTTTGAAAAAAATATTAATATTTCTATTTTTCCATATACAACATATTTATTTTCATATTTCTTATTTTATTTTATTGTCTCATGTAATTTGTAAGACATATGTGCATATTATGTTCTAATATAATGTTTGATAGCGATTATGTGTGTGTGGTGGTGGGGGGGGTCCATGGCAGGGAAGCATTTCAGCGCATAACACGTGGGGGGGGCATTTCAACGCATAACAGGTGTTACAAAACAATTGAGCTTGTTCTTTTGTCATTTCGTCAACCAAAGGGCTTGTGATCAGTGTTTCTACTGTCCTTGCATATCGCCTTTTAAACCAACGCACGAACGCGCAATAATCCTAGACAACTCAATCCGGCCATACTAATCAACAACAACAGGTGTGCTCGAAGAACCGATTTAGCCAGAGTGTAATTAGCACGATGATCTCATCTTAGATGTGTCAATTCATCCCGGATGTTTCAAGCGACGTACGAAGAATACCCCCCAGTTCAGTTTAGAATAAATTACAAAATAGTATTACTTACATACAAGGCCTTAAATGGTTTAGCTCCAACATACCTAACCAGTCTTCTTATATGCTACAATCCACCACGCGCCTTAAGATCACAAAACTCAGGACTTCTGGTAGTTCCCAGAATTTCAAAATCTACAAAAGGGGATAGGGCATTTTCATATTTAGCTCCAAAGCTTTGGAATAGCCTTGCAGACAGTGTTCACGGAGCAGACACGGTTTCACAGTTCAAAAGTAGACTCAAGACGCATCTTTTTAATCTGGCATACATATAACTCATCCCACAACCTCATAATCTGGCATACACATAACTCATCCCATCCATTTTCTTCCGCTTATCCGAGGTTGGGTCGCGGGGGCAGCAGCTTCAGCAGGGATGCCCAGCCTTCCCTCTCCCTGGCCACTTCTTCCAGCTCTTCCGGGGGGATTCCAAGGCGTTCCCAGGCCAGCCGAGAGACTTATGGCGCTTTTCCACTGCATAGTACGGCAAGACACGGTTCAGTTCTACTCACTTTTGGGGGGTTTTCCACTGGGAACAGTACATAGTACCTGGTCCTTTTTTTTAGTACCACCTCAGCCGCGGTACCAAGCGCGCCGAACCGTTACCAAAACGTGACGTGTAAACACGGCTGGTCACTGATTAGCCGGAGAAAATCGTCATTACTGTGTCACCGAACTTGCGACACGAGACACAACAGAACCGCTATATTTAGAACAGCCAGAGAAAGATCGCACGCACCTTTTTGTATTACAGTAACTGTCGGCCTCTTTTGAAACAAACTCCTTCGTCTCGCTGTTAAAAACATCCACATGCTGAGAATGAAGAACACCATGCCATCGATATGCTCCATTGTTGTGTGTTTGTTTGTGGCGCGTTTAAGATTACGTCACGGCAGTAGTGGTGCCGTGACTAAACGACACGTGAGTAATCCCGCCCACGCTAAAGCGTTACTACACTGCAGTGGAAGCGCAAACCGAGCCAAACTGCGCCGAACCGAATCAAGGCTTTTTGACTTTGTCAGGAATCTGTAAAAAAAAAAAAAAAACATAAATAAATAAATTTTACTAAATTATAAAATGCTCTGGTGAAAATTATTACCTTTGTATTGGTAGGGTCAGTTTTGACACAGTTATAATTTAAGGTTATAAAACAATATTTAGGGTCAAAACTAAAATTATAAATACACTTTGAGGTGCTTCTCTTGTTGCCTGTGTGTCTCCTTACCTGAACAAACAAAACAAACAAACAAAGACAGACATGTTCAGCCATGTAAAGCTTGCAAAGACAAATTTAGTTTAGCATTGGTGACTTGTAGAGTACACATCTCCTGTTTGCAGCAGTCAAAAATTAGAAGTCCAAAATTGGTAACATCTGTTGGAGCTCAGTACCTCCTTACTTACATGGCAGGGCAGCTGCTGCAAATGTCATCAAAATGACCCCGGGAATCACAAGGTTTGCTGTGACGAGAGTAAGTGACATCAAGACATGTTTTGATCTGTTTATGCCATTGTCACTAAAGAACGTCATGATTGCTATAACAAACCTTGAAGGAAAAAAGGTTCATGGCGAGATGTGGATTGACATTGATGAGGAATACCTGGATGCTTATATTGTGTTCTTCTTCTTGCTGGTGTTTACAAATCCAGCAATTCAATTCAATTTTATTTATATAGCGCTTTTAACAATGGTCATTGTCTCAAAGCAGCTTCACAAAAATGAAAGAAAATAATAATAATAATAATTTTAGAAAAGAAAATAATTGGAAGTGTGTGTGTGAGAAAAATGTGTAGATAATAATAATAATAATGAGACGAATGAATGAAATGTCTCTGATGAGCAAGCCAAGGGTGACGGCGACGGTGGCAAGGAAAAACTCCCTGAGATGGCCTTAGGAAGAAACCTTGAGAGGAACCAGACTCAACAGGGAACCCATCCTCATCTGGGTGATAACAGGTAGAAATGATACAACATTATGCGTGTTGTGCAGGTGAAAATTCAATATGACAGAAATTATTTAAAGTGACATGAAGACCAGTTCAGCATAGGGACAAGTCAGTAGGTGCAGAGGGCAGATGAGGTCTGGATCACTGGAAGCACAGGAGCAGCATGTGTAGCTCCATCTTCATAAAGCTGAATCCAGTTGGAGCTGGTCCTTCTCTGGACGCCTCAGGAACCTCGCAGGGTTGGCCTTTTGTCTACTGAAGCTGGCACAATCTCCCGATGCCTCGGGATGGGTAGAGAAATACAGAACAGATGGGGAGAATTAGCGTAGTTGCCATTCGGGATAGGTGTACTGGAGTATGAGATTATGGGATGAGTTATATGTATGCCAAATTAAAAAGATGCATCTTGAGTCTACTTTTGAACTGAGAAACCATGTCTGCTCCCCAAACACTGTCTGGAAGGCTATTCCAAAGCTTTGGAGCTAAATATGAAAATGCCCTACCCCCTTTTGTAGATTTTGAATTTCTGGGAACTACCAGAAGTCCTGAGTTTTGTGATCTTAAGGCGCGTGGTGGATTGTAGCATATAAGAAGACTGGTTAGGTATGTTGGAGCTAAACCATTTAAGGCCTTGTATGTAAGTTATGCTATTTTGTAATTTATTCTAAACTGAACAGGTAGCCAGTGCAGGGATGATAATATTGGGGTTATGTGATCATATTGATGAGGCCAATGAGGCCACTGATAGTCTCTGGGATGCGTCGACAGGCTGAAATATTTTCCGGGCAACAATGTCACTTCAGTCATTTCAAATGATATCAAGAGTCCTTAGATTTGACAACAGAGAAACTAGAGAAAAATCTGACAAGCATGGTCCCATCAGGGATGTCTGGGAAATGTGGGTGCAGCTCCTTCCACTGATGTTCAACCCAGGGCCAGATGACAGGACATGCCTATTAAGCCAGGGAAATACGGCATAAAAATTTGGGCAGCTTGTGATGCAAAAATCAGCTATGCATGGAATCTGCAGATTTACACAGGCAAACATGCAAGTGGCATTCCTGAGAAAAATCAAGGAAAATGTGTAGTCCTCGATATGACTACTGGACTGCGGCGCCACAATATCACATGGGACAATTTCTTTACCAGCTATGACCTTGGACAAGACCCTCTCAGGTGGAAACTTACCATGGTGGGCACAGTAAAAATAAAAAATAAACCTGAGCTGCCTGCTGAAATTTTGCAGGTGAAGGACAGGGCACCACTTTCTTCAAAATTTGCTTTTACAGACAACACCACGGTTGTTTCATATTGTCCAAAAAAACACCGGTGTGTGATACTTATGTCCAGTTTTCACAAAGCCGCAGCTGTGTCATCAGCAAGTGACAAAATGCCCATAATTATCTTGGACAATAATAAAAACAAAGGTGGAGTGGACAACCTGGACAAGCTGACTGCCACCTACACTACCCAGAGAATAACCAGGAGATGGCCAATGGTTGTGCTTTATAACATTCTAGATGTGACTACATACAATGCATTTGTGTTGTGGACCCACATTCACCTAGGGTGGAACTCAACCAGAAAAAACAAGCGGAGAATGTTTCTTGAGGAGTTAGGAAGTTCCCTTGTTAAATGTTAAAGCACACATTGAGTGAAGGGAACGGGTGCCCTGGGACCAGCCGCTGCAGCCTTGGCCAGACAGCTGCAGAGCTCACGTAGCACTCCTTCCACACCATCAGCAACATAAAGAGCATCAGTGCCAGCATCCTCGTCGGCCAGCACTGCCCCAACAACAGCCTACACAGCCACAACCCCAATGAGGCCACCTGATTCTAAAAGAAAGAAGTGTCAGGTCTGCCCTAGAAATAAAGATAGAAAGACAAACGTATTCTGCATCTACTGCAAAAAATATATTTTCAAAGAACATACTAAAAGTGTCACAGTGCATGTTCTTGCACACAAAGAGGTTGTTTGGAACTAGTGCCTCATTTCTATTGGTTTGATTTGCTTGATTGCTCGTTGTTTGTTTGACCTTGCAAATTCACATTTTGAGATTTACTTGTTTAGCTTTCTATTTATATTAAAGTTATTTTTGAAAATACTTTTGTGCCTTTTTCTTTGAAATAAATATATATGGGTCAAATTTGACCAGTAACACCACAGATGTTACTATAGTAATTAATATTATAATAAAAATGATATATAACAAATTTATTTAAGAGATGTGTTCTAATACCCATCAGGAATTGTCAGGTAACATAACCTTTTATTTATTTAAATAATTTTCTTGAGGTTCATTTAATAATTTTTAAAAAATTTAAAATGAGAGGTATGCTGTTAAGGTAAAAGCTCATGAGGTCACAGTAACAGAGATAGTAACAGAAAGCTAACATAAGAGGAAGGTTAAAACACCTATTATTGTTGGAGGATATTTCAATATTACGTTAGACAATCAGCTGGATAGACATGCTGTGTCTTCACTAAATGCCTCACTAAGCCTTTTTATTCAAAGATTTAATGTAGTTAATGATCAAAATAATAACACAAAAAATTAATCTGATCTTTCATGTCTTTATTGAACACACTCCAACATTTTAAATGGTAGTGGAAACAGTAAGTGAATCCTTTGCTGGTTCTACCTTTGATTAAGGTACAATAATATACCAGCAAGTTTATGAAACAAAAGGTACATTTTGGTTGCCCATAAATAATGTCCAGGAAGGTAAAAACAGAATTGGTGCAAATTTGTTTCTATAATAAGATACAATTATTTGCCTTTAAAAGGTACTGCCCCAGTGACAATAGTTTGTACCTTCATTAGTACAAAACTGTACCTTTATTTCCGAGAGTGTACTGTACCTCTAAATTAATTTTCTTAACAAGACTTCAGGTATGCTACCACCTGACTCAAATTCCCCTTTTAGAGGTCATTAACATAATTCACATAATGGATTGAGGATTCACATAATTTTTCCACTAGCACTATGAGGCACATTATGTTTGTCAATACTTTTGACTTAGATCACAGATATCAGATTACATTTTATGACAAATTAATGCAGAAACCCATTAAATTCCAAAAGGTTCACATACCCTTTCTTGCCACCATATCAGTCATATTGTTCATGAATGTAACAATGTTTGGTGCTAATTACTGAGATTATTATCTTTTGAATAGTTTGACAACATACAGTAATTGTGAGGATAGATTATCCTAGCAAAGTTTGCAAAAGTAGCTGTAAATTGTTATTCATACATTTTTTATAACACTTATAGACTGAATATGGTCACAGGAAGCCTGGGTCTTTGGGATGAAACTGGAGTAATCTGGAGGAAACCCACCAAGCATGGGGAGAACATGCAAACTCCATGCACACAGATGCTGAGGCTGGAATTGAACCCTCAATTGGTGTGAGGCCATAATGTTAATCGCTGTAAAACAGTAGCAAAACCCGAGATCTTGCAAATTTGAATTTGAGAACTTGTAAAATTAATAGTTGTATTTGTAAGTTGAAATTTATACTCACAGCTCTGATGTGAACACCTGTGTTTTGAATTCGAAGTTGCAGATTAATAGCGACAAATGTGTAAAGTCTCACTCACATAAACAAAATGACACAGTAAGACACAATTGTGTACTACACATTTATCTTTACGCTTTACTTCAGTTTCCCTGTACAACCACAAGTCGGCGCTCACAACCTCTCAGATCTGGCAGTACAACCTCAAATCCCAGCGCTCTGACTTTTACTACTCATTTTGCGATATTCTTGTAGCAAAACTCACTTGTGCACTTGTAAACGCGAATTTGAGAAAGCAGAGTCGGGGGCGGAGCTGGGGTGAGAATGAAGTCATTTTATTGGTCGAAAGCGCAGCAATATTGTTTAATTGGTTGGAGCCAGCCAATGAAGTGGGACGTTTTGTGCGCGATGACGTCACAGTCTACACCACCGAAACGGCGCGAGCTGCTCTGCGTAGTCTGTGACGTCACACAAGACAGTGGCAAGTAAAATCTCCCTGAGACAAGCATGAGAAGGAAACCTATCTGCATTTTGGTGATACCAGATAGTAAGTCCGTAATTATATCCCTTCCATAACTGTCCACTTTGTTAGGGTTTCCAACTGTGAGTGATTTTACGTTTCTTTTGGCAACTGTAGTCCTTATGCTATTCAAGCAATTGCAGTTATTAGCCAGCATACTAAATCTGTAACCGCAATCCAAGCAGATTCTTCATTGTTAAGTTAAACTGTCCTCAGTTATCACAAAAATCTAAGAATAAGTAGACTACATGAGCATCCTTAGCAGCAGTTAGTGGTGTCCATGAGATGAAAACTCTAACCAGAAGTGGGGCACTATCAGACAATGTAGGAGGGCAATCAGATGTACAGTACAGATAACCTCTCCCAAATGAAGCGGACAAGGAGGGGGGCTAATTTATGTCAGTGACACCTGACTATCTTACAAATAACGCACATTTCACTCAAAATATTATAAACACAGATCAATAATTAGCACATTTTTCACTTATTTTATTATGTGAAATGGCTAATAAAAATAGGTAATAAAAAGCGATTATGCTGTGGAGGTGAATTGGTTTAGTCTTGACTTCTGGTTGTGAGTGACAGCGTTGGGGGAAATCTGTTGATTGTCGAATCGTCGATTACAAAGTAAACACAGCGATGGAGAGAAAAAGGTCAGGTGCCCAATTTAGGAAAAAAAAGGAAAGAAGATGAGGAGAAACGGCAAAAGATAAAGATATGCAACAATGTTCTCTCTGTATGATTGAGGTATTCATGTCATTAGGTTAATTAGTGGTATAACGTTAACTCAGGTTAATTGTTATCCTTCTTGCTTATGATGCTTGCTATGCTTACATAAAGTACATACAGCATTACAAAATTCCTTATTGTGGTGTGTTTTGGACACTTTTCCAATAGGATTTACCATCCCACCCACCAATAGAATCCATCATATATATACCAGCAGACATTGTTATGCTTACCATTAAAACCAATACAATTCCCATTATTGTATTTTTATATTATTTTTGTATATATAATATAGTGTTCGCCCTTACCGAGGATTTATAAGAGAGAGAGAGAGGGGTTTATGTCTTTTTTGTACTTTCATACTTAACCTGAGGGCGCACGCTGGACTGATGCGTGCCGCTCTCTCTCTCTCTCTCGCTCGCACTCTCACCGGCGTCTCAGACAGGCAGAGGCTGGGGCTTTGCCTCTGTCTCTGAACAGCACACTTTGTCCATCTGTCTTTTTTTTACGCAGATCTGCCTGTTCAGAATATTGCAGAGTATTTATGCGTGGTTCTGGCCCTCAGAAGACCCACATCGTTACAGGTTTAGCTGCTCCTGAAGGAAGAGCCACTTCGAGTAGGACAGAATGTGCTTTCCTCCTGCACAGTCCTAAGCACTTTAGATACCTGTGCAGTGTTAATCATCCAAATTACTCAATGACATTAATATCTACAGTATCAGTATCTCATAATTATGAGATAATAAGTCATAATTACAAGTTAGCAGTTCATAATCAATATTATGAGATAATATCTCCAAATTATGACATAATTTCTGTGATTTTTTTTCTTTTGTGAATGCAATGCGCTTCCCTAGTGCTACAGGTTTCCACTGTAACCATAGAGCAATTGGGTGTTTTTTTTATTTTTAAATTTAGTTTTTTTTTTGGTGCTTTAATTACTAAAGTTTGCTGAAACTCAGTGCTACACTCGAGTTTGTCAGATTCTTCTACACAAGTTCTAAAAGTAATCAGTGATATATTATATATATATATATATAAATATATAAAACATTAACCTTTCCATTTTTATTTCTTATGTCGGCTTCCTATCTCCCTTAGACATAAAGAGCAAACGTAACTACTGCATAGGAAACCGTAACAGTCTGTGACCGCGGTGACGTTAGTTTGATATTTGCACATTAGACAGACATTTGTACGCTGTATTTTAGGGACTGTCAACAAATTTCTATACAAATTAAATGTGGTACTTGTTACTTTCCTGGCTACAGGGCTGGATTAGGGCCAAAAAATGACCCTGGCATTTTTGGTCATAGCAGCCGACCATGATTATTTAAACAATATGCTGAGGCATATGACACATCAAAGGATCTATGCGCTCACTGTTTTGTTTCAAACAACTCCAGTCGAACTCTAAATAGCAGATTTTATCAAGAGGAGATGAGGGCTGGCCAGGAGGGAGGCAGGGCGTGGCCTGAGATTTCATTGGACTAGCTCAATGTCCTTTAAAACAGTCAACCAATGGGCAGCGATTCGTATCACAGATACTCTACCGTTGCGGTAATAAATAAATTGGCCTAATAAACTTTTATAAAAATATTAAATTATGCCCTGCGATGGATTGGCACCCTGTCCAGGGTGTACCCCGCCTAGTGCCCGAAGTCTCCTGGGATAGGCTCCAGGTCCCCCGCGACCCTGAACATAGGATTAAGCGGTATAGAAAATGAATGAATGAATGAATGAATGAATGACTGACAGCCCCAGCCCAAAATGTGTGTCGGCCCGGCGGGCATTGCCCGGTATGCCCTATGGTCAGTCCAGGCCTGCCTGGCTACGTAACCCAGTCATTTTGATTCCGATTCATCATTAACTTCTATAGCTTCTAGGTCCTTCGACACTGTGTTTCCAAACTAGTACCAAAATAATCTAATTCAACAACCCCACAAGATATGTCCCAAGATATGTCTTTCTTGATTTTTTTTTATTTTACCTTTTTTCAATAGTTCTTAGATCATATAACGAGATTAGATTAGTTATAAAAAAATACATGTATACAGATATATTATCATATATATATAGACGTGAATTTTTCACAAAAGTCTCAAAAAAACTGACGTAAAATTAAAACTAAAATCAACAAAGACGTATCTTTGGATACAAAGAGGTGTATCTTGAGGGGGCCTCCAATGAAATTTTTTTGGTCCTAGTTTTGGGGTCATATTGTCACATAATTTAGAAACTATCAAAGAAATATCTATAAATTTTTTAAATAAAATTAGAATAAAAATTTACGAAGACATACCTTGGGATACAAACAAGTGTACTTTGTGGGTTTGATATTTTGGTTCTAGTTTGGAGTCAATGTCACAGGCCCTAGGGACTATTAAAGTTTGTGATTTATTCAAATAAAAACTTAAATAAAAATCAATGAAGACATTTTTTGGGATAAAAAAAAAAGATTAGCACCTTGTGAGTCTGATTATGTAGATTATCTTGGTACTACTTTGGGGTCACAGGGTCACATGACCTAGAAGGTATTAAAAATGTAAGATTTATATTTTTTTTAATGTAAAAATAATTACAAATTAATTCACATGATACATAATTAATATTACCTATCAATTATTAATAAACAATCAAAACCTGCATGGAATGACACATGCCATATGTGTATTTAATTAAAAAAATGGAATGACTGGGTTACATAGCCAGGTAAGTAACAAATATCACATTTCATTCGTACAGAAATTTGTTGACGGTCTCTAAAATGCTGCTTCCGAATGTTTCAGTTTCAGTTTTCAGTTTTATTTGTATAGCGCTTTTAACAATTGACATTGTCTCAAAACAGCTTTACACAATCAAAAGAACTATTTAAGTTTGTATGGAATGTGAATGTGTATGAATCAAAATGTTCAGATAGTCCCTGGTGAGCAAGCCCGAGGGCGACAGTGGCAAGGAAAAACTCCCTGAGATGGTAATAGGAAGAAACCTTGAGAGGAACCAGACTCAACAGGGAACCCATCCTCATCTGGGTGAAACAGATAGCAGGAAATGATCTGCATTTATACAGTGTTAAGTGTTAGGTTCAGCTATAATAGTTGATGTTAATTGATGTTATAATACTTGATGTAAAATGGAGTCCAGTAGTTATTCGAGACTCAGATAGACTTGTAGAAAGTTCCAGTCCTGAACTATCGAATTGTCAAGTCCTCAGAGAAACAGCTGACAACACCAGTCGAGGCCAGAACCATCTTCTAAGTATAGAGAATCATCCCCAGACACCAGACGCATCCCAAAGAGACACACGGGGCATCCATGCGATGAGACCTCCAACCAGAAACCGGGCACCAGGATGGATCAGACAGGTCCGGAGGGCAGAGGGAGTCTGGATCACTGGCAGCTCAGGAACCACATGTGTAGCTCGACAGAGAGAGAGAGAGAAAGAGTGAAAGGGGGAGACAGGGGGAGAGAGGAAAGAGAAAGAGCGGGAGGAAGAGAAGAGGAGGAGAGATTGCAATTAGGTATGGTCACAGTCACAATGTCTAATGTGAATGTATATTTACTGTATACATGTATATAGAATGTCAGTCTAATGTGCGAATATCAACCTAACTTCACTGCGCATGGTTGTGTATGTATCGAATAAAATTTTTTATTAGAATATATTTAAATTATATATATATATATATATATATATATATATCCCCGTTTTGGCAAGGCAGGAAAAACACGGAAACCTCTTGGCAAATTCGAGTTAGACCTTGCGAAGTCTTTTAAAACAAGAGACGCGCATTGGTACAGACACACACACACACACACACACACACGCACACAGAGGGGCTCACAAATGAGGTGAGCACTCTGTACCTTTTAGTTGACAGATCAGTGCGAGAAAGTTTTAGATGTGTGCTATATAATGTATATATTCATATTCAAAAAGGCAATGGGTACATTTCATTAAAGGTCATTCCCAATCTCTTTATGCTATCTCATGAATTTAAGCATTTTTTTTCTGAATAGTCTCTGCAAAGTGGCTCCAAAGCAATGGGCATTGAATTAATAAATAGGCAACCATATTCTCTCACCATCATAGACTTTTTTGAACATATATATATATATATATATATATATATATATATAATTTTTTTTTTTTTTTTTATCAAGGTTTCCCCACACAGTTTTACCTGTACTAAACTACGTAGGAAGTGTGAGCAAGTGTTAATGGTTGTGTGTGTTTGTTTTCCAGTAAAATGGCAGAAGCTAACCTTTCAGAATTTCTGTCTGGATCTTTCACACACCTGGCAACATAACTCTTATTTTAGCAGAAATGAAAGTGAAACAAATCTATTACTGCAGCAGTGATCTCTGTGTTTGAGGTTCCAAACAGGTGAGTCACTCTTTCAGACACACCTGTGTTACAGAAATATAAAAAGGAGTATGAGCTGCTGTTAGTGACTGTGTTTGAATATTTTTCTCAGTAAAATGGCAGAGGCAGACATTTCTGTAGCTCGTGGTCAGTTCAGCTGTCCAATCTGTCGAGATCTACTCGAGGATCCAGTAGCTCTTCTCTGTGGACACAGTTTCTGTATGAAGTGTATTAATGCCTGTTGGGATCAGGAAGATCAGAAGGGAGTCTATAGCTGTCCTCAGTGTAAAGAAACCTTCACTTCAAGACCTGCTGTGAGTAAAAACACCATGCTGGCTGAAGTAGTGGAGACACTGCAGAAGACAATTCTCCATGCTGCACCTGCTGCTCCCTTTTCATCTGGACCTGAAGATGTGGAGTGTGATTCCTGCACTGAGAAAAAACACAAAGCCATCAAGTCCTGTCTGGTGTGTCTGGCCTCTTTCTGCGAAACTCACCTCCAGCCTCACTATACAGTAAATCTCCTGCCTTTAAGAAGCACAAGCTGGTCGAAGCCTCTAGACGACTCCAGGAGCAGATCTGCTCTCAGCATGACAAACTGCTGGAGGTTTACTGTCGCACTGACCAGAAGTGTATCTGCATGTTGTGTATGTTAGATGAACATAAAGGACACGATACAGTATCGGCTGCATCAGGACGAGCTGAGAAACAGGTAAATTTTACAGCACCCCTCAACCCACAGAGGGTGTGGCACAAGGGACACCTACACAGTACTGTAATCTTTTATATTGTACTGTTATGTCTGATTGGTGTGTGCATATCACAAGGTCATTTTCTGAACCGTGAAAAGAGAAGATAAATAAATGTTAACTCCCCATTTTACAGATGATCATTAAATTACACACTAAGACACACTGAGAAACTATATCTTCACTTCCATACGTGGTTCTTCCATAAAATTTAAAGCAAATAGTTGTATAGACTGATGCTACATGCTCTAGAAATACAATTTCCCTTCACAAAAAAGGCATCAGCCTGTTCCAGCATGGCGATGCACTACTCACAAAGCAAGCCATTAAGATGTGTGTTAAGGTTGGAGTGTAAGAACTGAAGTTTACTGCACAGTCTGAACTCACACTCACTTAAAACTTATGAGATAAACTGAAAAGCTAACTGCACCCCAAATTCCTCAAACTACATCAGAACCTGACCTCACTAAAACTCTTGTGGCTGAATAGGTAAATTCCCTTCCATTGTGCTCACAAATCTAGGGGAGGTCTTCCCAGAAGAGTGGAGGTTATTTTATGTTTATATTGACAATGCCAGAATGTCTACCATGAATACTGTACATCATGCTGTATATCTTACTTAAGTTCATGTGCTAGGTTGCTTTGCAGACGCAGTTGTTGGAAATGCAGGGAAAATCCAGGCAGAGAATCCAGGACAGAGAGAAAGAGCTTCAGGAACATAGGAAGGCTGTGGAGTCTCACAAGGTGAGTTTGTATCTGGAAGAGTGGTTTCAGGATCACACAAACTCTTCTCATCATCTAATTACTCATTTGCCATCTCACTGACAACTCATTGAGCTTTTCTCTTTGCATATCCTGGCTTGTAAGTTTCATCTTATTGGTGCTGGGACTTGAACATCAGGGGCCTCATGTACAAAGACTTGCGTTTAATTCATACTAAAACATTGTGTACGGACAAAGCTGTAAATGTGCGTACGCACTAAAAAAAATCTGATGTATGAAACACTGCGTACGCGGAATCCCACGCATATTCTCTTTGTACATCCGAATTAACGTGAAATTGAGCGCACGTGCACGAGCGCAAAACCCCTCCCTGCCTCCTCCCCCGTATAAATATGGTAATGACTCCACTTTGGCAAAACCAAACGAAAAAGCAATGGCAAAAGCAAGCAAGAAGAGAAACTTCACAGAATGTGAATTGGAGGTGCTCCTATCGGAGGTAGACCGGAGAAAAACTGTGTTATTTGCAAGTTTGTCCTCCGGAATGAATAACAAAAAAAAAAACTTAGCTAGAATAATATCACTATACATTAGCTGGAATACATCACTCACCAAAAGAAGCCGCCAATGGCGCACCCTGCCACCTTGGAGCCTCATCCCAACCATGCTGTTTGTGAGAATGAATGAATCATGGGTTGACCCAGACCACCTTGCCACAATATTTGTTAGGCGCATTTGAGCAGGGCCAGTTCTAGACCTGACCATATGGAGTGGCAGTGAGAAATTTGAAGGGGGCATCCTGGTCTAGCATTGTTTTTTCCCCAGATCATGCAACAGGGCACGCAGTCAGATCATGCAACCTGTTTGAGCATCACATATTATTCGCACATTTATTGAGTGGAAATGTTTCCGATTCACGTATGCAAATTCGCCTTCAGATGGCGCCTTTATAGCAATGTGCGTGCAGTCGATCGCTCCTATTACATTAGGAAAACCGGCGATCGCTGCAAATTGTGCTTTAATGTTTGGCTGGTCAACTGCATGGTATGGAAACCTTATATATCTGCTAGACATGCGGATGATCACGTCCCATACAGCTGGCATTGCACGGCTCAAAGACGACTTGCTTAACCCCGAGCGGTCTGCCAGTTCCCTTTGGAAAGAACCAGTTGCCAGGAAACCAAGCGTTGTCAGCACCTGTAAGGGAACGGGTAATGCCTGGCTCATCGCTGTCTCTCTTTCCAAATTTGGACCCAACTCAGCACAGAGCTCCAAGAGGATAGCTCTTGGAAATCTGAAACGGCTAATAAGCCAGTCATCATCATGGGCCAGAAATCACTGTGATCCCTAAAAACGCGTTCCCTTCGGATTCGGCCATTGACAATGTCCTCTAATAAGGCCAACACTGCCATGGCCATAGACTAAGGGTTGTATACATTTGAAAATGCTTTTATATGTTTTAAATCAAATAATTGGTAGAAAAATATTGTGTCAATTAACCCATTTTATCAATTATAAATGAATAGCAATGTTTTTCACATGTGTTGGTGCGATACTTTGTAGTGTGCAATTTAACATAATTGCCTCTAGGAGTCGCCAATGGAAATAAAACAAAGACACACAAGAAATACACTTACGCCAGTCATGAAGTTGGCGTGGAAGAACGCACATTCTCACGTTAATTTCACTGTTAGTAAATCCGACCGTGAGCGTGAAAACTGGCGTAAGCAAAGTTTTTGTGCGTACGCAGCGTTGATACATGAAGCCCCTGATGTTCTAATGAATAAACCAGAGTCTTGACCTTTAAACCACCACTGACTTTGAAAAGTAGTATTTTTTCTGTCTATACTAACAGAACTCTACACAAACAGCAGTGGAAGAAACTGAGAGGAATTTTCTAGAAGTCATCAAATTGGTTGAGAGAAGACGCTGTGAGATTATATGGCTGATCAGAGCTCAAGAGAAAGCTGTTGTGAGTCAAGCTGAAGAAGTCATGAAGCATTTGGAGCAAGAGATTGCAGAGCTGAAAAAAAAAATTGTTGAGATTGAGGGGCTTTTACACAAAGAAGATCCCATCCAGTACCTCCAGGTAATATCACCTATGCCACAACTCCAAAAAGTAGATTCTAATTAAAATGTGTATATACAGTACAGTGAGGTCAATAAGTATTTGATTTTGCAAGTTGTCTTACTTAGAAATCATGGAAGGGTCTACAATTTCCTCCCGTATTGTTCTGGGCTGACTCTTCACCACTCTTAGCATCATTGATAACTTGCCAAATCACAGGGTGATCAAATACTCATTGACCTCACTGTATTATATTATATTAGATGACATTAGATTAGATTAGATTATAATTTGAGAGGGCCTGGCTCGCAGTCTCCACTCTATTTGGAGGTGTTATATTGGGTTAAGGTCAGAACTTACCAGTCATGTTCTTCCACACCAAACTCATTTATCCATGTCTTTATGGACCTTGCTTTGTGCACTGGTGCGCAGTCATGTTGGAACAGGAAAAGGCCATGAAATTGTTCAAAATGTCTTGGTATGCTAAAGCATTAAGAATTTCTTTCACTATAAGTAAGATGCTAAGTAAGTAAGATTCAATTCAATTCAATTCAATTTTATTTATATAGCGCTTTTAACAATGGTCATTGTCTCAAAGCAGCTTCACAAAAATTTAAGAAATTTAATTTAACAAAAAAAAAAAAAAAAAAAAAAAAAAAAAAATTTTATATATATATATAGAATAATTATATATAAAGTAATAAGTAAATAAATAAAATTATAATAGAAAATAAATAAATAAAAACAAATAATAATAATAATAATTATAGAAAAGAAAATAATTGGAATTGTGGATGTGTGAGAAAAATGTGCAGATAATAATGAGATGAATGAATGAAATGTCTCTGATGAGCAAGCCAAGGGTGACGGCGACGGTGGCAAGGAAAAACTCCCTGAGATGGCATTAGGAAGAAACCTTGAGAGGAACCAGACTCAACAGGGAACCCATCCTCATTTGGGCGATAACAGATAGAAATGATATAACATCTTGTGTTGTGCAGGTGAAAAATCAATATGACAGAAATTATTTAAATGGTCATGAAGACCAGTTCAGCATAGGGACGAGTCAGTAGGTGCAGAGGGCAGATGAGGTCTGGATCACTGGAAGCACAGGAGCAGCATGTGTAGCTCCAACCATCATAAAGCTGAATCCAGTTGGAGCTGGTCCTTCTCTGGGTGCCTCAGGAACCTCGCAGGGTCGGCCTTTGTCTACTGAAGCTGGCAAAATCTCCCGATGCCTCGGGATGGGTAGAGAAATACAGAACAGATGGGGAGAATTAGCGTAGTTGCCATTCGGTATAGGTGTACTGGAGTATGAGTACTGGGATGAGTTATGTGTATGCCAGATTAAAAAGATGCGTCTTGAGTCTACTTTTGAACTGAGAAACCGTGTCTGCTCCCCGGACACTGTCTGGAAGGCTATTCCAAAGCTTTGGAGCTAAATATGAAAAAGCCCTACCCCCTTTTGTAGATTTTGAAATTCTGGGAACTACCAGAAGTCCGGAGTTTTGTGATCTTAAGGCGCGTGGTGGATTGTAGCGTATCAGAAGACTGGTTAGGTATGTGGGAGCTAAACCATTTAAGGCCTTGTATGTAAGTAATACTATTTTGTAATTTATTCTAAACTGAACAGGTAGCCAGTGCAGGGATGATAATATTGGGGTTATATGATCATATTTTCTGGATCTAGTGAGAACCCTGGCAGCTGCATTTTGGATTAACTGAAGCTTGTTTATTGAGGATGCAGGACAACCACCTAGTAATGCATTACAATAGTCCAGTCTGGAGGTCATGAATGCATGAACTAGTTTTTCTGCATCAGATACGGATAAGATGTTCCTAAGTTTAGCAATATTTCGAAGATGGAAAAAGGCTGTTTTTGTGATATTTGAAATGTGATTTTCAAAAGACAAGTTACTGTCTAATATTACTCCCAGATCTTTTACTGCTGAGCTGGTAATAACAGTACATCCTTCTAAGCGCAAGCTGAATTGTGAAAGCTGTTGTGTGCTGGTTTTTGGGCCAATAAGTAATATCTCTGTCTTATCTGAATTTAATAAAAGAAAGTTATTGGTCATCCAATCTTTTATGTCCTGGACACACTCAGTTAATCTAGACAACTTAGGTATTTCGTCTGGTTTAGTTGAGATATATAATTGGGTATCATCAGCATAACAATGGAAACTAATCCCATGTCTTCTAATGATGTTACCCAAGGGAAGCATGTATATTGAGAACAACAGAGGTCCTAAAACTGACCCTTGTGGGACCCCATATTTCACTGGCATTATACCAGACGGATCTCCATTTAGATCTACAAAATGGTAGCGATCAGACAGGTAAGATCTAAACCATTTTAGTGCCTGTCCCTGAATGCCTATATAATTTTGTAAGCGATCTATGAGAATATTATGATCTATAGTGTCGAATGCAGCACTAAGATCGAGCAGGACTAGCAATGAGATGCAGCCTTGGTCTGAAGCTAAAAACAAGTCATTTGTAATCTTAACTAGTGCAGTTTCTGTGCTATGATGGGGCCTGAAACCTGACTGAAATTCTTCAAGGATGTTGTTATCCTGCAAGAATGTGCAAATTTGAGCTGATACTACTTTTTCTAGTATTTTTGATATGAACGGGAGGTTTGAGATCGGTCTGTAATTTTTTATTTCATTCGCGTCCAAATTAGATTTTTTAAGAAGCGGCTTAATAACTGCTAACTTGAAAGGTTTAGGGACGTGACCTAGATGTAATGAAGAATTAATAATGTTTAGGAGTGGCTCTCCAACCGTAAGCATCACTTCTTTTAAAAATCTGGTTGGGATTGGGTCTAACAGGCACGTTGTTGATTTAGCCGAGGTGATGAGTTTATACAGCTCTTCCTGTCCTATACCTGTAAAGCAGTGAAAATCTAAATGTGAAGCTATAGGCTGAACTGGATCGTGAGATACTATTAGAGGTTGAACCTCCATTATTTTCTTCCTGATATTATTGATTTTTTCATTAAAGAAGTCCATAAAGTCTTCACTTCTAAACTGTGATGGGATACTCTCTGCGGGCATCTTAGGTTTTGTTAAGCGAGCCACTGTACTAAATAAGAACCTGGGATTGTTTTGGTTTCTTGCTATCAGTTGGCTAAGATGCTCGGTCCTAGCAGTTTTTAGAGCCTGTCTATAGCTGCACATACTGTCTTTATACGCAATTCGAAAAACTTCTAATTTAGTTTTCCTCCATTTTCGCTCGAGGTTACGGGTTGCTCTCTTTAGGGCGCGAGTATGACTGTTGTACCACGGTGCCAATGTTTTATCTCTGACTTTTTTTAATCTGATGGGAGCAACAGTGTCTAATGTACTGGTAAAAATAGTGCCCATGCTGCTAGTCACTTCATCTAGATCATCTGCATTTAGGGGTCTAATAAGAAATTGGGACAGATCCGGCAGATTACTTGTGAATCTGTCTTTAGTGGTGGGATTCATATTTCTAACAGATTGATAGCGTGGGGAGACACAGCTAATCTGTTCTACGGGTAGAGTATATGTCAGGAGGTGATGATCTGTGATATCATCACTTTGAGGTATGATCTCTATATTAGAGACATCTATACCATGGGATATAATTAAATCTAGCTGAAAAACATAATAAGATGAAAAACAACCAAACACCAGTCAATACATGACTGCGCACCAGTGCACAAAGTAACGTCCATAAAGACATGGATGAGTAAGTTTGGTGTGGAAGAACTTACCGGTCTCCACAGAGCCCTGACATTAACCCGATAGAACCCCTTTGAGATGAATTAGAGCCAGGCATTCTTGTCCAACATCACTGACCTCACAAATGTGCTTCTAGAAGAATGGTCTAAGACTCTCATAAACACACTCTTAAACCTTGTGGAAAGCTTTCCCAGAAGAGTTGAAGCTGTTATAGCTGCAAAGGGGGCGGGGCCAACATCATATTAAACCATATGGATTAAGAATTGAATGTTAATCAGGTTCATATGCATGTTGCCAGGTACCTTTAAGGTCAATTATGATCCAGTCCTATTTGAGTTGTACATATGTCATCCAAGTATTCTATACTTTTTATTATCTACCTATGTCTGTGTAGAGTTTCGAGTCTGTCTTGGCTGATCCCGGATGTGCAGATTTCCCAAACCTAGCATACAGCCCTTTAACTTTTGAGAAAGTACTAAAGTCTGTCTCTCAACTAAAAGAGAAAGTAGAAACATTTTTGTATGATGACTGGAAGATATCAACTGAAGGTAAACTTTTATTCCTTAATTTTCGCATATTGTCCCAAATTACATTTAACACAATAAGCAAATAAATGTGAAAGGAAATGTATAAATACAGCATATAATAGCTAACAAATGAAATCAGTTCCCACTTTACAGACATGACCCTACTTTAATCACATTTAATCAAGGTCAAGCTTTTTTATTAATCAAGTAATTTAGTTATTTATTGTTCTAATGGCATAATTCCAAAAAGCAGGGGTTTTTTGCTTCTACATTGTAAAAAAGTAAACCTTTTATGCTGATAGTATTTAAGCCAAAATAAATATTAGATTTCTTTATTCATTCTATACTATTTAATTACTATTAATAATGTAACTGAGGCATTGTGAATAATCAAAAAGCCTTGCAATGTATGTATAATAAATCTAGAATATATGAGTTTCATTAAAAATATAAATAAATAAATAAATGAAATAAAAAAAACTTTCCATGATATTAAGATGCTCTATATATTGTTAGGAGGAAAAAAAACATTTGTGTATGAAATATTATTATTATTATTATTATTATTATTATTATTATTATTAAAACTCATTAATAACTTTTGACTAAATGCTGACTCTCACAAAATTAATGTTTAGGTACTGTACAAGCATGGTTCACCAATCTTGCTATGCTTCTTTAAGACTTGGCCATTTGACTTTGAGTTATGTTTTAAGGTCTCTATTCCTTTTCCACAGATTCCCTTTTTGCCTTTGCTTCCCTAAGTAAGTTAACATTTGCAGACTTAGCAATGATGTCTGGAGGATTTTCCTTTAACAAGAAAGGTATGAATCTAAAAGTTTCCTTAGTTTTACACATGAACAGGGGTGTTAGGACATTTTTCTAAATTTAAAAAGGTTTTAAATATCAGCTAAACTAAACATGTAGTTATTTCTGGCTCTATAAAGTGAAGACTTGCAGAACCCAAAATGAGTTGGGTGTGCCTGCACATCATATACTGTACCAGACTGAGTAACATAAACCCTTACAGAAAGTTCATTTTTTAAAAACATTTCATGATGCAATATCCTTAGAATATTGTAACACATTTACAACAAAACATCCACAAAATGAACGAACGAACAAAAAAAGACAAAAAGAAATACTGAATCACAACTTATCGATTAGATTCAAACTAAGATCCCAGAGAGAAGCTACAGACCCCACATCAGGATGCAATTGGTTCAAGTACTTCATTACTTGAAGTTACGTCTTTGTTTTTTTGTTTTCTGAGTAATTCCCAAATAACACACATAGCCATTAAAAATCAGCATGTGGATTCAACTAAGCAAATGAGCCTTCCATTGGATAATTACTGCAGTGATTATCAGCTGCAACAAGTAATTTAACCCTAACTGATTGAATGACTGCGATTGGAGATCACTTCTCGTGAGTGTCTGTGGCTATATTTAATATTGAAAATAAGATCACTCAAGGGATAAACAGTTGTATAAGTCTTAAGAAATACACTTATTGGTAATGGACCCATCATCAATATTGCCTACTGTACAAGCCTGTGGGGGCAGTGTTATGATCGGTTGCTTCTCTTGGTCAGGGCTAGGTTCAGCAATGTTATGTGACCACACATTGAGGTTAGTTGATTATATGATTATAATGGATGACCAGGTTTTTTCATCAGTGGATTTTTTTTTTCCTTTTTTTTTTTTTTGATGCCAAGGCATCTTCCAAGATGAAAATGGGATTCATAAGGCTCAAATTGTGAAAAAAATGGTGCAGGAAGCACAGGACATAATTTCCACACATGGATTTGACACCACAGAGTTTAGACGTTAGCCCAATTGAGAGTCATTGTGAGCCAGGGGTAGCTCAGTGGTTAAGGCATTGGATTATGGTTCGGAAGATCCCAGGTTCAAATCCACAACCACCAAGTTGCCACTGTTGGGCCCTTAACCCTCAATTGCTCAGATGTGTAATGAGATAAGAATGTAAGTCGCTCTGGATAAGAGCGTCTGCCAAATGCCTAAATGTAAATGTAATGTAAATTTGACGTGCTGAAGAAGACTTTACACAGTTGTCTAACTCTCCCGTCACTAATACAAGATCTTGGTGAGGAATGAATGCAAATCTAGATGGAAATAAATTGACATTGCATAAGCTTATGAACATGTGCAACCGCGATGTCAAAATCAAAGTGAAAATCTGTCCAACAATATTAGTGTGGCCAGTGTTTTTTTTTTTTGTTGTTGTTTTTTTCCCCTCTGGCCAGTTAGTGTAGTTAACTGAGTACAATATATAAAATATACACTTTGGGTTTTAGTCACATTTACCAAGCTGCAATAAAATTTTAATATTAACATTGACTAGCAATTATGTACTAGTAAACTAGTGACAGGGTAATGGCCACACAAGAATTGTTCATTCCTGTGGGGAGAAGGGAAAAGAAAAGCCATGCAGCCAACTAGTAATGATGGCTATCACAGAAAGAAACCTGAACACCCTTTACACAACTGCTCACTGTGTACTGGGCCTCCAAACTCCCCAGATCTCAATGTGACTGAGACCAGTCCAATACACCGAGCCCCCACCCTGCACCCCACAGTACCCAATAGGATCTGTGGCCAATGTACTGGTGATAGACACCACCTCGCTCTCCAAGAGGTCTTGAGGGTTCAGAGCTGCCTGAGTGGCACAAGGGGACATAAAACCTAAGCAGTTTAATGTTAATGGTTTGAATTTTGTGGATAATCAGTCTACGTATACAGTACACGTTAAATAATTTAGTACATAAGTCGCACACACTAAGATTCTATTGAATGCCCATCGAATAGGGTCAATCTGACCTTGGGAGCACTATTCTTCCAGGTTTTGATAATGTCTTAAAGGATCTTAATCCAATTCCAGCATTTTCAAATTTCATTGTAGAAATGGTGAGGGTGTTTTTTTTTGGCCGGGTAGTATATATTTTAAGCCATGATGTAAATAAGCTTTAAGTTCAATTCTATTCAAATTTATTTGTATAGCTTTTTTAACAATTGACATTGTCACAAAGCAGCTTTACACAATCAAAAGAATTAAGTTTGTATTAAATGTGAATGTGCATACATTAAAATGACAAGACTGTCCCTGATAAGCAAACCGAGGACGATGGCGATAGTGTAAAAACTCCCTTAGATAGTAATAGGAAGAAACCTTGAGGGTTACAAGGTTAAGTAAGAACATACAGATTTAATTGTTCTTTGTTTCTTTGTTCCTTTCTTTCTATCTTTGTGCCTAACATCCTTCTTTCCTTCTTTGTTTGTTTGTTTGATTTTCCTCTTTAGTCCCTAACATCTCTTTACCAACTGCTAGGGCAGCAGTCTTTAGCACAAAAACAACACCTTCCCACAACGAGGAAGAAGACAAGGAGGGGAAGAGAGATGATGTTTACTTTAAGCCTGTTGCTTCTTTACCTAAAGTAGGTTCTACTTCGAGTTATTTTATACCTTAAACCACATTTGTTTGTATTCTGGATGAGCTAAAATGTAATTTTAACAGATGATTCATGTATATATGCAGCAAATCCTGTTTGTTTGCTTGCTTGAATTCATTTTGTGCACGATTGATTTGTTGAACTTAAAACCACATGAAATAAGCAATATAATTTTTGGTGTGCAGTCTAAGAATTAGAAAGGATTTTGTCCAAATAAATAAATTTTGCCCTGCTACAATCAAATGGAGCACCAAATATCATCTGAATATTTTTATTTGTCTTGGAGTAATAGGCATGGGTTTAGCTATTCTTGCTATATTTAAAACAACACTAAGGCTGAATCCCATTTCTACCCCTTACCCCTTCACATAGCCCTACCCCTCCGTTTGGCGCGTTCACGTGAAGGGGTAGGGGTGTCTCGTTTCTCTTTTGGTTGGAGGGGGAGGGGGAAGGGGAAGGGCCAGATAGCCCTCCAAACGAAGATTTTTCAGGACCTCACTTCAAACGAAGGGCTAAGCGAAATTTTCAACATGGCTGCTCACTCGAGCAAACAGACCCATAAATGTAAATTTTTGCCATAAATAAAGATTTTTATGACAAGTTTTCATTATATGTATATTACCTCTAGTCTTGTGTTTGTGTTTATGGTGATGTTCTGTAAAGAAATGTTTGCAAAAAAATCGCTAAAGTTTGCTAGCGGCTAGCACCGATTGCACGATATTACAAATATATATTTTATTTTTATATATTTTTATAATTTTTATTATGTATAGGGATGAAATACGGCGCAAAAAAACTTTGGGAGTGAGTAATCTCTCTCTTATTGCAATGTGTGATAAACATCGGCGCATGTCCTTTAACGTAACATTAGGAACTAGTGACAACGTATGATGACGTATAACAGTGTTGTAGTGGTGTCCCATTTCTTAGGGGAAAAATTTAAACCCTTCCCCTTTCCACTTCGTTTCAAGGGACAAGGGGAAGGGGCAAGGGGTAGGGGAAGGGGTAGAAAATAGAAATGGGATTCAGCCTAAGTTCAGGTATTTCAAATTCTTAGGTCAAAGTGAAATCTGGTCAAGAAGATGAGAAGATTATTTTCAAGCAGAGGGCAAAACTATTTAGATGGGATCGTGATATATGCCAGTGGAAAGAGCGTGGAGTCGGTGACCTGAAGATTCTCTTCCACCCAGTAAAAAAGCTCTACCGTGTCCTAATGAGACGTGACCAGGTCTTAAAGGTGTGTGCTAACCACAACATTACCAAGGACATTGAGCTGAAGCCAATGAACATGTCTGCAAATGCACTTGTGTGGATGGCTAACGATTATGCAGGTTAGAACTTTCAAAGCTATTGTGCTACAGTATTTCTCCACTTTCTCCACATTGGCTGTACAAAAGTTGTTATTTTTACCAAACAGAGGGTGATGCCAAGGTGGAGCAACTTGCTGCAAAATTCAAGACCCCTGAACTTGCTGACACCTTCAAAAGATCCTTTACAGATTGTCAGAGATGCATGTCTCACTTTTATTAGGTATTTTAGTATTAAGTGTTGAGTTGTACCTACAGTAGACCAGAATAACCAAAAATCACCTTGTGGGCTTAACACATATCCCTAATCTTTCCTGTATATTCACAGAAACATATGCTTTCCTCACAGTGTCATACAACCACAAAAGATGCAGTGACTTCACTGACTTGTTTCATGTTTCAGAAGAGGCACATGTTTTATGATGCTAAGGTGTTTACCTCACCAAGCACTTTTCTGATCATGGTCGTTCATAATTTCTTTCTTAGACACATTTTTTCTGTAAAAATGATGGTTTAGCACTATCATTTAAGGTTTAATCATTTGATAACCCAATTCCAATTATTGTGCAGTTTTCTTTGCTTGATGCAGGTCAATAATTTTATGCTTCTGAAATGGCAACAAACAGGCTATGTATATCTGTTCAACCACTGTAGACTATAAAAGGGCCTGTTTTAGCCAAAAATATCTGAGTCTATCATACTGTAGCATAGTAAATATCAAAACATTTCCAACCAACAAGAAGTTGTTCAGTTGACATGAATCAACTTCCATACAGTACATTAAGAAAAGTTCTTGAGGTATGTCAGAGAGATTACCTTAAAGCCATAAATAATGAGTTGTGTTTGTCTGTCTGTTAACCATCCCTGAACTGACCCATTTCTCCCCCTAAAAAATGTAACAAAATAAAATACTACCTCTACTAATAATCATTGTACTAACTGAGTTGGACAAAAAAAAAGTAAGTCAATAGTAAGTGCAATTATTATAGTTTACAAAATTAATTATTCTGTTTTGGAAGCTTTCCATGGAAAAACGTTTCTTTAGTAAAAAAAAATTTTAAATTCATAAGCTATGTTTATGTAAACGCCAAGTGTTTGTTATAAAATCTTAAATCAATAGTCTTGTACAGTTATTTTAAAATCTCAGTTTGAGACAGATGAGGCAACATTTTACTATGATTATGCAGTATGGTATGTTTGTGCAATCTATTTTAATTAGCAGCCTTTGTACCTAATAAAGTACATAAATTACAAAAGGGTGTTGGCATTTTCTCTGAAATGTTTTATAACTTTTTAAATATTTTCTTTTAAGAAATACAGTACAGTGGAACCTCGGATTACGAGTAATGTGGTTTACGAGTGTTTTGCAAGACGAGCAAAGATTTTTAACTTTGATTTTTAAGATTTTGACTTAAAAACGAGCGTTGTCTTGGTTTACGAGCACCGAGTATCATCTTTCACGCATGCGTTTCTTGTTTTGACAATGTGATGACCCTGAGGTTTCTCCAGACCCTACTGGGCCAAAATTCCTCCAGAGAGCTGTAAAAGACTCGTTGCAAGTTATCGCAAACGCTTGATTGCAGTTATTGCTGCAAGGGTGGCCCAACCAGTTATTAGGTTCACGGGGCAATTACGTTTTCACACAGGGCCATTAAGGTTTGGATTTTTTTTTCTCCCTAAATAATAAAACTCCTCATTTAAAAACTGCATTTTGTGTTTACTTGTGTTATCTTTGACTAATAGTTAAATGTGTTTGATGATCAGAAACATTTTGTGTGACAATCATGCAAAAGAATAAGAAATCAGGAGGGGGGCAAATAGTTTTTCACACCACTGTAGTTCTAAAGGTTTTGGAATCAATAAAATGACAACAGTGCCCAAATTTATATACCTGCCTAATTTTGTTTAAACAATTATTGCACACTTTCTGTAAATCCTATAACCTTCGTTTCACTTCTCAAATATCACTGTGTGTGTCTCCTATACTGTATGATATATTTAACTGAAATTTTCTACCGTAACAACTAATGATTTATACAGGAAAATCATGAAGATTAACAAGGCTGCCTAAACTTACGCAATCCACTGTGTGTGAGTGTGTATATATATATATATATATATATATATATATATATATATATATATATATATATATATATACTATTATAGTAAGTGTCAGAACATATATTTGTGTTTCTATAGTGAGTGAAGTCCAGCTTTTACCACCTTTCCTTCCCACTCTTCAGTATAAGTGTATCTCTCTCTCTCTGACACACACACACACACACACTGCAGTTAGTTTCGAGCATAAAATCTTAAAACACTTTGAGTCATTAATAATTGCTGTTTGAGTCCAACCAGTCTTGAATAAGTATGTGTAGGTGGAGCTGGGATGTGCCCTCATTCCTATGATTGCATCACGTGTGCTTATACTGTACTCCAGCACAACAGCACATGTGATATTATGTGATATTTTTTACTCACATTGTTTGTTTTTCTGTAGCATCACCTGTCTCATTTTTGCCATTGAAAAACTGGTGGAATAACCTTTCCAACCTAAGTGTAACTCTCTTATTTTATTTCTATTTATCTCTCTTTATCACTCTCTCTCTCACACACACACACATTGTTTTTGGGACTTAATGCAGGACAATAATTTGACCATGGGGGCAGAAAAAAAAAAAACACATGAATGGAGACGCTTGGTGAAGTTGTATGATAAAAACAAATGACAGTAGTTGAAGTCTTGGAGTGTGCAACGTTCATTTTTTTCTTTGTCTTCCAGCTGTTCCCTTTCAGGGGTCGCCACAGCGAATCATCTGCCTCCATCTAACTCTATCCTCTGCATCCTCTTCTCACACCAACTACCTTCATGTCCTCTCTCACTGCATCCATGAATCTCCTCTTTGGTCATCCTCTAGACCTCCTGCCTGGCAGTTCCAACCTCAGCATCCTTCCTCCGATATACTCACAATCTCTCCTCTGAACATGTCCAAACCACCTCAATCTGGCCTCTCTGACTTTATCTCCAAAACATCTAACATGGGTTTTGTCCTTCTGATGAACTCATTCTTGATCCTATCCATCCCTGTCACTCCCAAAGAGAACCTCAACATATTCAGCTCTGCTACCTCTAGCTCTGCCTCCTGTCTTTTCTTCAGTGCCACTGTCTCTAAGCCGTAGAGCATCGCTGGTTTCACCACTATACTGTACCTTTCCTTTCATTATCGCTGATACTCTTTCATCACACAACACACTTGACACTTTCCCCCACCCATTCCAACCTGCCTGTACCCGCCTCTTCACCTCCTTTGAACACTCTCCATTGCTCTGGACCGTTGACCCTAAGTACTTAAAATCCTGCACCTTCTTTACCTCTGCTCCCTGTAGCCTCACTGTTCCTCTTGGGTCCCTCTCATTCACACACATGTATTCCGTCTTGCCGCGGCTAACCTTCATTCCTCTGCTTTCCAGAGCGTACCTCCACCTCTCCAAATTTTCCTCCACCTGTTCCCTGCTATCGCTACAAAACACTATGTCATCTGCAAACATCATAGTCCATGGAGACTTCTGTCTTACTTCATCTGTCATCCTGTCCATTACTAGAGCAAACAAAATGGGGCTTAGAGCCGATCCTTGATGCAGACCCACATCCACGTTGAACTCTTCTGTCACACCTACAGCACATCTCACCACTGTCTTACAGCTCTCATACTGTACGTGTCCTGCACTCTAACATACTTATCTGCCACTCCAGACTTTCTCATACAACACCACAGCTCCACTCTTGGCACCCTGTCGTACGCTTTCTCTAAATATACAAAGACACAATGCAACTCTTTATTACCTTCTCTGTACTTCTCCACCAGCATCCTCAAAGCAAATACTGCATTTGATGTACTCTTTCTAGGCATAAAACCATATTGCTGCTCACAAATTCTCACCTCTGCCCTTAACCTAGCCTCCACTACTCTTTCCCACAGCTTCAGTGTATGGCTCATTAGCTTTATACCTCTGTAATTGCCATAATTTTACACATCTCCCTTGCTCTTAAAAATCGGCACCAATACACTTCTCCTCCATTCCTCTGGAATCCTCTCACTCTCCAAGATCTCGTTAAACAAACTAGTCAGAAAGTCCTGTGGTCTAATATAGTGTATACTGGATTGTGTATATTTTGACTGAAGGCATTTTGAGTGAGTTTTCCGTTTATCATGGAAAGTATTTAATGAGTTATGAAATTTCTATTACATTTATTACATTGTGTTTGTTTCCGTAGCACCATCCCTGCCATTGTTCACCACTGAACCCGTAAAGAAAGAAACTTTTCAATGTAGGTGGATCACTTAAATTTTTCCTTTTCCATTTTTCTTCTTTTATATACAGTTTTTCTCATTTGCTAAGACATGCTCAGTGAAACACAGATTAACTTGATCTTCATCATCACATTCTTAGCACAGGAGAAGTCTTCTCTTTCAAATGCCTTAACACTTTTTCATTTGTTTCACACATTTTTCACACCCTTTGTCAAAACAGTCACCTCAGATCTCACTGAAAGATCCCAAACTCCATTGGATTCACTGTGTTGAACAAAAGGAAAACATCTATTAACAGTTGATAGAAAGTACTTGCATAATTATGAATATCCAATGCACCTGTGTGAAACTTGTTTGCACAACTCTTCAATCAGCAATCAATCCTCATCCCTTTACAAAAGATGCCACCTCTGTATTGCTATTTGCAAGCATGGATCAAAGAAGCCATAGGCACGGAAGGAGTGGTTTGCAGCACAGCCTCGTATAATGATGCAATTCCTCCCGGCATACTCGCCTTTTCTGAATCCAATCAAGGAGTTATTCTCTGCTTGGAGGTGGAAGGTGTATGATCACAGGTCCATATGAGCAGATGTCCCTCCTGGAGGCAATGAATGCTGGTTGCCTGGCAATAGGTGCAGAGGACTGCCAGGGATGGATACAAGGAGGTATTTCCCTCGGTGCATTGCAAGGGAAAACATTCAATGCGATGTTGATGAGAACCTGTGGCATAATCGGCAAGAACGAATGGACTACAGTAAATGTGGAAGATAAAATATATATATATATTTTTTTTTTTCTTTTTTTTTAAAAAAGGTATTTTCACCCATAAGTTTCCTTTGATATTTTTTTTTCAGTAACCATTTGAGTTTGTAAAGTATTATATTGCATATTGATGCCTGTATTTTGTTATCCATCATGTAATGATTTGATTGAAAGAATAAATTAATTTGACCACAAGTTGTGGTATTTGATGGAAATATTTGCTTATGTTGCATGTTTTTAATGTTTTGTGAGTGTTGGAGCATTTTGATAACAAAATGAGTCATTTTGGCCATTGACCTTCAATTTTATCCTGCGTGTTAACTGTTTGTGATGTCAGAGTGGGCAAATGTGTTTAAGCAATCGAGAAAAACTGATAATAAAGAAGTGTGTTATGTTGTTATTCCATTGTTTGTGTTTTTGTAGCACCGCTCGTGACACTGTTCACCACTGAATGCCAAAATGATTGTACCTAATGATACCACTATAGAGGAATGATGTGCTTTTAAAAATAATAAATCTCATATTTAATTTAACTGCAATTATTTGTGTTTCTGTAGTTAGCAATGCCCAGATCAACCCACAGCCTGTCCAAGTGTGTGTGTGTGTGTGTGTGTGTACTGTATGTGTGTAAAACTTTGGAAGTAAAATGTCAGTTACCGATTTGTTCCTCGTACAGAGCATTCATGGCATTTTTACATTTGTTTTTACACTGATTGTGTTTCCGTAGATAACTTTTCCTTCACGGTTCCCACCCCTGCACCCCCAAAGAAAGAAGATTTTCAAAGTAAGTGTATTTATCACTCACTCACTCTCTCCTGTTTCAGCTGTTTTAAGATAAATATCTGTTTGGTCTTCTATCTTTTTTGTTCTATTTAATAATCTGCTTGACTACGTTTGGAATTTTGTGTTTTTGTAGTTAAGGCCACTCCCCAGAAACTTTCTGACTCTGATGCCCAAAAGAAATCTTTTCAAGGTAAGCATCTTTCACTTTCAAACACATGAACACACACACACACACACACACACCTGCTTTTCTTGTGACATTCACCTTGTTGTGTTTTAATCAGTCGTACCTCTGATGTAAACTGATGTGTTTATGTTTCTGTAGCTGATGTCTCTGACTAGACACTTACCATTCCTGAACCCCAAAAGAAAGATTTTCAGTGTAAGCATCTCTCTCTTTCTTTCTCTCTCTCTCTTACACACACACACACACACACACACACACACACACACACACACACACACACACACACCTAATGAACCTAATGAACATAAAGTTCACACACATTGTCTTTCCTGCATGCTAAGAAAATGTATAACAATGTGCAGGTATATTTTAACAAATTCATACTCTTAGCATTATTGATAAAATGCTACCTGCCTTTTAAACTCAGACTGATCTAATTAGTTTAGTTCAATCCAACCAGAATAATTTGCTATGACCTCCAAAAACCTTAATTAATCTCAACCGAGATTCATGTAAAAATTGTGTGTATACAGTGCCAAGAAAATATATGTTAACCTTTTTGGAATTTTATGGTTTTCTGCATTAAAATGTGATTTAATCTTCATCTAAGTCAAGGGTATTAACAATTATAACACAAAAAAAATGATCTTTCATGTCTTACACACTCATTCAATATTCAAAATGGTAGTGGAAAAAGTAAGTAAACCCTTAAAATTAATAACTGTTTGACCCCACCCCTTTGGCAGCAATAACCTCAACCAGGCGCTTCCTGTAGCTGAAGATCAGACCTGCACATCGTTCCGGATTCAGCCCATTCTTCCTGTTAGAGCTGCTTTATCTCTGTCATATTCTTTGGACATCTCATGTGTATGACTTTCTTCAAGTCATTCCATAGCATCTCTATTGGGTTGTGAAAGCAGAGTGGTTTTAATCAGTCAAAGTAGCTCTAGTCCACACCTCTAAACTCATTTTCTTAACAAGACTCCATGTAAGCTAACACCTGACTCATTAAGGATCATTAGCTAGCTCATCATGAGATCATTAACTCAAGGTTTCACATACTTTCTTCCACTAGCACTATATTAAAAAAAAATTATATATATATATATATATATATATATATATATATATATATATATATATATATGTGTGTGTGTGTGTGTGTGTGTGTGTGTGTGTGTGTGTATATCAGAGGTGTCAAGTAACGAAGTACAAATACTTCGTTACCTTACTTAAGTAGAAATTTTGGGTATCTATACTTTACTGAAGTAATTATTTTTCAGACGACTTTTTACTTCTACTCCTTACATTTTTAAGCAATTATCTGTACTTTCTACTCTTTACATTTTAAAAATAGCCTCGTTACTCTATTTTTATGATCAGAACGCGCACAACCCCCCTGGTCGCATGATAAGAACGCGCACAACGCACCCAAACCACCCCCCCCACCCCCCGTCGCATGATCAAAAAGCTAGATCTTAATGCTTTTATCGCTACTCACGGTACTTTTACTTTTATACTTTAAGTAGTTTTGAAACCAGTACTTTTAAACTTTTACTTAAGTAAAAAGCTTGAGTTGATACTTCAACTTCTAAAGAAGTATTTTTGAACCCTGGTATCTATACTTCTACTCAAGTAATGAATGTGAATACTTTTGACACCACTGGTGTGTATATATATATATATATATATATATATACACACAGTATAATGTGTGCTTGTGTGTGCATGTGAGAGAGAGAGAGTATGTGTTATTATTTTAGGCACATTATATCATTGTATTTGTCAATATCCTTGACTTATATGAACATCAGATCACAATTTATGATAAATTTACGAAAACCATAAAATTCCCAAAATATCACCTACTTTTTCTTGCCATTGTATTTTTTACTGCTAAAAAAATTATTTATTTTGATCTCAGCTACAGTGGTGTGAAAAACTACTTGCCCCCCTCCTGATTTCTTATTCTTTTGCATGTTTGTCACACAAAATGTTTCTGATCATCAAACACATTTAACTATTAGTCAAAGATAACACAAGTAAACACAAAATGCAGTTTTTAAATGAGGGGTTTTATTATTTAGGGAGAAAAAAAATCCAAACCTACATGGCCCTGTGTGAAAAAGTAATTGCCCCCTGAACCTAATAACTGGTTGGGCCACCCTTAGCAGCAATAACTGCAATCAAGCGTTTGCGATAACTTGCAACGAGTCTTTTACAGCGCTCTGGAGGAATTTTGGCCCACTCATCTTTGCAGAATTGTTGTAATTTGAAGGTTTTCCAGCATGAACCGCCTTTTTAAGGTCATGCCACAACATCTCAATAGGATTCAGGTCAGGACTTTGACTAGGCCACTCCAAAGTCTTCATTTTGTTTTTCCTTCAGCCATTCAGAGGTGGATTTGCTGGTGTGTTTTGGGTCATTGTCCTGCTGCAGCACCCAAGATCGCTTCAGCTTGAGTTGACAAACAGATGGCCGGACATTCTCCTTCAGGATTTTTTGATAGACAGTAGAATTCATGGTTCCATCTATCACAGCAAGCCTTCCAGGTCCTGAAGCAGCAAAACAACCCCAGACCATCACACTACCACCACCATATTTTACTGTTGGTATGATGTTCTTTTTCTGAAATGCTGTGTTACTTTTACACCAGATGTAACGGGACACGCACCTTCCAAAAAGTGAAACTTTTGTCTCGTCGGTCCACAAGGTATTTTCCCAAAAGTCTTGGCAATCATTGAGATGTTTTTTAGCAAAATTGAGACGAGCCTTAATGTTCTTTTTGCTTAAAAGTGGTTTGCGCCTTGGAAATCTGCCATGCAGGCAGTTTTTGCCCAGTCTCTTTCTTATGGTGGAGTCGTGAACACTGACCTTAATTGAGGCAAGTGAGGCCTGCAGTTCTTTAGATGTTGTCCTGGGGTCTTTTTTGGCCTCTCGGATGAGTTGTCTCTGCGCTCTTGGGGTAATTTTGGTCGGCCGGCCACTCCTGGGAAGGTTCACCACTGTTCCATGTTTTTGCCATTTGTGGATAATGGCTCTCACTGTGGTTCGCTGGAGTCCCAAAGCTTTAGAAATGGCTTTATAACCTTTACCAGACTGATAGATCTCAATTACTTTTGTTCTCATTTGTTCCTGAATTTTTTTGGATATTGGCATGATGTCTAGCTTTTGAGGTGCTTTTGGTCTACTTCTCTGTGTCAGGTAGCTCCTATTTAAGTGATTTCTTGATTGAAACAGGTGAGGCAGTAATCAGGCCTGGGGGTGACTACAGAAATTGAACTCAGGTGTGATAAACCACAGTTAAGTTATTTTTTAACAAGGGGGGCAATCACTTTTTCACACAGGGCCATGTAGATTTGGAGTTTTTTTTCTCCCTTAATAACGTAACCCTTCATTTAAAAACTGCATTTTGTGTTCAATTATGTTATCTTTGACTAATAGTGAACTGTTTTTGATGAGCAGAAACATTTAAGTGTGACAAACATGCAAAAGAATAAGAAATCAGGAAGGGGGCAAATAGTTTTTCACACCACTGTATAACCCTAAGAATCATTTGTTAGTGTGTTTTGGCAGAGTGATAACTTTAGAGGTAAAATGTCAGTTAACAATTTGTTCCTTGTACAGAACATTCATGGCATTTGTACATTTGTTTTTGCACTGGTTGTGTTTTAGTAGGTAACTTTTCCTTCACAGATCTCACCCTTGCACCCCAAAAGAAAGAAGACTTTCAAAGTAAGTGTATTTATCACTCACTCACTCTCTCCTGTTTCAGCTGTTTTAAGATAAATATCTCTTTGGTCTTTCTTCTATCTTTTTTGTTCTATTTAATAATCTGCTTGACTACGGCTGGAATTTTGTGTTTTTGTAGTTAAGGCCACTCCCCAGAAGCTTTCTGACTCTGATGCCCAAAAGAAATCTTTTCAATGTAATCATCTTTCACTTTCAAACACACACACACACACACACACACACACACACACACACACACTTACCTGTTCAGCTGATCAACTGCTTTTCTTGTGACATTCACCTTGTTGTGTTTTAATCAGTCGTACCTCTGATGTAAACTGATGTGTTTGTGTTTCTGTAGCTGATGTCTCTGACCAGACACTTACCATTCCTGAACCCCAAAAGAAAGATTTTCAGTGTAAGCATCTCTCTCTTTCTTTCTCTCTCTCTCTCTCTCTTACACACATACACACACACATGCACACACACACAACTTTTTCAGCTGTTGAATTGCTTTTAAACCAATTTTTTTTTTCACTGCACAACCCACTCCAAGTGACTCACATTTATAAATTTGAAATATTGTCTTTTCATGCATTCTGGTAAAACCTGCTGTAACCATTCCCAGTGTTATTCAGGCTTTCTCTGTCATTCAGATTTAATTTACTGTTATCCTGGTGATGATCAAGACATTATGATAAAGTCCTGCCATATATATATATATATATATATATATATATATATATATATATAATTATTTTTATTTTAATTTTTTTTACTTTTTGGCCATCAAACTAATGAACATAAAGCTCACACACAATCTTTCCTGCACGCTAAGAAGATGCACTCAATTGCATTTGTCACTAAAACAAATTCCTTGTACGTGCAAGCGTACTTGGCAATAAAACTCTTTCTGATTCTGATTGTATTTTAACAATGTGCAGGTGTATTTTAACAAGTTCAAACTCTTAGCATTATTTAGCATATGTTATCTGCTTTTTAAACTCAGACTGATCTAATTAAGTTCAATGCAACCAGAATGATCTGCTTTGACTTCCAAAAACCTTTATTAATCTCAACCGACGTATTAATTAAAAACCTGCAATAAGAAGTACAGTACTTCAAATGATTGACCTTTTAAAATAGCTCTTAAAATAAGTTGTCAAAGTTGTTTAAAACATGTTCATGTAACAAATGTGTGTATACAGTGGCAAGAAAAAAGTATGTGAACCTTTATGGAATTTTATGGTTTTCTACATTAATGTCATAAAATGTGATCTAATCTTCATCTAAGTCAAGTATTACAGTTTTTTACAGACGCTAGGACACATTTCTCAATACTTCCCACACGGAAAGAACCTATATAAACATACATGTTTTAATATAGGTTTTGATATAGGTTTTTAATATATGTGACATATATAAAATTGGCCGTTTTCCTATATTATATGTACATATATGTACATATATGCGTGCATATACAGTATGCATGCATATATGTACCTATATAGACGTATATAAAATTGGCCGTTTTCCTATATTATATGTGCATATATGCGTGCATATATGAACCTATATAGCAATACAGTATATGTGACATATAAAATTGGCCGTTTTCCTATATTATATGTACATATATGCACATATATAGGCACATATATGCATGTATATATGTGTGCATATATGCACCTATATGTTTACCTAGATTAGTAAAAAAAAAATCCATAGCTGCTAGACAACATAAATAAAAGCCCAAAATTAGAAATAATTTTTTTTTAATTTTCTTAAGAACAATCAACTAGTAAAAGAACAAAAACATGACAAAAAACTGAACAGGAAGAAAAAAATATATTTTGTGGATCTTCCCAGCTCCGTGAGCTTTGAATTGATAGATGTGCCTATCTGCCTTCGGGTGGCTGCCGGCCACTTCTTCAATGTAGCATCTAGAGAAGACAAAAATAATAAGACAGTATAATAATAATAAATGATTATTTATTAAAACTTCAGACGACAACAATTAGTGCCACGAGGTTATTTGCAACACTATATGTTCTACAAAATAGAGGACTACACACCCTACAGCGCAATACCCCAGAAATGTGGCTTTAGAAGAGGAAAGGTAGGATTAAGAAGTGAGCAAGCGATGAATTAGTATTATAGGTACCAAGCAGATATAGTAACAATAAGGGTGCCCTACCTTATGCAGTCTCCATTGATGGCTAATAAACATTGATACAAGTAGGCTATGGTTAAAGTGGTGAACTTATAATGTTTTTTTCCCTTCTCAACGCATTATGCATTTACTCACCAATAATGGCTACCTTTTTAATTTGGTCCAGTCTCCAATTCGAAGGTGCCCAGCAGCAGATTCCGTACCATGGCAGTAGCAGAGGTGGCAAGGCGGGTTGCTCTCCACGCTTCTGCCTGGCAAAACACCCCAGAGCCCTTTATAACTTCAATCTGAAAAATAATTTCACATCACAATATTAATTTATTGGCAACTTTTAGAAACTTTTCATGTTTCATACTGATTCTTATGTTTATCTTCCCAATAGTTAATAGGATTTTATGTATGAATGCAGATTAATGATAAAGATACATGCAGGGTAAAACTGCAACAGGAACAGTACAAAATAAAAACTGAAAAAAGACGGACATTCAGAGTAAAACAGTGCAAGATAAAAAAAAAAACTGTACAAAACATATATGCAGGGTAAGCATTGGTTGGAGCAATGTCCAAGCAGTGTAGAGAAATATTTCTGTACGACTTCATTGTTTTGTGCTGTGTAGTATAGTATTGTAATAGCTGATCAGAGTGATCAACTCCCCATGTGCTGGTTGTACGCAGTCACAGGAAATGTCTTTGTAGTCCATGTACCTTGTAATTTCACCCTCATCTTCACCGCGTCTACTGTATAAGCAGAATGGATGGTACAACATGTAGATACTTCTCGTGTGTCCATCCACTTCACAAATACAAGAGGTCCATCTGAACGGAGCTTGCGTGTCCTGATGTGAGGGGCTGGTGAAGGCAAGGGTGATGCAGACACATTCTTAAAAACAAATAAATAAAAAAATGTTAGCCTATACTGTTCAGAGTAAATGGATGTGCAATTAATATGGATGCACAATATATACAGTACAGAGATGACCAAAAATGTATCCACACTTCAACATGAAAAATATACACCTGTCTTCTGTAGGTCACATGACAGCATCAATGATGGTGATAGATAATACTACACACTGCTGCCATAATTCAATTTGAGTTTTAAAAAAGGCCATAGATAACAATTGTGAAAGTGTGTATACATTTTTGTGCCCCTCTGTATTTTTGATGGGCAATAGGCTGGGCAAATATCTGTTGATGGACAACAGACCATGTAGTGGATCTCAAACATTTACAACTGAGACATTAGCAAACACCATCCATTGGACATTACACACATATTGAACACATTCTAAACAATTACATCTTATCAGGCATTTGTAAATACACGCTAAACAAAAGGGATTATATACATTTACACCAAAGAAATATTCATAAGCATCACTTAGCTACATAAGGCTGTATTTTAGCCACCTGGAACTAGCTTGTTTGTGCTAAATAACATTACTGATAGCAGTGTTATAAGCTAACCAAAACAGAGCCAAATACATATTAGCAACTATAATCTAAAGCTATCCAAAACAAGGTGAAATACATTAGAACATTTATAAACATCTGTAAACTCCATAAGGCATTAGCTTAGCCACCGGGAAATATCATGTTTGTGCTACATGAGGCAGCATATTAGCATGATTTACCTAAACTATATAAATGGCATTGAATGCCAACATGTCACACAAGCTGACAAGAGCTAGCTGTAGTGAGGAAAATATTTACTAATATTAGTTTAATATTATCAGAATAAGAGTTATATAAGACTTAATAACTTACCCAGTGTAGCATGGGTCTATTCTCTGTTCAAAATGCTCCTGTTCGGCATCGGAGTCACACAGTCTTCTTCTGAGGTAAATGTAAACTCCTCCCACTTTCCAGGAGTTTCCTCGGATGTGTAAGCGCGTGCCATCTTCCAAAACGTGCAGAAAACTCACTGAATCTGAGTGTTTTCAAACCTGTCTCTGTGTGTGTGTGTGTGTGTTGATCAGGCCGGTGTCCGGGGGCGTGGCCTAGTATGTAAATTACCCTGACTGATTTCCGTGTGATTGGCGTGTGGGCGTGTCCTGCCTCGGGTCATTAGCAGATAAGTGCGACAGAAATTCTGTGCCTCTCCTTGGTTTCATACGGATTACATAAACTGAGAATATTTGTTTTCAATGTGACTTGCATCATTTAAAAGTAGACACTTTAAGATATATAGATATATTTCTCATTTCACTGGTGGCTCAGTGGTCCGGGTTCGATTCCAGCCAGTGCCCGCACCCCAGCCACTGGATACAGTGCCGGTCCCAAGCCCGGATAAAATGGGAGGGTTGCGTCAGGAAGGGCATTCGGCGTAAAACCTGTGCCAAGTTGTAGTGCGGACTGGATATTCCGCTGTGGCGACCCCTTGCCGGGAGCAGCCGAAAGACCAACAACATTTCTCATTTCAGTTAATTTTAGTGACGTGTTTCAAAAAGATTTTCACAGAGACTGAGGTTTCATATATGTGCATATATCCTCATATACTGTATGTGGGCAATTAGGATACCGATTTCATGTGTTCGCACATAAGTTTTTTGCATTTTTTTTAAAGTTAGTTCTTAGTTATTGCCTTGATAATAGACAATATGAACTAGGCATCATGTATGACAGTTGCCAAAGTGAGATATTAGCTATAATGACCAGATCCTGCCATAGGAGACATATCTTGTATGTACATATAGGGCTTATATGTGGATATAAAGAAGCAATACAGGAGACCTATATGGCCTGTATATACGCATATACAGTGGTGTGAAAAACTATTTGCCCCCTTCCTGATTTCTTATTCTTTTGCATGTTTGTCACACTTAAATGTTTCTGCTCATCAAAAACCATTAACTATTAGTCAAAGATAACATAATTGAACACAAAATGCAGTTTTTAAATGAAGGTTTACGTTATTAAAAGAGAAAAAAAACTCCAAATCTACATGGCCTTGTGTGAAAAAGTGATTGCCCCCCTTGTTAAAAAATAACTTAACTGTGGTTTATCACACCTGAGTTCAATTTCTGTAGTCACCCCCAGGCCTGATTACTGCCACACCTGTTTCAATCAAGAAATCACTTAAATAGGAGCTACCTGACACAGAGAAGTAGACCAAAAGCACCTCAAAAGCTAGACATCATGCCAAGATCCAAAGAAATTCAGGAACAAATGAGAACAAAAGTAATTGAGATCTATCAGTCTGGTAAAGGTTATAAAGCCATTTCTAAAGCTTTGGGACTCCAGTGAACCACAGTGAGAGCCATTATCCACAAATGGCAAAAACATGGAACTGTGGTGAACCTTCCCAGGAGTGGCCGGCCGACCAAAATTACCCCAAGAGCGCAGAGACAACTCATCCGAGAGGCCACAAAAGACCCCAGGACAACATCTAAAGAACTGCAGGCCTCACTTGCCTCAATTAAGGTCAGTGTTCACGACTCCACCATAAGAAAGAGACTGGGCAAAAACGGCCTGCATGGCAGATTTCCAAGGCGCAAACCACTTTTAAGCAAAAAGAACATTAAGGCTCGTCTCAATTTTGCTAAAAAACATCTCAATGATTGCCAAGACTTTTGGGAAAATACCTTGTGGACCGACGAGACAAAAGTTGAACTTTTTGGAAGGTGCGTGTTCCGTTACATCTGGCGTAAAAGTAACACAGCATTTCAGAAAAAGAACATCATACCAACAGTAAAATATGGTGGTGGTAGTGTGATGGTCTGGGGTTGTTTTGCTGCTTCAGGACCTGGAAGGCTTGCTGTGATAGATGGAACCATGAATTCTACTGTCTACCAAAAAAACCTGAAGGAGAATGTCCGGCCATCTGTTCGTCAACTCAAGCTGAAGCGATCTTGGGTGCTGCAGCAGGACAATGACCCAAAACACACCAGCAAATCCACCTCTGAATGGCTGAAGAAAAACAAAATGAAGACTTTGGAGTGGCCTAGTCAAAGTCCTGACCTGAATCCTATTGAGATGTTGTGGCATGACCTTAAAAAGGCGGTTCATGCTAGAAAACCCTCAAATAAAGCTGAATTACAACAATTCTGCAAAGATGAGTGGGCCAAAATTCCTCCAGAGCGCTGTAAAAGACTCGTTACAAGTTATCACAAACGCTTGATTGCAGTTATTGCTGCTAAGGGTGGCCCAACCAGTTATTAGGTTCAGGGGGCAATTACTTTTTCACACAGGGCCATGTAGGTTTGGACTTTTTTTCTCCCTAAATAATAAAACCCCTCATTTAAAAACTGCATTTTGTGTTTACTTGTGTTATCTTTGACTAATAGTTAAATGTGTTTGATGATCAGAAACATTTTGTGTGACAAACATGCAAAAGAATAAGAAATCAGGAGGGGGGCAAATAGTTTTTCACACCACTGTATGCACCTCCATGTTGCCTATATGTGGCATATATACGCATATATGCAGCATATATATTATCATATATATGCATATATACTGCATATAGGTTTCATATGTGCGTATATATCCTCATATAGGTGCGGATATATACGCATATATATACTGCATATAGGTTTCATATATGCGCATATATCCTCATATAGGTTCTTTCCATGTGGGTTAGGTCGCTTTTGCAAAACTCTTCACAAAGTGAGGACAACAGAAGTGTACGTGGGCTAAACTGAGGATCAATTATCATTGTTTTGGCACAAAATGCATTCAATGACATCTCTCAAATTTCATGAATTCTTTTCTCACTCAGACACAACAACTGCCAAAAATATTTGTACGAACAGGACATTTTGCACATGCTTACATACTGTTTTCAAAACTGTTAAACTTATGTTCAATACAATAACATAATGCAAAACTGAATAAGACAGCAAAATTCAACAGCAATATTTTATTGAAACATATTTGAAATCTAAAAATGCAGTTTAACCAGCCATAGCCGATTCTCATTGTAGATGAACATCTACAGTACACAGGTGTTACTCTTTCAATTTCATTACAAAAGGAGACAACTGCTGAACACTGTAGGTTTGTATTGTGATGTAAACATGCACCCAGCCAGAAATAGAGAAGTGGCTGAAAGAGGAAGAAGAGTGGCTGGGAGGGGGTGAGGAATATGTATGCGTGGTGGAAGAAGAATAAGAGGAAGATCATGAGCTGTAGTCTACAGTAGGTGAGGAAAGGGATGCGGAGAGAAGGAATCAGCCAACATTTATAATTGTACGGGACAATGTGGCATTTCACCACTTCCGTGCAGTCACAGAGTGGGTTGTGGCTCATCCCAGATTCAAAAGAGTCACTTTTCTTCCCATCTTACTCTCCATTCCGCAACCCCATAGACAAATTCTTTTCCTCATGGCGGTGGAAGGTTTATGACCTTCATCCACATCATCAAATGTCCTGGATGCAATAAATGCTGGATGCCTGGACATATCAGCAGAAGATTGCCAGGGATGGATCAGGCATGCCAGAAGATTCTTTCCTAGGTGTATTGCCCTAGATGACATAAGATGTGATGTGGATGAGAACCTGTGGCCAAATGGAGAAGACTGAGTAGATTAGCATTACTATTGTATCTGTATCAGTGGATGGTGTGTATACAGTACAAATTCTTGTATTTTGGAATTACTTACAGTAGTGTAAAAAAATTAAAATAAATAAACAACATAAAATATTGACGAGTTCTGCATCATGTCTGATTCATTCCAGTAACATATATTGTAGTTATAAACAATATAAATATTGCAATTATACAGAGATGTGTCCTTGTTTTACAGAAGAAAACACTGTGTAATATTCCATGTTGTTAGTGTTTTTTAGGTTATTGTTTTGCCGGTGACAAAGTGTGTTTGTCGACTGTCAACCTTTGCTAGTGTTCTGGAAGAATGAGTTTATTTGAGAGCTGAATAAAGTGTTTTGCTAGTTGTAGTGCATTTTGAATGTGAAATGAACTGCTTTGCCAAGCTGAAAGTCGGTTAGGAGAATTGAGTGAATAGTTTTGCAAAAGTGACCTAAGTATTGAGAAATGTGTCCTAGCGTCTGTAAAAAACTGTAATATATGGCATAACTTTAGGTTCCATAATAATTTAAATATTTATTTTTTTACATATTAAAAAGAAGTTTTTTGTCATTTTACTGAAACACTGAATTATTACAAGCTTTCAATTTTGGAGACCTTAATGTTCTCATATGAGGATGTGACATTTTCTTCCAGCTACATTGTCTATATACTTGTATGATTCTTATTATTATGTATAACTTTAACGTATTCCTGTTTAAAGACATTGATCAAGTTGAGGTCCTAATAAAGAAACTGCAATGTACATGTGTACATGACAACAGTAGAGGCAGGGTCTCAGGGTGTTAAAGGGGAATATGTGTACATTTTCCTACTGTACATGCTGAACACCAAACTTCACTTTAGTATGCTATAGTATATTTGGTAATTTGCCACTTTAACCAGCGCTGTGTCTGTGCTATGATTTAACTTAAATCCTGACTGATTCAATCAAGAAATAGGCCTACTGTCCTTTAATGATTGTTATTTTTTATCTATGTATGAGTGCTTTAAAAGATTTAGGTACATATTCCATGCTAAGTCAAGTCAAATTTCTCAATATAGCACATGTCCAACTATAGATAAGGCATTAAATAGACAAGACATTGAATAAGACAACTGTCAAAAAGTTGTCTTATTATTTGATTGCATTTGGTATCACATGTTTAAAGAAATGGGTGCTTAAGGGTACTAGTACACAAGTTAACAATTTCAATGAGGAAATTAAGTAAATTAATTTGGTCTATTAAAGAAGAATAAGCCATTTCTAATCACTGATATGATTTACTGTATTTTATTATGTACAGGGCCATTTGTCAGATTGTTTTGGTTTACATTTAGCAGACACTCTTATCCAGAGCGACTCACATTTTTATCTCATTACACATCTGAGCAGTTGAGGGTTAAGGGCCTTGCTCAAGGGCCCAACAGTGGCAACTTGGTGGTTGTGGGGTTTGAACCTGGGACCTTCCGAACCGTAGTCCAATGCCTTAACCACTGAGCTACCCCTGGCCCCTAAACCCTAGGTTTAGAGTCAGTATAGTTACATTCTTGTAAAACCTTGTTTTTTTTTTTTTTTTTACATAACTTTGTTATTGCATTGTTTGTTTCTGTAGTTACCCCACTTCCAGTCCCCATCCCAGAACAACAAAAGAGAGATTTTCAGTGTAAGTCTCTCTCTCTCTCTCTCTCTCACACACACTGTAAAAATGTTCGTAATTCTAACAGTAAAATACCGTATAAATGCTACAGAATAAAACCGTATTTCACAAAACTTGGGATAACTAGCATTTACAGTGAAAAACTGTAATTAGTTTTACAGAGTAAGACCTTAAATTTAACAGTTAAAAACATATGAAAATATGGATTATTGCAGTAAAATTTATGATATACTGTATTTATAAAAAGGAAACTCTCAGAGAAGGTAGTTGTTGCTAATATCATGAAGCATCAGTTTATATTTTACTAAACCTTTGTTGATAGAGTTTAAAAATCAGAAAAATATCTGCTCTGTAAAAAATTTAATATAAAAAATACGGGAGCAACGTTATTGGTTGTACGGGACTGCATTCATTATACTGTATATTTTACGGACTTTAATATTTTTTCTACGGTTTATAAATAAACTGTAAATTTTACGGCAAAAAACTGGCAGCTGTGGTTGCCAGAAATTTACCATAAAAAATACAGTAGCAACACTATTGTTTGTACGGGACGGCACTCATTATACTGTATATTTTACGGATATTAATAGTTTTTTCAACGGTTTATAGCCGTCTAATTTACATTAACCAAAGACTTCAAATTTGTGAATGGTATTCCGCCCTTTGATCACTGTGGCGAGGACAGCCACTAGCATGCGCCACTTTGCCCACCGCCACCGCCATACTTAGAGTGTCTGCCCAAAAAAATGTCCACCCTGACATTTGTATATTTGATTTTGAGAATTTAAATAACGGCGGCGCGGTGGTGTAGTGGTTAGCACTGTCGCCTTGCACCTCCGGGGTCTGAACCCGGCCAGGTTCGATTCCCGTCTCTGTGTGCATGGAGTTTGCATGTTCTCCCCGTGCTTGGTGGGTTTCCTCCGGGTACTCCGGTTTCCTCCCACAGTCCAAAGATATGCAGGTTAGGCTAATTGGCGTTCCTAAATTGCCCGTAGTGTGTGATTGGGTGTGTGAGTGTGTGTATGTGTGTGTGCCCTGCGATGGATTGGCACCCTGTCCAGGGTGTACCCCGCCTAGTGCCCGAAGTCTCCTGGGATAGGCTCCAGGTCCCCCGCGACCCTGAACACAGGATTAAGCGGTATAGAAAATGAATGAATGAATGAATTTAAATATTGTTTTGCTGTCTTTATTAAAAAATACATGGGACCGTGCTGATGTCCGAGTCTTGAATAACTTTTGATGGGTTTTGATGATTTGATTTAGGTTTGTATTCTTCAATTAGTATAAAAGTCCTCTTAATAGTTTCTTAACAGTAAAATCCGAATGCTTAGCAATGTAACTTCATCTCTTTTAGCTCCAGCTAGTGTGATAAAATGATGCTTTCACAGAATTGCTGAATGAATTCACTGTGGTTATTCATACTAAAACAAAGTCCAACAACAACGACAGCAATTGTGTAGCAAGCATGGTAGTGTAGTGGTTAGCACTTTCGCCTTCCACCACCAGGGTCTGAGTTCGATTCCCGGACAGGCTCGATTCCCGTCTCTGTGTGCATGGAGTTTGTATGTTCTCCCCGTGCTTGGTGGGTTTCCTCCAAGTACTAGTCACCCCCCCCCCAATATATAGGATAAAGTTGTACAGTATGGGTGAAAGTGTGTGAGTACTAAGATGGAAATAAACTGTTATTATTACAACATAAATCTTTAAATTAGACCGTTCTGAGCTGTAAAAAAACATGGTTATAATCCGTATTTGTTACAATGTAAACCCTGGAATTTGGCGGGAATAAACTGTTTTTATAACAACATAAACATGTTAATTAGACAGTTATAAAGCGTAAAAAAAAGAGAAAGAAAATCTGTAAAAAAAAATTACGGTAAACTTCTGACAACCACAGCTGCCATTTTTTACCGTAAAATTTACGGTTTATTATTTTTTTCGCAGTGTAATAACGGTGCTACCGTATTTTTTACGGTAGAATTCTGGCAACCACAGCTGCCGGTTTTTTACCATAAAATGGACTATTTATTTTTTACAGTGCACACACACACACAGACACACACACACTGCACATTGTTATACTCATTAACTGGCTGTTAAACACTAAGCAAAATCCTAAACTTTTTTCCTTTGCATTTTGGCTGCCAAACAACATGGTAGCTTAATATTTATTGCAGGTAGTATTGTATTGCAGTATCTTCTATTGCAATAAAATAAACATCATAACTTTGTACTTTAGTATAACTTTATGCTTTACTGTAGCCAATATTTTTATTTATTTAGTCAAATTTGTACTGTCTTGCACATTTTGTACACCCCTTTTCAAACCAACTGGTTTATTCTGTCCTGGCAACTGGTTTATTCTGTCCTGTCCAATTAGGCAGAATTTATGACCTGTCCACTTTTTTATCGCTCTATAGTACCTTAGTACTTAGTACCTTAGTTTTTGCATATTACAATAAGAAAGCTGAGATTAGGGGACAGGATCAGTTATGATGAAGCAGCCCTAAAGCAGATTGAATTATAGGCTGTGTTCAATAACTTACTATGTATTTTTTTCATTATTTTTAAAAATATATATCCCAGGGGCAAGTCACATACCTTTCAAAACATTACACCTACATTGCACAATGGTGGCTTTCTCTGTTTGCTAGATCATGTTTTGCATATCTGCCTACCTCTCCTACACCTACTTACAGTAGTGGTGCAACAGCAATGACACCGACATTCTGTCTCTTCTATTTGAACGGCAAGGCATATTGATATTGAATGCACATCTTGAAAACAGTATTGTAAAGGAGGCTATAGTCTATGTTTTTATTGGTTCGGTTCTAATCTTTCAATTTTTTCCAACCTTTATTTAAGAGTTTTTTTTTTTTTATGTAAAAAAAATATTCTGATTATTAATAACAGGAAATAAAAGGAGAAACAATTTCACTCATTTTTATTTATGTTGATGATCCTTTCAAGTCCTCTAAATAAAATAATTTTAATTTCATAATTTCAAACATATTGTGTGTTTCCTTTTAGGGTGATGATGAAACCAAACAGGTTAGCTCGGGTGGAAAGTGTATCTACAGGAACAAGTTTAAGGGAGATAATTTTGAAGTCTGCCTGAGAGGATCAGGAATACTGTCTATATTCATTTGTGGAAGAGACACAATCATCTTAGTTTTTATCACCTTAAAGAAAAGTGAGCATTTAAATTTCAAATTTGGTATGGTGAAAGATGACATGGATCTGGTTAAGCAAACTGGCCTCTGATAAATACACTTGTTAAAGTTTTCTATGTTCTGCTAGTTTTGTTTTTGGTCCTGACGTTATTAACTCAGGAACAACCAAAGTTTAAGGGTCTAACCCTTTTTTTTCTGTGTGTTTTGTGGAATTTAATTTATTTTCTTATAAGTGCTATAAATAATAAATTCTATGATGTAATCAATATATTCTTTATAATTATATAATTCATGTGTTTACTTATACTGACATGATATACATGTGCTTGATTGTGTTTTTCTCTTTTCTTTTTTTTTTGTCCTTTACTTTTCTTGTGGTCAAGTACCACCACAAAAGACTGGTTTATAGACTGGTACTGTATATCGTATTCCAATGTGTTTGAACTAGTCTCACAAGCATGCACATAATAAACTATGATCTAAATCTAAATATTTTTGTTATCCAGAAAGATTCATAAAAGTGACCCTGACAAACTAAAAACTGTGTTAATGACAGGCAGACATGGACATACAAAGAATAACCACTGTACTGATGTGTTTACTGAGCTGATATCAAGATAAATTGATATGTTCATTTAAACAAGATGTTATGGAGTTGACAAAAAATAACAAAAATTTAAAATTATAAATAAAAATAAAATAAAAAATAGTGACCCTGTCCAGGGTGTACCCCGCCTAGTGCCCGAAGTCTCCTGGGATAGGCTCCAGGTCCCCCGCGACCCTGAACACAGGATTAAGCGGTATAGAAAATGAATGAATGAATAAAAAATAGTGTTGTAGCTTTGATTCAAGTGGATGAAGGAGCAACAAATTGGTTATTTCCAAGACATTATGCCCCTGAAGTACTGTACACTGCTTCCAGAAGTCACCATGTCAGAAAGGTCAAATTATTGGCCTGCATAAAGCATCAATAACAATTAAGGAAATCTGAAATTACTTGGAACCGTATTAAGAAGTGTCCAACACATTATAAAAAACCTTTAATGACTGTGCTGAACCTTCAAATTCATATACATGTAAATAAAACTTTTAATATTTTTTTTTACTAGCATCTATTGCACATTACTAAAAGCAACTCTTAATTTGCTTACTTATTTTCTTAATGCTTTTATAGGATGCCCAGTATAATGAAAAAAAAAATCGTTCTTCATCTGCATCTGTGTTAATGTACAACTGACTTTGACATTAAAATACTTAAAAATATACTTTAACATTTATCATGTGTTTTCTTTGTGAACATTTTTTTTTTTTTTGGGGGGGGGGGGGGGTTTACTTTAGGGTTACTTATTCCTTTAAACCCACAAACTCTTTCTCTCAGATTTTTTCTCAAGGTTTCTTTTTGGGTTGTCTCACTACTTAAGTAGTGTAATCACTTTGCTGCTGTTTTTTGGAGTACAAAACAGATTTTCTTAAAAATAAAAATAAAATGTGGTTTAAGTTGAATTGAATTCAAATAAAAATCAAATTTGATTTATTATTGCAGTTTTGTCATTTGTTTGTTTTTAGTGATTTGGTTGGGTTTTACTGGTCCACATAGTGCACTAATTGTACTGACTGCTAGCTTAGTTTAAAATAATAGGTGTTAAAGTCAGTTCTGTCAATTTAAATGTCACTATAACAGAAATGAAAGTTAAACTCTGTTCCTGTTTAGTCTACAGTATGTGTAGATTAGTTTCATTTCTGGCTTTAGATTGGAGAACAGTCATGTGTTTCTTTATGGTTTGCAAGTTAAAACAGGTGAGTCACTTTTTCAGACACACCTGTTTTTCATACAGGCTTTGTGGACTGAACAAAGAAGTGTAAGCCTCCTATGTAAGCTGTGTGTGAGTTTCTTTCTCAGTAAAATGGCAGAAGCAAATATTCCAGTGTGTTCGGTCTGCCTGTATCGACTCAAAGATCCAATAACTCTTCCCTGTGGACACATGGTCTGTAGGATCTGTACTAATCACTGTTGGGATGAGGAGAATCAGAAGGGAGTCTGTCCTCGATGTAAACTCCAAGCCTTCACTCCAAGGAACGTGATGAGTAAGTAATCTCATGTACAATTCTCTGGATGGAGTAACAGAGAATCTACTTAAAACAACTTTTCAATTTTCTTGTCCTGTTTTCTGTAAAACTCCCAATCTGTTTAACAAGCACAATCTATTTGAAGTCTCCAGACGACAACAAGAGCAGATCTGCTCTCAGCATGACAAACTGCTGGATGTTTACTGTCGCACTGACCAGCAGTGTATCTGCATGTTGTGTTCCATGGATCAGCATAACGGACATGATACAGTATCAACTGCAGCAGCACAAGCTGAGATTCAGGTAACCAGTGCTGGAAAGTAAATCATTACACTGTTACAGTACGTAAATGCATATTTCACATATCTGTAGTTTACTTAAGCAGTTTTATTAGTGGATGTTTTTGCAGTGGTAATATTTCCACCTGCTGACTATTATGTGTAATTGTGTCATTTATCTTCCCTTTGTGAAACGCATCATCAGCGAGAGAGAAAGACAGCCTAGCACCTCGTAATTCTCCTGTCTCCGTTCTCATTTCTGTCATGTCATGCAGATTTACATTTTCTCTTTACATTTTTCTCATGTTAGCTGTCACACACCTGTTTTCATTCACTAATTTCAGACACATCATAAAATCATGCAACAGCTTTCACTTCTTGCTGGTATGTTTTTTCACCTCCGACAAGTATTTCTCATTTATTATGAATCTGACTTCCTTGTTACCATTGTTTTGTTAATGCCAATTTGGATTTTGTCTCGTTGACCTCAGGCTTGTCTGCTTGATTCTCTTTGGATTTGCAAGTAAAGGCTCACTTAAGCTTTGTGTATTTATTAAACTTTGCTGAACTACAGTCTTACAGATTTGTTCACCTGAAACTTCCTTTAAATATTTTTTTTGCTGTTGTAATTAAGAGACTTTTTTTTAACATACAAGGATTAAATTTGGACTCTGACTTGTTGTGGTGAATATTCAGACTGATTAACGCTAATGGATCCGGTGAAAGATTTCTGAGCACTCTTGCATCCGCCCTCTTTCCATTTATGTCTCTAATCAACTTTTCCTCAACTAAGCGAAGTAAGTGACTTGAGCTCCTCTGTGTCTATACAACACATCTGCTCAACCTCATGCCCCACTCATATTCCTGCCATAATAGACCCAGCAAACATTAATTAGTTGACAACAAGCCTGCCAGATCAAGGTGGGTTCTACTTGCTGAGCAGCAGGAAATCCAAAGGGTCTATTATACCCTCAAGTCAGTCACTGAACTCTCATGGTTTCGCAACTCACAGAGTTTATGTCCACCCCTGATTTTGCTGGTGCTTGGTTCTGATCTAGGCAAAAGGAAAGCAACCAAGTTCACAGGCAAATTAACCCTTCATCTCCTCCTAACACTTCCTGTGCCCCATGTCACATGGAAGTTACAGTGGAGGAAATAATTATTTGACCCCTCGCTGATTTTGTAAGGTTGTCCAATGACAAAGAAATGAAAAGTCTCAGAACAGTATCATTTTAATGGTAGGTTTATTTTAACAGTGACAGATAGCACATCAAAAGGAATATTGAAAAAATTACTTTAAATAAAAGATAGAAACTGATTTGCATTTCATTGAGTAAAATAAGTATTTGAACCTTCTAACAAAAAAGATTTAATACTTAGTGGCAAAACCCTTGTTTGCAAGCACAGAGGTCAAACGTTTCTTGTAATTGATGACCAATTACAATTACATTTAGGAGGAATTTTGGTCCACTCCTCTTTGCAGATCATCTCTAAATCACTAAGGTTTTGAGGCTCTCTTTGCAACTTTGAGCTTCAGCTCCCTCCATACAGTAGGTTTTCTATTGGATTAAGGTCCGGAGACTGACTAAGCCACTCCATGACCTTAATGTGCTTCTTCTTGAGCCACTCCGTTGTTGCCTTTGCTGTATGTTTTTGGTTCATTGTCGTGCTGGAACACCCATCCACGACCCATTTTCGGTTTCCTGGCAGAGGGAAGGAGGTTGTCGCTCAGGATTTTGTGATACATGGCTCTGTCCAACTTCTCCATCCAACGGTAAAGTTGTCCTGTGCCCTTAGCAGAAAAACACCGCCAAAGCAAAATGTTTCCACCTCCATGCTTGACGGTGGGGACAGTGTTTTGGGCGTCATAGGCAGCATTTTTCTTCCTCCAAACACGACGAGTTGAGTTAATGCCAAAGAGATAAATTTTGGTCTCATCTGACCACAGCACCTTATCCCAGGCTCTCTCTGAATCATTCAGGTGTTCATTGGCAAACATCAGACGGGCCTGCACATGTGCCTTCTTGCAGGGGGACCTTGCGAGCACTGCAGGATTTTAATCCATTGTGGTGTAATGTGTTTCCAATGGTTTTCTAACCACTCTGTGGGAGCCAGAACTCTTAATGCTTGGTAGGGGTTCAAATACTTCTTTCACTCAATGAAATCCAAATCAGTTTCTATCTAAAGTTACAAACCAGATTCCAAAAAAGGTGGCACACTAAACAAATTGTGAATAAAAACTGAATGCAATGATGTGGAGATGGCAAATGTCAATATTTTATTCAGAATAGAACCTAAATCACGGAACAAAAGTTTAAACTGAGAAAATGTATCATTTTAAGGGAAAAATATGGTGAATCAAAATGTCATGGTGTCAACAAAACAAAAGTCAAAAAAAGTTGGGACAAGGCCATTTTCACCACTGTGTGGCATCTCCCCTTTTTCTTACAACACTCAACAGACGTCTGGGGACCGAGGAGACCAGTTTCTCAAGTTTAGAAATAGGAATGCTCTATCCTTCTTGTCTAATACAGGCCTCTAACTGTTCAATCGTCTTGGGCCTTTTTTGTCTTTATGATGCGCCAAATGTTCTCTATAGGGGAAAGATCTGGACTGCAGACTGGCCATTTCAGTACCCGGATCCTTCTCCTACGCAGCCATGATGTTGTGATTGATGCAAAATGTGGTCTGGCATTATCTTGTTGAAAAATGCAGGGTCTTCCCTGAAAGAGATGACTAGATAATGCCAGACCACATCTTGTGGTCTAATGCCAGACCACATTTTCAACAAGATAATGCCAGACCACATTTTGCATCAATCACAACATCTAGTCATCTCTTTCAGGGAAGACCCTGCATTTTTCAACAAGATAATGCCATTTCAGTACCCGGATCCTTCTCCTACGCAGCCATGATGTTGTGATTGATGCAGAATGTGGTCTGGCATTATCTTGTTGAAAAATGCAGGGTCTTCCCTGAAAGAGATGACTAGATGTTGTTCTAGAACCTGAATATATTTTTCTGCATTGATGGTGCCTTTCCAAACATGCAAGCTGCCCATGCCACACGCACTCATGCAACCCCATACCATCAGAGATGCAGGCTTCTGAACTGAGCGTTGATAACAACTTGGGTTGTCCTTGTCCTCTTTGGTCCGGATGACATGGCGTCCCACATTTCCAACAAGAACTTCGAATCGTGACTCGTCTGACCACAGAACAGTCTTCCATTTTGCCACACTCCATTTTAAATGATCCCTGGCCCAATGAAAACGCCTGTGCTTGTGGATCTTGCTTAGAAATGGCTTCTTCTTTGCACTGTAGAGTTTCAGCTGGCAACGGTGGATGGCACGGTGGATTGTGTTCACTGACAATGGTTTCTGGGAGTATTCCTGAGCCCATTCTGTGATTTCCTTTACAGTAGCATTCCTGTTTGTGGTGCAGTGTCGTTTAAGGGCCCAGAGATCACGGGCATCCAGTATGGTTTTACGCCCTTGACCCTTACGCACAGAGATTGTTCCAGATTCTCAGAATCTTCGGATGATATTATGCACAGTTGATGATGATAACTGCAAAGTCTTTGCAATTTTTCGCTCGGTAACACCTTTCTGATATTGCTCCACTATCTTTCTGCGCAACATTGTGGGAATTGGTGATCCTCTACCCATCTTGGCTTCTGAGAGACACTGCCACTCTGAGAAGCTCTTTTTATACCCAATCATGTTGCCAATTAACCTAATTACTGTTAATTGGTCTTCCAGCTCTTCGTTATGCTCAAATGTACTTTTTCCAGCCTCTTATTGCTACTTGTCCCAACTTTTTTGGGATTTGTTGACACCGTGAAATTTGGAATCAACATATTTTTCCTTTAAAATGATAAATTTTCTCGGATTAAACTTTTGATCTGTCATCTATGTTCTATTCTGAATAAAATATTGACATTTGCCATCTGCACATCATTGCATTCAGTTTTTATTCACAATTTGTTTAGTGTCCCAACTTTTTTGGAATCCGGTTTGTATTTATTTAAAGTTCTTTTTAAAATTTTCCTTTTGATGTCCTGTCAAGGTTAAAATAAACCTACCATTAAAATGATACTATTCTGAGACTTTTAATTTCCTTTTAATTGAAGTAGGAGGCCCAAACCTTTTCCAGTATTATTAAGTGGCATACTTTGCAGAAATGGAGCTCCATGAAGTATTTGATGAAGATCATAGTGTTTTAAGAAATAAGAAGACATCGAGTCCAGTGTTTCCACTAAACACTTTAGGTATAAACTTAAAGGGCAGGCCTCCTCACCCTACTTCGGTAATGCATTCCCCATGCTCCAAAATCTTGTAGAATGTTTTTTCTGATAGAATAGAGGTTATGCCATTGTCACAATCCCACAAGGTCTGAAATGAAAAACATCATATCTGTATCTCATCTTTAACATTAATGGACGAATGAGATGGATGAGGGTGAATAATGTTCTGCATTTTGTGTAGGTGCAGTTGTTGCAGATGCAGAAAAAATCCAAGCAGTGTATCCAGAACAGAGAAAATGAGCTTCAGAAAGTAAAAAGAGCCGTGAAGTCTTACAAGGTTAGTTTGTATATGATATGGTGGTTTTAGAATCAGTCACATAAAAAAAAAATGAAACAAATGAAAAAGTCTCTGTGTCTCCTAACAGAAATCTTCACAAGCAGCTATACAGGAAGGTGACAGTTTCTTTACTGAGCTGATCAAATCCATAGAGAGAATGCACTGTGAGCTGACATGCCTGATAAAATCTCAAGAGTCTGCTGCAGTAAGTCAAGCTGAGGAAATCATAAAGAAACTGGAGCAGGAGATTGCAGAGTTGAGGAGGAAAGACGCTCAGATGCTGGAGCTCTTACACACAGAGACTCCTGTGCATTTTCTTCAGGTAACTGTAATGCGTTAATGATTACATAAATACAATCACTCTTATGTGGCCTTGTAAATATCACAATAATAAAATGGTTATGCTACTTTAATAAGATCTCTAAAGAATGAGAAATCTAAAGATCTCTAATAAATGCCTAAAAAAGGTAATACTTTTGTCTTACATTTACACCATAATTTAAGTTTATTTTACAACTAGAAATTATTCTTGACTAATGGATTATAAGTTTAATATACTCTTAAAATTTATGATACATTTCAATAAAATTTTTTGAGAATGGAGTAATTATACTTATTAGTGTCAAGAACTACAATCATCATTCATTCCACGCTAATATTCCTTATGATTAACAACAATAACTTAAAAATTGAGTAAACTGTCCAGCGCAAAGTGGGAGTGCTCATGGGAAATCTGTAGCATCAGAGAAAAGAAGAAAGGATACACTGCTGTGAGAATGGACATGAAGCATCTAGTACACTCCTTACATTTTCTGGTAAGTAAGCACAAGTTAGTTCATGAGTTCAGAGCTCAGAGTTAGCTCTGAGTCCAGTATTGCTCCAGTCATGTTTTACAGCATAAAAGGCAGGCAGAAGACAATATAGCTAGTCTAAGTTAAATTAGCAGGATAATGCTGCATGCGTTAGCTTTGTTCAAAAAATAGGACCCCAACACCGCTTTTTAAGTTAAAGTCTTAAGGACATGATGCTTTAAAATTTTATTTAAGGTACAAAAGTTATTTAATTTTTAAATAATTTTTAAGTAATTTAATTTGCTATTAATAACATGTGCTAGTCTATGTTTGCCTGACAAACCTTCAAATGTGAAAAATATGATAAAAAAAGTCTAAGGCTTAAAAAATAAGGACAAACATCAGTGCTATTGTATTATAGACGCTATATTATAGAAACAATAGCTAACCAGTTTGTGTACAGATACCTGCTTTATTCATACTAATACATCAGACTTTATCAGACTAAAATAGATTTTTTTCTGCGTGTGTGTGAAACATGTTATAAATTTTAATATTCTTTCACAGCACCGACTCAATTAAGAAAGAGAAGTTGAATGGAGATAACAAACCAGAGGAGGTAAATGTCAGCCATTTTTTTTTTTATGTTGCGGGAGTGTATTAAATGTGTTACTATTAAATCAAAGATCCCAACATATTAGTTTGGCTAACGCAAGTTTCACCTTGTTGCACCTTGATTTTGACTGAGTGCATTGGCCAGGGAGCACTTATTGAACTTGTAAATTTAGCAAAACGAATAATCCTGATGCAGATCTTTTTTAATCGGGCTATGTACAGTGCAAAACAAAATATAGTTGAAAAAGTACATTTTCTTTCAGAATTTATTTTAAAATGTGAAGTTTGCATATGTTCTAGATTCAGTGTAAAATGACATACTTCAAGCTTTTCCTTTGTTGGTTTAATTTTGATGGTTACAGCTCATGAAAATAAAAAATAGTAATCTGGTACATTAAAATATTAGAATATTTTATAAGATTAATTAAAGAATAATTTACAATACAGAAAATCTGAACTATTATCTTAATTTATGCTCTCAATATTTGTTCTGGACCTTTAGCACAAAATATTGCATCAGTGAAGCTTGACATGGAGACAATCAGACCAATATGTCCACTGCTGAGGCATTACTGAAGACCAAGTTTCATTGATAGTTGCCCTCAGCTCATCTGTATTGTTGGGGTCGGGTGTTTCTCATCTTTCTATTGGCAATATCCCATAGATTCTCTATAGGGTCCAGGTGTGGTGAGTTGTGTGGCCAGTCAAGTACAGTAACATCATGGTCAGCAAACAGGTAGTGGTAGTTTTGGTACTGTGGGCATGGGCAGGTTCTAAATCCTGCTTTAAAAGGAAATTGGCATCTCCTTAAACCTTGTCAGTAGACAGCAGCATGAAGTGCTCTACAATCTCCTGGTAGACACCTACTGTATGTTGACTTTATACTTAAAGCACATGTTTGTTTTGAATTAAACATGTTGGACCAACATCAGCAGATATCATGGCACCCCAAAACATCACAGACTGTGGAAACTTCACGCTGGACTTATGTGCTTCTCCACTCTTCCTCCAGACTCAGGGGGCTTAATTGCCAGATGAAATGAAAATTTTTTTTGGAACACTGAGCAATGGTAAATCCTTAAATTGCTACTAGGGATGCAATACGTATATCCCAGTTCTTAAAGATGTCTGAGCATGGTGGATCTTGATGATCTCTGACTCCAGGTTCACTCCACTGATTGTGAAAATTTTCCAAGTTCTTAAATCAGTGTTGCTTGACAATTTTCTCACCCTGTGGTCATCCCTGTTCCCTGTGTACCTTTTCCTACCACACTTTTCCCTTCCAGTCAACTTTAAGTGAATATACTTCTATAGAGCTCCATAGACCTGTGGCTTTACCCTCCTTGTGAAGGGTGGTGTTGATCATCGTCTGGACAAGTGTCAAGTCGGAAGTCTTCCCCATGCATGTACTGAACTAGACCAAGAGCTATGCATTATTTATAATTGATGTATATTAATTTATTCAAATACAAAATTTAATATTCTAATATTTTAAGATTTTTGCTGTAAACTGTAATCATAGAAGTTAAAACAAACAAGGCTGGTAATATTTCTCTTTACATATTTAATCTAGAAAATGATATTTTTCACAATATTTTCCTAGATTTTCCATAAACTGACATTAAAAGTAATTATAATTGACATTACTATGTCAATAAAATAGCGTGTCCATTGTTATACAAGAGGTGTTTAAGTCAAACTAGGACAAAATTATTGTGAAATAAGTCAACACAGAGCCTTCAAAACACAAGCACTTAAACATGCAACTGTCAAAACTATAATTTGATCCTTTCCATGACTTTCATCTGAAGAGGATTATAAAAGTAGAATAATAATCCACATAAACATTAATTATTAATAATTAAATAATTTCATTTAATAGTAGTGTAGTTTTGTATGACTGTAGCATGTAGGTGAAGACATAAAATGGAATGAAAAAATAAAACCTCAAAAGCTGTGCTTGAACTGTTCTTTTGGCCATTGCGAAAATACGAAGAGCACAAAAAATTACGGAAACTTGCGTTAGCTTACAGTATAAGCAGCATGTTACAATGTTGAATGCTGATTGGCTAATCACCTTTTATTATTTTATAAGTGATCATACACAGAGTTTTACTATTTAATTTTCATGACAAATATTACATAATAAACAGCTTTATTAATCTGAAGGGGATGATACAGGGGATGGTGATTTTACAAAAGGGATATTTTTTTTTAAACTTTTTTTCAACAAGGGGGGTGTCCCCCCCTCCCCCCCTCAAATCGAGCCCTGTATATATTACTCCAAAAAGTATGCATTTAAACAGAAGTACTATTTTACCAGGCTGGTAGCCTTTATACTAACAGTTACACTTGTACTTACTTATATACTATCATTCCATTTTTAGGTTCCAGCTCATGGGATGGCAGTGTAAGCCCTGCAGAATTCTTGCTTCATCAAGGAATTACAATAATTACTGAGTGAAGCATAGTACCTTTGGTCATGGATATTCAGTGTCCTGTCTTCATTTAGACTGTCATTGCTTCTTTAAGACCTCAGAAGGTCTATACACGCATTTGTATGCAGAACACTGAAGAGTGTGAGTGTGTGCAATCTTTCAAATGTATAATGTGTGACTTATTAGATTCTAATACAAAAGTCTACTTTTCACATATTAACTGTATAATGTCTGTGGCAGAAGTATTGTTTGAGAGACTGTTTACTGATCAATTCAGCTCACTGTTTTCATCATCTTGTTTGTCATTTGCAAAGTAAAACAGGTTGGGATTAGATGTCATGTCCTGTCAAATTTGGTAAATAAATATATAATACAAATTGTAATGTGTGTGTGTGTCACGAATTCTTCTGCGTCGGGTGTGTGTGCGTGGCATGATCGCAGGGGACCCTGGCGGTTCAAATAAACAGTTCTTTATTTTGACTCTCGGAACATAAAACAAAACCCAACACAAACTTCATCACATCAACAAAAGCTAGACGCCTGACTGAACTTCAGTCAGGCTATTTATAACAAACTAAAATTACGTTTCCTCGGTTCAGGTGAACTTCTACGTCACCTGACCGAGGTGCAAACTGGGAACTGAAGTGTAAACAACCAAAACAAACCACAAACAAAAATCAAACTAAACTCAAACAAACGGGCGTTCTGGCGCCCTCTAGGGGTTAACCTTACAGTGTGCTGTTGATTTGTTTATAATTTGGTGTCATTGTATATGCTTACATCAATTAAAATACTTCTTAAGTAAAGGGTAAATGCAGTTTAAAAATTAAGTGTAACATTAATTAGTGTAACACATTAATTATGTGATAGACCAGATCATTTAAATTCTGTTAAAATACAGTTAAAACTTGGATTGCAAGCATAAGTCGTTCCGGAATCGCACTTGTAATCCAGTGCCAGAGGAGAGGAGGACATTAAAGGGAAATTAAATCACTGCTCTGATTGAGTCTCATTTGGATTCAGTTACAGGAATCTTTAACAAGGAACCCTTCAAATAGCACTTGTTTTTGTCTCCTTTTAAGGATTTTGCGGAAATATGATGAAAAAATTGCATTGTTGTTAAACAGATTCATGTCCCGGTATAGAAGCGGTATAGAAAATGAATGAATGAATTAATGAAAATTCTTTGCCAAAACAAAAGAGCAAACCACAGATTAATTGTATTTGTACTGCAACTGCAAATAATGTGTAATTGACCAAATTATCAGACATAAATAGAAATTTATAAGAAGAGTTTGTTGGTAGTTTTCTTTAAGGCCAGTGATTATCCTGTTCCATGTGTCTTCCATGTGCTTGTCATCCATGCTCATCCACAGTTTTGGTTTCCTACCTCTATATAGAGTTTTCGGTCTGTCTCAGCTACCCTTGGATTTGCAGGTTTCCGCACCATCACATACAGCTCTCCCATTGCTTTTGATCAACTACTGAAGACCCTGTCTCAAGTGAGAGAGCAACTAGAAACATACATCACAACTGAGTTTGGAAATCTTACATTAATCTTGTTAGTGGCACTTGCTAAAAATGTATCTGCAGGTCCCAACTCACAGAAGCTACAAAAAAGTGCCATCTCAAACATATCTACATTGCACTAGACTGTCCACCCCTCATTCCCCCCAACTCCCCAAAACAGTGAGTTTTCAGCAGTTACTAGATGATGTCTTTGTGCAGATAATCAGGTAAAATTAGTTGTACCTTGCCATGCCTCTTTATAAATCCCACAAATTCATCACTGAGTGTGCAAAAAAACACACATACTGTAAGCACCCCTCCCATGATATGCTCTGCCTATATATATATTTTGAACCTATATATATAGTTTGAACCTGGAATCTTCCGAACCGTAGTTCAATGCCTTAACCACTGAGTTACTCCTGGCCCATATACTATATATATATATATATATATATATATATATATATATATATATATATATATATATATATATATATACGGTTCTGAAGATCCCAAGTTCAAACCCCACAACCACCAAGTTGCCTTGCCACTGTTGGGCCCTTAACCCTCGACTGCTCAGATGTATAATGAGATAATAATGTAAGTCGCTCTGGATAAGAGCATCTGCCAAATGCCTAAATGTAAATATATATATATATATATATATATATATACTAATTTGTAACAAATACTTAATTTTCAGTGTCTGCACTGTTGGCGTCAACCAGTTTAAATGGCTGGGGATACAATGCACAGGAAAAAAATCCCCTAGGAAAAAAATCATATGGAGTTAGATCATCTTGGAGGTTATTGTGTGTGCTGCCTTTCGAGGCTGCTGTCTGTATTTTCCATGTGGGACATATGAAATCCTATTTACTATCTATATAAATACTGTTTTCATCATAACTTTGGTGATATTAAGTTCTATGTTCATTGAATAACTACTTTCTACTTATACATATATATATCTACATCCCACAGATGCACCTTTTTCTATTGCACCTGATTCTCTAAGTTCATTTACATTTGCAGACTTTGCAAGGAATTCAGGTGGGTTTACATTCAAAAAGAATGGTAAGTTTTACAAATAATTTTGATCTTTCTAAATTAAAAAAAAAAAAAAACCATCACAAGTAATTTTGATCTTTCTGACTATTTGACAATAGCCTTAAGAATTAACGCCAACACAAAACAAGAATATTAAAAACAACTCCAAAAAAATTGCTCAAAATGATATTTTTGAAGACACTACTGTAGTGTCTACTGTAGCGTCAAAATACTTTTGAAGACACTACAGTACTGAACTTAAAGTATTTAAAGAATTTTTAAATTTGATTTTTTTTTGTGGGTAAAAAATACATCATAGATTTGTTGTAATCATATTTACCTTCTAAAGTCAAATTTTAATTTAGCTAGTTCTGGGTTTGTAATATTTGAATTAACACAAATGAAAAAGAATAAATCAACAGTATTTAGAATAAATTAAAGCATATTAAAACCCTAAAACTCTTTCTTATTGTTTGTTTGTTTTTGTCTGTTTGTCAAGACTCAACTTTTTCCTTGGCCAAATCAAGAGCTTTCCAAAATAGGAAGGAAGACCATAATGGCAGTGTTCAACAAATTTCCCTATCTAACGTATGTTCACATTTAAATAACTATATTAATTAAACCGCCAACTTATGTGCCTTCAGGGCCATGTAAAAAAAAAAAAACATCACAAACATATAGGCACATGTTTCTGAATGTGTTTCTAAGCACAGGGAGCACAAATCTTGTTTTGTTTCCATTTTGAGAAATGTTCTGCAGTCAAAACTTGCAGTGTAATTCTATCAGCAATTTATGAACAATTTATAAAATTACATTTATAAGAGCCCTGCAATAAAATAAAATGAATAAAAAATGTGGTGAGTTCAACCACAATCACCATATTTACATTATCTTTTATTTTTACAAGCTGTATCTGTAATCATCAAAAATACATATTTTATTTACAACGCAATGAATGTAGATTACATAAAAAAAATTTATTTTCAACAACTGCGGTTATTCATATCATTTTGCCAATTCAAACTGCACTGCATTCTATATTGCACTGCTTATTCACCAATTACACCACTGACTATCTACTGTGACCAATCACATTGTGTCAGACAGTTGATCAGTTCAGGTTTGAAAATATGGATATACACTACAAAATACAGTAAAATATACTGTACATGAAGCAGGAAAATGCCATGCCTTCTCCCAAAAATATACCCAAAAATGCCAAATTTGGACTAATAAGATCAAAAGACCTACCAATTGAATTCCAATTCGTGTTGTTTCTACGTCCAAGCAATTGTCCTCTGCTTGTTGTACTTCTGTAGTATGCATTTTGCTGTAATTTGACCATGAAGGCCTGACACATGCAGTAATACAGTAACTTTGCTATTGCATTGTTTGCTTCTGTAGTTAAAGCTAGAAAAGCCTTTCAACACAAAGTAAAAAGTGCGTGCAAAATAAAAATGTGTTGTGAATATTTAATTACATACAATATTTAATTACATGTTTCTGAATTATTTTTTTATGCACATAATTTTTTTTTTTTTTAAGTAGCCAACTTTTGATTTGATGACAGCTTTGTGGCAAGTGTGTGCAATCTCCTAGTCCCAGCCCGTGAGGTAGTCACCTGGAACATCTTTCCACAATCCTGAAGGAGTGACCAGTGGTTTTGAGTACTTGCTGGTTCCTTTTCCTTTACTCTCCAGTCCAACTTACTGTATCACAAACCATCACTTTCGGATTTAGATCAGGTGGTTGTGAAAGCCAGGTCATGTGATACAACACTCCACCACTCTCCTTGTTGGACAAATAGCTCTTCCATAAAAAATTAAATGGAAGCTATAAAATGATCTAAAGAATTAAAATACTCTAAGAATTTAAAGGAAACTAACTTACTGAACAAACTGAAATTGTTGATGAGTTTAGAAACTCTAACGCCTGAGGAAGAGACAGAATTAACTAGTATACAAATTGAACTTGATTAAAGATATTTGGAACTGGCAAAAGGTGCTTTTATTAAGTCTCATGTCAAATGGCTTCTGAGTGGTGAGAACACTACTAGCTATTTTTTTGCTCTAGAAAAGAGAAATTATAAAAGAAAACTGTTGTCCTCTCTCCTAATAAATGGTGCACCTTGCACAGACCCAGTAGAAATCCGTTCCGTCTCCTCCTGTGCTGAGAATTTATACAAGTCTCATTTCAATCAAAATGGGTGATCTGATTATTTTAATAAAATTAATCAGTTCATTCTGGTCATCACTGAGAAGGAGAAATCAAACTGTGAGGCAGACATTACTTTTTGAAATAACTGATGCTGTCTTATCAATTAAAAAGCTTAAATCACCTGGTAATGGCAGTCTATCTTCAGAATTCTATCAGCACTTTTGGGATGTGATTAAGTAGCTTATTTCTAATTTCTAATGATTAGTGTATTAATGATAAATATATAATTGCATTAATGAAACAGGGAGTCATTTGTTTAATACCTAAGCCAGACTACTAAGGATCTCTTGCTTATTGAAAATTGACGTCCAAACACTTAAATATTGACTATAAAATTCTAGCTTAAGTTTTCACCATTAGACTTAAAAAGTACTTAATTCTGTGATTGGAGAACCTCAGACAGGCTTTATGAAAGGAAATCACATCAGTAATAACATTAGGCTCGTTTTAGATCTACTGGACTATGCACACTTCTTTGATGCTGACTACATTATTTCAAAGCATTTAATACAATCAAACAGTTTTTTTATTGCAGTCTCTTAAACTTTTTAGTTTTGGTGATACATTTATTGACATAGTCAGCCTATTCTATAATGACGAACAGCTGTTATACTACAGTCTAGTACCTCAAAGAGGTTCATTTTAGAACAAGGGGTCAGACAGGGCTGTCCAATATCTTCCTTCCTTTTTCCATTAGTGGTGATGCTGTCTCGTGATATTCCTATGATCCTATTTTTAAAGCATCATTTTTTAAGGCATCTTGATTTTTGATAGAGAGATTAAAATCTCAGTTAGCAGATGACAACAATTTGCTGAAGGATACATCTCAAGTATCAATTCCCTTATCTGTGATTAACCAATTCTCTATAGCCTTTGTATCAAGTATCATATGCCATTATTTCTTAATATTGGTAAATGTGAAATTATGCCCCTTCACTTTTGCAATGACACAACAATTGCAAATATACCTGTTAAAAATACTGTTAAATATTTGGGCATCTCATTTTCAAAAGATGTGGCTGAGACAACAACAAAATTTTTCACACAGGCTGAAAATAGTATCTTGTCACGTTCTGCTATGATGTTGGACTGTGGGCTTGGTGTTGAGGCATAGAGGCAGAGGGGATGCAGTGAAACAGAAAGAGTCTTTAATAACAAAAAGCAAACATGAACAAAACATGAACTAAGGAGGTTGGCTAAAAACTTGGGAGCATAATGTAAACAGAACTCAAACACTTAGACATAAGACTAGGGATTACATACAGTGATACACAATGCAGACATGGGATACAAACTGGACAAGACAAGACATACTAAACAGCCTAGAGGACTAAACACAAGGGACTATACATGCAAGGGATAAACAAACACAAGACAGGCTTGGCTAGGTCTACTGGCTGAGCTGCACATTAGCTGCTAAGCTAGCTCATAGCTAATCAGACTAATGGCTACACAGGCCAGTAGCCTGAGACACAAGGGAATGAACAGACAAGGTGCACAGCAGACTAGGTATGAAACAGACAAAGAACTCTAAAGGTTAGTGGCTAAAGATGTTAGTACCTAAACAGACTAAGAGCTAAGCAGACAAGGAGACTAGACAGACTCAAAGACTAGACAGACTAAGATCTAAACATGTTAGTATCACCCTCATTAGTATTTAAACAGACTACTAGCTAAACATGCAATGGGGGTTACTTACACAAAAGGGTAAACACAAAAGGCTAATTCTCCTAGAGGCTAATCCTGCTAGGAGACACAGAGACAAGGACATCTTAATATAAACAAACTTAACTTAAAGTGCTCCTGAAACCAAAAGGCCAACCATACTGTTAAACTAAAACAGAACAAAACAAAACCCACATAACAGAAATTAATGCTCGACCCAGTTTCCCAGAACAAACAGGTATTTATAAAAGTGCTAATGAGCCTCCTCAGTTCAGCTGAGCATCCACGTCACCTGACTGAGGAGGCTTTTGGGAAACTGAGTCTAGAAACAAAACTACAGACTAAAATAATTGGTTACAAAGAGATGTGTCTATTGTTGGAAGAATACTACTTTCTATAGCAGAAGGATTGTCTCACTTTGTTTACCCGGCCCTATCTTTATATGTTAACATTAATAATTGCAGGGAGATAAATAAAATGATCTTTAATTTCATTTAGAAAAATCGATCACAAAAATAAAACAGTCAATTCTTGCAAATAAGAAAACAGGGGGAGGAATTGAACTATTAGACATGATCTCAACCATGTGTTTGAGATATATTGGTTAAAAAAATGTCTAATAAACCTTTAAACGTCTTTATGGTTTTTTTATACCATCTCACAGTCTTGTGATTTTTCATCATGCAGATTTCCTATTTAACTGTCTCAATTCCACCAGCAAGCACTTTTAACCTGGAAAATCTGCAGACGATTCAGGTTCTGTTCTTGCATATGAACATTTTATGAACAAATTAGATTTTCCTATTCCATTTAGAGAATATAAATCAGTTATTAATGCTATTCCAAGTGGCTTATTGCAACTTTATAAATCTCATCTTAGTTCATGTGAAATAGCAACTACGTGTGATGAACCAATCATTGGAGGTGTTTGCTTAAAACCAATAACTTCCTTCTGATTTTCCCTTCTCAGTTGACATTGAAGTCTGATGAAGAAGATATTGAGAAGGTTCTTTTCAGTCAGAAGGTACAACTGTTCAAATGGAATCCGGATGATGGCCAGTGGAAGCATCATGGAGATGGTGATCTTAAGATCCTTTCAGTGAAAAAGCACTACCAGGTCCTAATGATGTGTGACAGGATCTTAAATGTGTATGTTAACCACATGATCACCAAGGACATTGAGATGAAAATTTTACACATATCGGTAAACACACTTTTTTGGACAGCTATCAACCATGCAGGTAAGAATATTAAAACATATTATATTATTATTTGAATAGCCAGTATTGTTCTTTACACTGTTGCCAAGAATTTAAAAAATCTGCCTTGTTCTTTTTAACCAAACAGAGGGAAACGCTAAGTTGGAACAGCTTGCTGCCAAATTCACAACACCTGGATTTGCTGAATCCTTTAGGAAAATCTTTACAGATTGTCAGAGGTGCATGTCTCAGTTTAATTTAGTATTCTGGACTTCAATTAGGTCAGGGGTATTAACTCATTATGGTGATACATTACACAAATCTACTGTCCAGAAAAATAACTTATTAGACCTACAGTATACGTACACATCAACAGATATTCCTGTGTTACTGGAATGAATTAATAAAATTCAGTTCAACTCAATTTTATTTGTATTGCACCTTAAACAATTGACATTGTCTCAAAGCAGCTTTACACAATTAAAATAACTATTTTACTTTGTATGAAATATTAATGTGCATGAATTGAAATGATAAGATGATAATAGGAAAAAACCTTGAGAGGAACCAGACTCAACACAGAACCCATCCTCATTTGAGTGAAAACGGATAGCAGGGATTGATCTGCAGTCATACTGAGACTGGGAGTTTAGTATAACAGGAGATGTGTTTAGGTTAATATGGAGTCCAGTTTGTTATTGGAGGCTTAGGTAGACTGTAGGAAACTCCAGTCCTAAACTATGGTTTTAGTTAGCAACTGAAGTCATGAGTCCTTAGAGAACAGCTGTCAGCATCAGCTGAGGCCAGGACTGGTACCATCCCAATTCACCACACGCATCCCAGGCAGACCACACACGAAATCCATGCGATGAGATCTCTCCAATCAGAAGCGGGACACCAGGACAAGTCAGACATGTCCAGAGAGCAAAAGGGGTCTGGATCACTGGCAGCTCAGGAGCGACATGTATAGCTCGACAGAGAGAGAGAGAGAAAGAGTGACGGGGGGAGAGAGGGAAGAGAAAGAGGGAGAGAAAGAGAAGAAGAGGATGGCAGTTAGGTATGGTCACAGTCACATAATGTATAATGTGAATGTATATTTACTGTAGAGTGCAAGCAGGGACTCCGGCAGGACTAACTATGACAGCATAACTAAGAGGGAGAGCCAGAAGGAAACACAAACATGAGGGCTCCCTGAGATGTAAAGCAACCAATCACCTCACCGTCAACAAACCTGAGTGATCAATGAGAGTGGGGAAGACAGCTTTTTTTTTTTTTTTTTTTTTTGTTAAATTTCTTTAATTTTTGTGAAGCTGCTTTGAGACAATGACCATTGTTAAAAGCGCTATATAAATAAAATTGAATTGAATTGAATATTTTAAAATCAGCACGAAATTTCACAGGGAGTCAATGCAGTGTGGATAAGATGGGATGATGTGCTCGTATCTTGATGTCATATATTGTCTTTACAGTAGGTCATAAGAAACCACACATTTTCGTGTGTGTGTGTGTGTGTGTCTGTGTGTGTGTGTGTGTGTGTGTGTGTGTGTGTGTGTGTGTGTGTGTGTGTGTGTGTGTGTGTGTGTGTGAATTCAGGCAGTCTATATGGATTGCTGAACACAACCACACTGTAAACCCGCATAAGTTGGCAAAACTCAAAAAATTTGAGGTAATCAGTTACATTACACCAGTTTTAAATAAACGAAACTATGAGTTTTTGAGTTTGTTGTACTAATTCATCTTAATCGTTCTTTACTTGCATTATTGATAGGGTTGTTCCGATTCCGATACTAGTATCGGAAATGCTGCCGATACCACAAAAAAATCTGGCATCGGAATCGGCGAGTATTTGTGTCCAACGTACCGATCCGATACCATTTTCCTAAACATAGTTATGCCCACTAGCTTTGGTTACTTTGCTTACTTAGAGTGTCACGGTGTGCGCCTGTGATGGGCGTGCGCCCAAATTGATATCGCTCCTCGCTCACTCCAAAGCTCACTAGTTAGGCGGCCTCCCGCCCCAAGGTATGTGAAGTAGCAGGTCCGCGGAATCAGGCACGGCTGGTGAGCTATCGCCGCTAATGATCCCGGCCTTCTCCCTGCGCTATAAAACACAGCGGGGAGTGTAGCTCGGGGTCGGACTTTGCGACGTGGTGGATTTTATGAGAGACAGTGGCACAAGAGCGGGGCGATGTGATGCGCCCCAGAGACTTTAAAAAGAGGGAATGCCGCCCCTTTGATCTCCGCGAGAGGACAGCGCGTGAACGAGCTGTGTCGAGCCTGCCTTCGCATCCCTGCTGCCGAAGTGGAAAAGGCCGCAGAGAGCCGTTAACCATTTCCTTCCCCATTTTTCTAAATAAATTACCCTTTTTCCTGTAAGACCTCGCCTCGTGTCCGTGTTTCATTGTGTCGCCTGTGCACTTAGGGTCGAACCCGTTACACAGGGCTAGTAGTATATACAGATACACACCCAGGTATCGGATTAGTACTCGGTATCGGCCGATGCACTGAGCCCAAGTATCGGAATCGGTATCGGGAGGGAAAAAATGGTATCGGAACATCTCTAATTATTGAGTAGCCTAACTCATATTTAATATCAATTATCTTTTTTTTTTTTTTTTTGCAAATCCAATAAATTGTTGTTGGTCTTTCGGCTGCTCTCAGCAATGGGTTGCTACAACAGACAATCCGGCCCGCACACAAGCTTGGCGAAGGTTTTACGTCAGATGCCCTTCCTGACAAAACCCTTTCATTTTATCTGGGCTTGGGACAGGTACTTCATCCAGTTAGGAATCAAACCTGGGCCTTTCACCTGGAAGGTGAAACACCTACCACTGAGCCACCAGTGTCCTATTGCCCTCATGATGTCAGACACTAAACCACTAGTCTGAAAGATTTTAAGTTGGTGGAACTTTAAGGTGACAGTTACTGTTACTTAAGTAATTACAGATACTTAAAATATCAAATTTGTTCAGCTAACTTGAAAAGTGTAATTTCTACAAACTCATAAATATCAAAAAGTTCTAAATACTCAAGGTCTATTAATTTGAACTAATTGTAATTATTTAAGTTAACAGTCCTCAATATGTTTAATTACTTTGAGCATTAGCGTTTACAGTGCACATAGGAGGCATAATTCGATCCTTTATGAGGTTGGTGGTCCTGACCACTTGTGCCCTCTGGAACTGCCTAATCCATCCTTATGCCCTACTTCATGTTAGAGTGTACACTTGGAGCCCTCTTATAGCTCATTTCTGCGGAAGATGACCACTGCTGTGAATCATAAAAGGACACACTAAGGTGACTTTATGGCAGATTTCTGGGCTCAGTGTAAGAAGTGTCTTCTTAATGGCTTTATAGCACAATCTTTGTGAGGAGGTAATCCTGCTCAATTTACTGCCATTACTGACTACAGTTGTTTATTTTATACCTCTGTAAGTAGCTGCTAACTGATTATTTCTTTTTAAATCTCCCAATGGCAGGTTACACACATCATCCATTTCAAAACACCCCATTCCAAAATTACAGCTTTGCCTTCAACTACGTTTCTGTGACTATCTTTGCTAACAACTTACCGTTGCAACAATAACTCATTCATTATTCATTGGCAAGGCATCATAAAGGTGAAACAGTCTAGCTTGGACTGACTGTGTAAAAGGTGATTGTAAGACCTTTTACATGAGTGGCACCACAGACACCCAGACATGAAGTCTTATTGGGAAAGGAGTCATTTAATTTGGAAAATGGGGAATGGAAAGGTTTTAAGGAGGGAGGAAGAGGAAAAAAGGAGGAGGGTGACTTGGCAGATTCCCTGCTGGGATGGCAGGACTTAATGTGAAGCACAACAGTCCATACTTCATCAAATGGCTCTTGGTTTTATATCTCCGGACTTTGAGCTAAACTCCTTGCTTTGTTTTTCTAGCACAGAGAAAGTCACCAGCCGTGCCATTTGAGGTGGCTCGACCCTTTGCACAACTGCAGAATTATTTTTTATCATTACTATATATATTTTTTAGTTATTGTATTTTGAATATTATAGTTTAATCTCGTTGCAGTATTTTTTTTATCTAAATATATTGCTGTTGCCAGATTAGAAACTTAATAGAGCTGGTCCATTAAGTTTTGGTGTGTTTGTGTGATGTTGAACAAGGGTACCAAGTATTTGTGTTCCATTTCTTATAATTAAAAATCTACTTTACATTATTAAGTTTTAACTCTTATTTAAGACTTTATTCAAAACGTAAAATATTTCTATTCTGATGAAAAATATCAGGAAATAAAAAGAGAAAAAACAGTTTCAATAATTTTTATTTAAGTTGATCATCATTTAAAATAAATTAAATATGCTGTTATATCATTGCATTTAATCATTTCATTTAATCATTTATTTTAGGCTGATGATGTAACTAAGAAGAATATCTTGGTTGGAAATGTATCTACAGGGACAAGTTGAAGGATGAGAATTTTTAAGTGTGCCTAACAGGACCTATACTGTCCATGGCCATTTGTGGACGACACACAAACAGCACTCAGTTTTAATCACTTGGAAGAAAACCGATCATTCGGACTACAAATATGTTTCCTTTGGGTTAGTCAAAGATATGGTGAAGGAAATTAAAGGGCTGGGATCTGATAAGTACAGATGTTTTCTCTATATAAATGTTTTAAATGTATAAAAGTATATTACAAATTATAAATGTATAAAAGTGTAATAAATTTAAAGACAATACAAGTGATGGTACACCATGAAAATGTCATAAATGAAAGCAAATTTTATCTTTTTATCCTAAGAAAACAAACAAGACAAGTGATGTTTACCCTGTTTTAATAATATCCACTCTACAATAGACTCTACCATTCAATTTAATTATATTATATTAGTAAAGTAACAATATCCGTTGTTGCAAACAGCTGTATAAAGATAAAAATTCTAGAAATAAATAAAAAAATTATAGCTTCATCAATTTTGTCACATGGGGAGAGAGTAAAATCCTGTTAAACCTCAAATGGAATGCTGCCATTGTAAGCTATTGACATTGTTAACTTTCGTTTACTTGAAAGTAAAATAAAAGTTAAAAAGAGAATCTTTAATGTCTGATTGTATTTTTTTAAAAGCCAGGTAGATACATCCAAATCACAATTCATTGAAACTCTGGAAACCTTTATAATTGTTATTGCCCTTGGCGATGAGACTTGAACAGTTTATGGACAGTGAATGCTTTGTCCCCATCTATGAGCCAGGATGGTGGAATTATAGTGGGCACTGAACCAACCTGTGACCTGGAAGATGTGGAATGTGGGGTAAACTCAGTGCAAGGAGAGAGGTTGAGTGAGTCTGATGGAGGAGGGGTTGATGATGGGTGAAATAGTAAACTATGAATCTAGGCGAGAGTTTCCTGGAAGTGGTCTTGAGTGGTAGGTCGCAAGTGGAGAGCATGACTCTTTGGCCAACACTGTATTTTGAGGCTGCAGAGCGATGCAGGTTGGCCTTATGTTAAAGGATGCTCATGGTATTAATTAGCTGAGCATTGGCCTAAGTTACCATGTGCTTCTGCAGCAGCAAACACCACCCCCCCCACACACACACACACACAAGACGAGAGAGAGAGAGAGTGAACCGGCACTGTGTCAAATTACGCGCGCGCACACATACTGTATAACGACAGGTTGAGGAAGAAAATGGATCTTTAACCTCTATAATTAGACTTTGATGATGTTATGATGAGATTTGCAAAGCCTTTGAGGAAGATTATTTTTAAAGTATTCCACAATGTTACCTGTCGAAAACACAAGGTGCAGTCAATAATATACCATCAGAGGTAGTCTAACATGATTCTTTTCATTTTCTTCAAGAACAGCCACTCTGATCAGTCTGTAACATTGTGCTGGGTCTTAGTACAGTTTTGCAGAGCACCAACTGAAGAAGTGCTTACAATCTAATAGACAAAAAAGGGTCACACACTCAGTCCATAAAGCATATACAGTTATCCTCAGGCCTAAATTTCTAATTCACTACATAAATAGTTTAATACTACTTTAATCCTGTACAATGACTGAGTTTTCAGAACAATAGCCCATGAAAGCTGAGCATGAAAGTTGGCAATTAAGTGGTGCTGAAGTGGTGTTAGAGGGATGAGCAAGGCATACTCACACTGAAGACAGTGCGAATCAGTGATTCTGTATACAAGTAATAAACAAATTCCCAAAATGTATGATTATTTAATTAAAATATTGTGACTGTCTAGTGCACTGCAATGGATTGTCAACCTGTCTAGGGTCCGCCCTCATGCCCTAAGCCTCCTGGTTCCTCGTGACCCTGAATATAGGATAAAGCAGTATACAGTGGTGTGAAAAACTATTTGCCCCCTCCTGATTTCTTATTCTTTTGCATGTTTGTCACACAAAATGTTTCAGATCATCAAACACATTTAACTATTAGTCAAAGATAACACAAGTAAACACAAAATGCAGTTTTTAAATGAGGGGTTTTATTATTTAGGGAGAAAAAAAATCCAAACCTACATGGCCCTGTGTGAAAAATTAATTGCCCCAGAACCTAATAACTGGTTGGGCCACCCTTAGCAGCAATAACTGCAATCAAGCGTTTGCGATAACTTGCAACGAGTCTTTTACAGCGCTCTGGAGGAATTTTGGCCCACTCATCTTTGCAGAATTGTTGTAATTCAGCTTTATTTGAGGGTTTTCTAGCATGAACCGCCTTTTTAAGGTCATGCCACAACATCTCAATAGGATTCAGGTCAGGACTTTGACTAGGCCACTCCAAAGTCTTCATTTTGTGTTTCTTCAGCCATACAGAGGTGGATTTGCTGGTGTGTCATTGTCCTGCTGCAGCACCCAAGATCGCTTCAGCTTGAGTTGACGAACAGATGGCCGGACATTCTCCTTCAGGATTTTTTGGTAGAAAGAATTCATGGTTCCATCTATCACAGCAAGCCTTCCAGGTCCTGAAGCAGCAAAACAACCCCAGACCATCACACTACCACCACCATATTTTACTGTTGGTATGATGTTCTTTTTCTGAAATGCTGTGTTACTTTTACGCCAGATGGAACGGGACACGCACCTTCCAAAAAGTTAAACTTTTGTCTCGTCGGTCCACAAGGTATTTTCCCAAAAGTCTTGGCAATCATTGAGATGTTTTTTTGCAAAATTGAGACGAGCCTTAATGTTCTTTTTGCTTAAAAGTGGTTTGCGCCTTGGAAATCTGCCATGCAGGCCGTCTCTTTCTTATGGTGGAGTCGTGAACACCAAATTACCAAATTCAAATTTTATTTGTCACATACACAGTCATACACAGTATAATATGCAGTGAAATGCTTACACGACCGCCAGTGACCTTAAAAAGAAAATAAAAGCTTGTACGTAAAATAAATAATCAATAAAAAGGAAATACTAAAGAAATAAATTTAACTAGTAAAATTAACTGTACAATAAGGGCATAATAAAATATTGCAAAATATAGCAATATAGTGGGGGGTATATATATATATAGAATTAAAAGTGACCATGGTTGTGCAAATATGCATGAAAGGTGACTAATGAAAGTGACATGTGCAATTGTCCAGATGCATAAATATTTAGTGCAAGTGTGTATGAATGTGTCCAGATTATTATGCCTATTGTTACTACACCACTTCAGCTCCTGTACCAGGTGAGCTCTGTACCTTTGGATGGATGGATAGATGGATAGAATGAAAGAAACAATGGATCTTGTGTTTAAAATTCATTCACAATACATATATTTTTTATTATATCTTTTATTTATTTATTTTACTCATGAAATAGTAGGGCACTGGTGGCTCAGTTGTAGGTGTTTCGCCCGGGTGGAAGGCCCGGGTTCGATTCCAGCCAGTGCCCACACCCCAGCCACTGGATACAGTGCCGGTCCCAAGCCCGGATAAAGTGGGAGGGTTGCGTCAGGAAGGGCATCCGGCGTAAAACCTGTGCCAAGTTGTAGTGCGGACTGGATATTCCGCTGTGGCGACCCCTTGTCGGGAGCAGCCGAAAGACCAACAACAACAACAGTGTATGAATGTGTCCATGATTGTCCAGTCAGTGTTGTGAGCTTAAAAAGATGTTATTAGTCCTGTGTGGAGGTGTGATTGTGATTGAGAGACCTTATCGCCTGCGGGAAGAAGCTCCTCCTCAGCCTCTCTGTGTTGGCCTTTAGGGAGCGGAATCGCTTCCCAGACCGCAACAAAGAGAACAGTCCATTACTGGGGTGACTGAGGTCCTTCATGATCTTCCTGGCCTTAGTCCAGCACCGCTTGCTGTAGATCGAGTGCAGGTCAGGGAGCTCAGTGCGGATGATGCGCTCAGCTGATTGCACCACCCTCTGTAGAGCTTGTCTGTCCTGCATGGTGCTTTTCCCGAACCAGGTCGTGATGTTTCCCGTCAGGATGCTCTCTATGGTGCAGGAGTAGAAGTTCTTGAGCACCTTGGGGGGTAGTCTAAAGTCTCTCAAGCGTCTGAGGTGGTACAGACGCTGCCGGGCTTTTTTCACCACGGTGCTGATGTGACAGGACCATGACAGGTCCTGAGTGATGTGAACACCGAGGTATCTGAAGCTGTCCACTCTCTCCACTGGGCTCCTGTTGATGACGGGGGTCTGGTAGTTCCTCTCCTGCTTTGTACTAAAGTCCACTATCAGCTCCTTTGTCTTAATGACGTTCAGGAGGAGATTGTTCCTCTGGCACCAGTTCTCCAGATTTCCAATCTCCTCTAGGTAGTCCGACTCATCATTGTTGGTGATCAGTCCGACCACGACGGTGTCGTCAGCAAACTTGATGATGGAGGTGGAGTTGGTAGTGGCCACGCTGTCGTGGGTGTACAAAGAGTACAGCAGGGGGCTCAGAACACAACCCTGGGGGGCTCCAGTGCTGAGAGTGAGTGTAGCTGAGACATGTCCGCCCATCCTTACTGCCTGTGGTCTGCCAGTCAGAAAATTGGAGATCCACTGACATATAGATGAGCTGAGTCCCAGGTGCTCCAGCTTGGTGGTGAGTGTGGAGGGAATTATGGTATTAAATGCAGAGCTGTAGTCGATGAAGAGCATTTTAACATAATTCCCTTTCCTAGTGTCCAGGTGAGTGAGTGATGTGTGGAGGAGATGAGAGATTGCATCGTCTGTGGAGCGGTTCTGACGGTATGCAAACTGTAGTGGGTCCAGTGTGTCGGGTAGTGAAGAAATGATGAAGTCTCTGATAAGGCATTCAAAGCACTTCATCACTACTGAGGTGAGGGCTACAGGGCGATGATCATTGAGGGAAGCAGGATGTGGTTTCTTCGGGACAGGAACAATGATGGACTCTTTGAAGCACGTGGGGATCACCGACTGAGATGAGGAGATGTTGAATATGTCAGTGAACACAGGTGCTAGCTGGTCTGCGCAGGATCTGAGAATACGGCCTGAGATGCCATCTGGTCCTGCTGCTTTCCTGGTGTTCACTCTCTTGAAGGCTCTCCTCACGTCGTGCTCGGAGATGATGAGCGCGTTCCCGGTGCTGGCAGTGTCTTCCTGTCTGCAGCCGTTAGCGCCGCTAGCGTCTTTAGCTGCAGCCTCGAAGCGAGCGTAGAATGTGTTGAGCTCGTCTGCCAGAGTCGCGTCCGCGTTCGTCATACCGGATGTTGGTGCTTTATAATCCGTAATTGTCCTTAATCCCTGCCACAGGCTCCTAGAGTCACTCTGTTGAAGCTGTGACTCTAGTTTTCTCCCCTAGCGCTGCTTCGCCTCTTTCACCACCTTCCGGACGTTGTATGACGCAGCCTTGTATGGTTCCATGTCCCCTGACGCAAGTCCCAAGTAGGCAGCGGTGTGAGATCTCAGAGTGTCGTGGATGGTTTTATCAACCCACGGCTTCTGGTTGGGAAACGTTCTGATAGTCTTTTTCTCCACCGTATCGTCCACTAGCTTCCCAATAAATCCCACAACCGCTTCCGTAAACACACTGACGTCATCATCGGAGCTGTTTCTGAACATGTCCCAGTCTGCATCATCGAGTGCGTCCTGTAACGCGGCCACCGATTGGTCCGTCCAGCACGCGACCTCCCTCTGAACTGGAACTTCCTGTTTCAGCCTTTGTTTATATTTTGGCATGAGGAAGATGGCGGCGTGGTCGGATTTACCAAATGCTGGACGAGATTGCGCCTTGTAGCCGTCTTTGACTGTTGTATAACAATGATCTAGTGTTCTTTCGCCCCTGGTGGGGCAGCTGATAAAAGTTCGGCGCTGCGCGTCTGATGTTGGCACTATTAAAGTCCCCCGCCACAATCAGCGCAGCGTCCCGGTGTTGTGTCTGGTGCTGTGTGAGCGCCTCATGCAGCTCGCATAAGGCAGTTTCAGTGTCTGCTTGTGGTGGAATGTAAACGGCACTGATTATGACCGATGTGCACTCCCATGGAAGATAAAAAGGATGACACATGATGGACAGTAGTTCCAGATTTGGTGTCCAGGAGCGTGTAAGAGGAACAACGCTTGCGCTGTTGCACCAGCTGTTGTTCACCATTAAGTACACACCGCCTCCCCTTGACTTCCCCGAGTCCCGCGTCCTGTCCATGCGGTGAACCGAGAAGAACTCGGCTGGTTGTATGGCGTGGTCTGGCACCGCTGGGTTCAGCCATGTCTCGGTGAAACAGAGAAGGTTGCAGTCCCGAATGTCTCTCTGGAACTTTATCCTGGCCCTGAGGTCATCGAGTTTGTTCTCCAGTGACTGGACGTTGGCGAGCAGGATGCTAGGCAGAGGTGTGCGGTGTGCACGGGCTCTCAGCCGGTTCCTCACGCCAGCTCGTTTCCCTCGAGGCCGTCGATTGGCGTCGCGTCCATTGTTCTCCCTCAGGATCTCACTCGGCCAGCTCGGATCCGGAGTTAAAAACGTCGAATTGTGAGTACATTGTATACCAATAGAAACAAGAGTGTCTCTATCATACCTAATGTACTCAATGGTGATGATTTTGCCGATTTTAAAACACTGAAAACTGACTTAAAGAACAAAAACAAAGAAAAGGTGGTCGGAGCAGTAGTGACGGCAGCCGACCTCACCGGCGCCATCTTGGAACCTCAATTAACACTGACCTTAATTGAGGCAAGTGAGGCCTGCAGTTCTTTAGATGTTGTCCTGGACACATGCAAAAGAATAAGAAATCGGGAAGGGGCAAATAGTTTTTCACTGTATACATAAGTATACACACGTTCATTATGAAATATCTGTTGTAAAACAAAATAAAATTCATGTTTGCTACAGCATTGGAAACAATATTGTTTTAGGTTAACGGTTAACCATATACACAATTCATTTGTACCTGGTCCGGCTTTTAGATAAAGTCCTTCCATGCGCCATCTGGTGGATATTCAGTGAAGCACAACACATTTATTTTAAATTCCTGAATGTTGCCTCCGGCAAGTCGCGGCACGCCGCGCGCTAAATTGCGGCCTCTCGCGGGAAAACACGCGCAGTCTTAAAGGCGACATCTGTATCTGCTTATCTGCTTTACTCCCTTCTTTTTTTTCTTTTATTTCTTTTATTTTTTTTAAATGTCCTAGTTGTTAGAACTCATGAGGATGGGTGTTAACATTAGGGCGATTAAACCCCGGTAGAATGTATGGGGATTTAAACAAAGAGTAGATTCTCAGGTATGGGCTAACTGTTGCACAATTAACGTTCATCTTAAACAAAGCATTCATCGCCATGCTTGGAAGCTCAGTTGTGAGTGGGGGGTGCAGAAAACGAAAAATAGCCTTCCTCGTCCCAGGAGCTGACTTGAGTTAGCTTAAAGTATGGTGTGGCTCCTTATTTGCATTTGAATGTTGTCCGACATTGGAAAGCACAAAGAAACACTAAAACAACAACCAGCCAAAGTGCGAACGAATAATGAATTACTGTAAGAGGCCCTGATGATACAGCATGATTATTATTATTATTTACTACAACAATTAACCTTTAAGCAAAATAGAATCTGTATTTTCTTGTTTTATGCTGATCACTGTTTTAACTTTGATTTGTTTGACTTAGGCTAAAATGGAAATTTTAAAATGAATGAATTACAAGTTGAGTCAACTTAAGATTTTAAACATCAATCTAAAATATTTTGTTTGGCCAGCAAATTGCTCTTAAAGTTGAGTAAACTTAAAATATATATATTTTTTTAAACTGTGAAACTTGTTACTAAACTTTTTTTACATTGAGGTGGCTTGTGTTTACAGTGCAAAGTGTACTTATACAAATGAAAACGAACAACAAATCTGCTTTTCTTCTTCTTCTTCATTTTCTTTTTAATGTCCTGATTCTACTTGTGTGAACTACAACTAGAGGAAGTGCGAAAGAATAACGAATTGAGAAGCCCCAATTATACTGCATACTTATTATTTGTAAAAATTAATTAATTAAAATTAAACCAATGTTTAGTAACTAATTATTGTGTGGTTATGACTTTTCATGTTTGATGGACACAGTACTCGGATGTGGAAATCACCATCATTGTAGTATTTCTTCGATACAACATTTTGTTATGACTTTATTGTGACGTAAGCTCTAATTACATTTACAGTAAGAACCGAGACGATGAAAAATGTCACTTTGCGCCACCTGGCTGTCATTACACGAATTACTTTGAAATGCGACTGATTTATTTTGGCCCTTGTCGTTTTGCTGCGATGATGAGCGCGGCAGTAATAGCCTTTCCCCTTGTCTACCCACTGTACAGTAGTGCACTCTCGAGAAATTAAGTCCATGACAAGGTCCAAAATCCCCCCCCCCCCAAATAAAAGCCTCCTATGGTAATTTATTTATTGTATTACACAGATACAACCTCAAACAAACAACAACAAAAAAAATTCTGTTTAAATGACAGAAATTCTGTTTTGTTACATAACTTACAATAAAAAATTTTACTTTAACAAAAATTACATTTATCATCTGTCCTTGTTCAGTCTGAATGTGGATCACTTTCTATTGTTTTAGTTTTGAGAAAAGTCATGCATTTGTTTACGTTTGCAAGTTAAAACTGAGAGTCGTTTTTTCAGACACACCTTTTTTTCTACACAGCTTTTATAAACTGAACTAGAAAGGGGAAGCTGCTGTTAGAGACTGTGAGTGAGTTTCTTTCTCAGTAAAATGCCAGAAGAAAATATTTCAGTGGATCAGTTTAGTTGTTCAAGGTGTTCAAGGGTCAAGGCGTGGCGATATTCAGAATGAGGAGGAACCTCAGACTGTGTGTCAACTGAGGGCGGAAGACAAATATAGGTGGTGACCGCATGTCACCCAATAGAGCTTAAAAAAGCTCTCCATTAAGGTAAACATCAATCAATCCATCAATCAATAAATCTTTATTTATATCGCACCTATCCACTACCAAGTTGTTCCTAGGTGCAAAAAAAGTGCAAAATTCCAAATGTAGACTAAAATAATAAAATTAAATATTAAAAAGACAAAAAGACACACATATACAGTGGTGTGAAAAACTATTTGCCCCCCTCCTGATTTCTTATTCTTTTGCATGTTTGTCACACAAAATGTTTCTGATCATCAAACACATTTAACTATTAGTCAAAGATAACACAAGTAAACACAAAATGCAGTTTTTAAATGAGGGGTTTTATTATTTAGGGAGAAAAAAAATCCAAACCTACATGGCCCTGTGTGAAAAAGTAATTGCCCCCTGAACCTAATAACTGGTTGGGCCACCCTTAGCAGCAATAACTGCAATCAAGCGTTTGCGATAACTTGCAACGAGTCTTTTACAGCGCTCTGGAGGAATTTTGGCCCACTCATCTTTGCAGAATTGTTGTAATTCAGCTTTATTTGAGGGTTTTCTAGCATGAACCGCCTTTTTAAGGTCATGCCACAACATCGCAATAGGATTCAGGTCAGGACTTTGACTAGGCCACTCCAAAGTCTTCATTTTGTTTTTCTTCAGCCATTCAGAGGTGGATTTGCTGGTGTGTTTTGGGTCATTGTCCTGCTGCAGCACCCAAGATCGCTTCAGCTTGAGTTGACGAACAGATGGCTGGACATTCTCCTTCAGGATTTTTTGGTAGACAGTAGAATTCATGGTTCCATCTATCACAGCAAGCCTTCCAGGTCCTGAAGCAGCAAAACAACCCCAGACCATCACACTACCACCACCATATTTTACTGTGGGTATGATGTTCTTTTTCTGAAATGCTGTGTTACTTTTACGCCAGATGTAACGGGACACGCACCTTCCAAAAAGTTCAACTTTTGTCTCGTCGGTCCACAAGGTATTTTCCCAAAAGTCTTGGCAATCATTGAGATGTTTTTTAGCAAAATTGAGACGAGCCTTAATGTTCTTTTTGCTTAAAAGTGGTTTGCGCCTTGGAAATCTGCCATGCAGGCCGTTTTTGCCCAGTCTCTTTCTTATGGTGGAGTCGTGAACACTGACCTTAATTGAGGCAAGTGAGGCCTGCAGTTCTGTAGATGTTGTCCTGGGGTCTTTTGTGGCCTCTCGGATGAGTCGTCTCTGCGCTCTTGGGGTAATTTTGGTCGGCCGGCCACTCCTGGGAAGGTTCACCACTGTTCCATGTTTTTGCCATTTGTGGATAATGGCTCTCACTGTGGTTCGCTGGAGTCCCAAAGCTTTAGAAATGGCTTTATAACCTTTACCAGACTGATAGATCTCAATTACTTTTGTTCTCATTTGTTCCTGAATTTCTTTGGATCTTGGCATGATGTCTAGCTTTTGAGGTGCTTTTGGTCTACTTCTCTGTGTCAGGTAGCTCCTATTTAAGTGATCTCTTGATTGAAACAGGTGTGGCAGTAATCAGGCCTGGGGGTGACTACAGAAATTGAACTCGGGTGTGATAAACCACAGTTAAGCTATTTTTTAACAAGGGGGGCAATCACTTTTTCACACAGGGCCATGTAGATTTGGAGTTTTTTTCCTCCCTTAATAACGTAAACCTTCATTTAAAAACTGCATTTTGTGTTCAATTATGTTATCTTTGACTAATAGTTAACGGTTTTTGATGATCAGAAACATTTAAGTGTGACAAACATGCAAAAGAATAAGAAATCAGGAAGGGGGCAAATAGTTTTTCACACCACTGTATGTATCAGGAGACAAAATAAAATAAAATAAAAAATAAAACAATAAAAACAAAAGTAAAACAATAACAGCACCACAATTGATCAAATTATAAAGCAAGTTAGAAAGCCTAACCACACCCTCTACTACATAATGTAAGCTTATCTGAATAAATATGTCTATTTAATAATATGTATGTAACCAAATAATCAGAAGATTTACTTTATCAGAAAGACCTGACGGTGTAATTGGGTTAGAGCTGCTACCTGAATCTTCATGATTGTATAAATAAACATTAAATTGACCAGTCACGTTGTTTGTTAGTGATCACAGGTGATTTTTAATTTTTTTTATGTGACCGAAATTAGCTACCCACTAATCCTGCAGAAGGTCACAGGGTTCCTGGAGAGTATCCCAGGAGGCTTTGGGAACAAGACAGGGTACACACCCTGGAAAGGGTGCAAGTTAATCGCAGGACACACACACACACACACACACACACACACACCCTTTCACATACGTAGTAAGGGCAATTTGGCAATGCCTACATTATTAGCCTAATCTGTATGTCTACAGGTGGCACTGTAGTGTAGTGGTTAGCACTGTCACCTTGCACCTCCAGGGTCTGGATTCCATTCCCCCATGTGCATAGAGTTTGCATGTTCTACCCGTGCTTGGTGGGTTTCCTCCCACAGTCCAAAGACCTGCAGATTAGGGTAATTAGCATTCCCAAATTTCCCATAGTGTGTGAGTGAGTGTATTTGTGTGCCCTGCAATTAATTGCCACCCTGTCCAGGGTGTACCCTGCATTGTCTAAGTCTCCTGAGATATGCTCCAGGCCCCCTGCAACCCTGAAAACAAGATAAAGTGATATAAACAATGAGTGAGTGAGTGTATGTCTGCATGTGTTGACTGTGGGAGAAACTGGAGTACCCACCCATGAAACACAACAAGAATGGGGAGAACATACAGTATAAACTCCCCGCACACAGACCCAAAGCGGTAATCAAACCCTCGACCCTGGAGGTGTGAGGCCATAATGCTAACCACTATGTTTAGCATTGACCACTGCGGTCAACAACATTTTAACAACATTAAGACTATCTAACTGTATGCCAATATTGTATAACTATTGGATATGATGCAAGTTTCTCTGTATTTTCGTACAGATTTGGTTAAATAAAAAGCCATGGTCCCTGAGCTGTTCCTGAAATGTACTTGATTGTACCTCAAACCTTATCCTTGACTCATGTAGGAACTGAGATGATTTAAAATACAGTACTTTCTAAACTAAAAATTTGATTTGAGAATAAGTTGACTTAAATACAGTGGTGTCAAAAGTATTCACATTCATTACTTGAGTAGAAGTATAGATACTAGGGTTCAAAAATACTTCTTTAGAAGTTGAAGTATCAACCCAAGCTTTGTACTTAAGTAAAAGTTTAAAAGTACTGGTTTCAAAACTACTTAAAGTATAAAAGTAAAAGTTCCGTGAGGGGTGACAAAAGCCTTAAGGTTTCGCCAGCTGATCATGCGCCGGGGCCGGGGTTCTGATCATAAAAATAGAGTAACGAGGCTATTTTTAAAATGTAAGGAGTAGAAGTAAAAAGTCGGCTGAAAAATAATTACTCCAGTAAAGTATAGATACCCAAAATTTCTACTTAAGTAAGGTAACAAAGTATTTGTACTTCGTTACTTGACACCTCTGCTTAAATATACACTACTGCTCAAACATTTAGGACCACTGTCAAATTTGTTTGCTATTGTTTGTTTTTTTCCTTATTCTACAACAATACTGGGGATTTAATTATTACAGCTGGTTGGTATTTTAAGACATGAAGGTTAGCTGTTCTGGAAGAGTTCTTGCGAGAACAGTATTGTGTCAAGTGCATTTGCAAAACCCATCAAACACCATGATGAAACTGTCTCTCATGAAGATCTTTACAGGAAAGCAAGACCAAAACTTACCTCTGCTGCAGAGGAGAAGTTCATTTAATAACATTAAATCAACAATTTAATCAATTTACAATCCTAACGTTGGATTGATAGTGTATCTCAGTGTCCCGCATAAGGCAGTGTATTACAATACAACACCACATCTCACTACTTTGACACTCCAGAAGTGTTTGTAATTATTATAATAGGAATTAAGAAAATTAATGGGAAAAATCAGATTACTCAAAATCATGATACTAAAATTACATAGAATAAAAACAGATTAGTATGTTTTTATGGCACGTTCTTTTTTAAAGTTGGTTAGGATTATTTTTTTTCTTTAATTATTTATTCTAATGAAAATGCAAAAAAAACGCAGTAACAAGTTATATTAATATAATTATAATAACCTCTCTCTCTCTCTCTCTCTTGCTCTCTCTCTCTCTCTCTCTCTCTTTCTCTCTCTCTCTCTCCCAATTCCTTTTCGAGTTGACAAATTATTTCATCAAGATCCTGGGATGATTTTGTCAGATCTTGCTAGCCAATTATGCATTAACATTGCTGTTTATTTAAGAACACTGCTACGGTATTAGAAGGAAATATCTTAAGATTTATAATTTGATTGGTTTTATTGATTTAGCATTTAAATGTAGGTAACGTCAGTTCTGTCACACACCTGGCAACCCAGCTTTAACATAAATGAAAGTAAAACTCCTCTGTTCCTGTTCAGTTTCTGTGTGGATCAGTTTCATTTCTGTGTTTGAGGTTTGGCTGGTAATACAGGTCTCCATGTACTGTAAAAGTGTACAATCATCTCTTTTATTTTAAATAATGGTGTATTTGTTTATTTATTTACTGTAATCAGGTAAAATAATTTTTCAGGTCAAGTCATTTAATCAGGTAAGTCATTATTTCAAACATATCTGTTTTCCACACAGTTTTGTTTATAAACACCAACCAGGAAGTATAACCATAGAACCAGGAAGCGTGATCACCTGTCAGTGAGTTTGTTTCTCAGTATAAATGGCAGAAGCAAATATTTTAGGACTCAGCTGTTCAATCTGTCTGGATCTACTCGAGGATCCAGTAGCTCTTCCCTGTGGACACAGTTTCTGTATGAAGTGTATTAATGACTGCTGGGATCAGGAGGATCAGAAGGGAGTCTATAGCTGTCCTCAGTGTAGACAAATCTTTACTTCAAGACCTGCTGTGAGTAAAAACACCATGCTGGCTGAAGTAGTGGAGATTCTGAAGAGGACAGGAGTCCAAGCTACACCTCGTGCTCAGTGTTCATCTGGACCTGAAGATGTGGAGTGTGATTCCTGCATTGAAAGAAAACACAAAGCCATCAAGTCCTGTCTGGTGTGTCTGGCCTCTTTCTGTGAAACTCACCTCCAGCCTCACTATAAATCTCCTGCCTTTAAGAAGCACAAGCTGGTCGAAGCCTCCAGACGACTCCAGGAGCAGATCTGCTCTCAGCATGACAAACTGATGGAGGTTTACTGTCACACTGACCAGAAGTGTATCTGCATGTTGTGTATGTTAGATGAACATAAAGGACACAATACAGTATCAGCTGCAGCAGGACGAGCTGAGAAACAGGTAACAATATTAGGTTTTTCAAGTCAAAATGTATTAAAAATCTTTGCTCATCTTGTGGAACGCTCGCAAATTGCGTTACTCGAAATCCGCGGCTTCACAAGCAAATCCCCATAGCTACATTTCCTCTGCCTCCACAGACTTTTATATTGCTCACTATGCACTGTCTCTATGATCTCTATCAAATTCTTACCACATTTATTCTACAAAGTTGATAGTTCCACACTATCCTTCCAGATTTAAATAAGGTGTTAAGGGGTTCTTAACCTGTGGCCAAATGTCATTGTTTTCTTTGCTTAATTCAGCCTAATAATTTGACTCTTCTGAAATTGTGACTTTTTTTGGCGGGGAAGTGTATATTACATTTAAAACACTGAAAGTGAATTAGTTGCTGTGTTTCTGTGCAGAGGCAGTTGTTGGAGATGCAGGAAAAATCTAAGGAGGCTATCGAGGACAGAGAAAAGGAGCTTCAGAAGTTGAGAAAAGCTGTGGAGACTCACAAGGTGAGTTTATATCTGGAAGAGCAGTTTCAGGATCACACAGACTTTTGTCATCTAGTCACTGTGTCATTGACAGTTAAAAAGTGGTATAAGGAAGATCCCATATGTCTCTATGCCCTAACAGCATTCTGCACAAACGGCTATGCAGGAAAGTGTAAAAATGTTTATTGAGCTGATCAAAGCAATTGAAAAAAGACAACTTGAGGTGACACAGCTGATCAGAGATCAAGAGAAAGCAGCTGTAAGTCGAGCTGAAGACATCATTAAGCAATTGCAACAGGATATTGGAGAGCTGAAGAGGAGAGATGCTAAGCTAGAGGAGCTTTCGCGCACTGAGGATCCCATCCTGTACCTCCAGGTACCAGAACCATGGCATACTTGCATGAAGTAGCTTTTAATAGACCAATTTGAGAGAAAGAAATTTCTAAGATTCGTATGTAGCTAATTTTCATCAAGGCCGGTGGTTGTTCTGTTCCATGTGCCTATTACTTCAATTCAATTCAATTTTATTTATATAGCGCTTTTAACAATGGTCATTGTCTCAAAGCAGCTTCACAAAAATTTAAGAAATTTAACAAAAAAAAAAAATAAATAATAATAATAATAATAATAATAATAATAGAAAATAAATAAATAAAAACAAATAATAATAATTATAGAAAAGAAAATAATTGGAAGTGTGGATGTGTGAGAAAAATGTGCAGATAATAATGAGACGAATGAATGAAATTTCTCTGATGAGCAAGCCAAGGGTGGCGGCGACGGTGGCAAGGAAAAACTCCCTGAGATGGCATTAGGAAGAAACCTTGAGAGGAACCAGACTCAACAGGGAACCCATCCTCATTTGGGTGATAACAGATAGAAATGATATAACATCTTGTGTGTTGTGCAGGTGAAAATTCAGTATGACAGAAATTATATAAATTGACATGAAGACCAGTTCAGCATAGGGACGAGTCAGTAGGTGCAGAGGGCAGATGAGGTCTGGATCACTGGAAGCACAGGAGCAGCATGTGTAGCTCCAACCATCATAAAGCTGAATCCAGTTGGAGCTGCTCCTTCTCTGGATGCCTCAGGAACCTCGCAGGGTCGGCCTTTGTCTACTGAAGCTGGCAAAATCTCCCGATGCCTCGGGATGGGTAGAGAAATACAGAACAGATGGGGAGAATTAGCGTAGTTGCCATTCGGTATAGGTGTACTGGAGTATGAGTACTGGGATGAGTTATGTGTATGCCAGATTAAAAAGATGCGTCTTGAGTCTACTTTTGAACTGAGAAACCGTGTCTGCTCCCCGAACACTGTCTGGAAGGCTATTCCAAAGCTTTGGAGCTAAATATGAAAAAGCCCTACTTGATCCAAGTTAATCCACAGTTTTTGTTTCCTGTCTCTATGTAGAGTTTTCACTCTGTCCAAGCTGCTCCTGGATCTGCAAATTTCACCACCATCACATACAATTTTTCTTTAACTTTTGAGAAAGTATTGAAGTCTGTGTCTCAACTGAGAGACAAACTAGAAACATTTTTCAACAGCGAGTTTAAGAACATATCATATGAAGGTAAACTGTCTCTTAATTGTCTCTGATTGTCATGTGTAAGACCAAGCTTTTTTTTTTAAACATAGTAACTGTACTAATGGCACTTGCTAAAATTTATTCTGTCTGTCGCAAGTTGATAAAAAAAATAGCTTTTCCTTGTTACTACAGTGTCGAAATTACTGTAGTAACGAGGACAAATTGATTTATGCTGAATCTCTCCTACTCCGAATATCCTGGGGCTCAAGCCATTTATCCCAGTTCCAAGACAAGACCAACAGCACATCAGAGTTACAAGTCCTGTTTTATATGTTTGATTAAATCGTTGCATGTTTTCCGTTTTCTATTTTCAGAATATCTTTGGTAAAATCTGGTCTGAATCAATTTAATGCCCACTATTTATATAACCTTTGTAGGGCAGGTGACATAAAGGCAGTGCCTTTATCTGTCTGAATCACTTATACAGTACACTGTGTTCAGAAATGTTGCAAAGAGGCATTGCTTCCATAGTATCACATAGTGGAGTCCACTATACTTATCACAAAGCAATGCCGTGTGGACTCAAAGTCCATGTAGAGGGCAATTCTTTCAAAGTGTTTTTTGAAGTTAAGTTTAGCCTTTATTCATTACATATACATTACTGTGAAATTCCTTATCCTTTGCATATCCCAGCTCTTGTTAGTAAGCTGGGTTCATAGCGCAGGGTCAGCCATTTTTATAGCGCCCCTGGAGCAGACAGCATTAAGGGCCTTCCTGAAGGGTCCGACAGTGGTAACCTGGCACAGCTGGGGCTCGACCCGCCGACCTTCTCATGAGTAACTCAGAGCCTTAACACACTGCGTCACCATTGACATTAGGAACTCAACACTAGGCTCCCTAGGAACTCTTCTCCCACTAGCACCTCTGCTTACAGCTATGGTCAGCAGCAGGACCTTATAAAATTAGATGATTTTCAGCCTAACAAGAGATGCTGGATATGAGTTTGTGATGTGATCAATCAGCTACCACAATTTAGGGCGAGAACTAAAGAAGCTTCTTGGCATAACTTTTTGAACCAAGTTTCCATTGTGTCAGTGCCAAAATTGGTGTACGACTACCAGAACTTAACACAGTCTACAAATATAACAGAGCACTGCTTACTTTATTTATTAAAGGCCTATTTAGCTCCATGTGTCCTTAACTGTCACCTGACCCCATGTAGACTTGCCTCCATAATTTTAACAAAGTAAATCCAGCAACATTTTTACCTCATCCAAAGAAGCATATGAAAAGATAATACACTTTTAAAACTGCAATATCCAATCCATTAAACTGGACAGGAACACAGATTGTGTTTGGCCACATCATGTTTATATTTATCAAAACATTCTCTGCAAATTAGTCCTGCCACTCAATTGATTTAATGTGCATTCTGAATACTTTAAAATTGGTAGATTTAATAATAAATGAAATGTCTAATATCTCACAGCTCAAAGCAGTGAAGATGCAGAGAAATTTCAGAAATTTTCCTGGGAGAAGAAGCCGACAATGGAGGAGAGAAAGAGCTTGCAGCTGCCCCCTACCTATTATTGTGGTACTTGGAGAGATTCAGAAACCAACTCTGACAGTCTAGAGGACTTTGAAACAGATCTACAAAAGGTACAGTAAACTAATTTACAGATTTGATAGGCTCCAGGTCCCCGCGACCCTGAATAGAGGATAAAGCGGTACAGAAGATGAATGAATGAATGAATGAATGAATGAACAAGAGGAAATACTTTTTTTTTTTTTTATGAGAAGGCCACTAGGTCATTTGTTGCACAGTGCAAGTGGGAGCTTGTTCTGTACACTGTAAAAAAAAGTCCTAAATTTACGGAAAATAACTTTCAAATTTTATAGTAGTTTTCCTTTTTTTTTAAACTACATACAAATCTCTGTAAAATTACAGACATTATCTGTAAATTACGAAGTTGACTGTTTTTTATGTATTATTTCAATATTGAAAAATTAACTTTTTTTCACATTTTTTAACAGTAAAAATACCATATTATTTTTACTGTGTTTTTTCTGTTTTTGTAAATTACGTGTAACTTTATGTAAAATTACAATAATAAATTGTAATTAAATACAAAACTCATTAGATAAAGGTTAATGTCCATACAAAGAAATGATTGTTTTTCTTTGTAATTTTGGGGTAAATCTTATTAGTTTTATAATACTTTGATATTTAAGTTCTAGATGCAAGTTTAGGATTTTTTCATGACTTTTTAAAAGATTATTCTTACATTATCACTTACATGTAGGCTATAGTATCTGCTTCATGACTTCAAAGAATGTGAAGAGAATATAGGAGACTGATAATGTTTTATCAAAATATATATATTTATATATATTTTTGTATTACAGTAGTTCTGAAATATCACCATGGCAATCTAACCATCAGCTTTCTTAATGCATTCCTGCATATTCTGACACAAGGATAATGTATTTGCTGTGTAGCTGTTTTAAAGCATCGCTTTAAGTTACATTTTGATATTTAGCTTGTATTAGGGGAACTATGGTGTCATTTTTGTACCAAAAACGTTAGAGAAAACTCCATGAACTCTCCGTGTTAAATGCCACAGCCAAGCTGATCAGCAGCCGGAGGCGGAGATATTCTAATTACCTCTTCATTACTGGCACATTTAAATAAGCGCGCGAATGAGGGCGGGACCTGTTGCGGAAAACGCCTACACTTATTGCTCAGGTACTGACGTAACGTGATATGAACCAGCCAATGGGAAACAGGCGTCCTTCAAATGTTTAGCGCGCGCAGGAGTGGTGTGACTCAGCAGCCAGTAAATGGGTGTGTGTGAATTCAGAGGAGTGAAGACACACTGCTGAGCTACAGGTGAGGAGGAAAGCAGACTCTGAGGGACAGAGGAGAAGACTCTGAAATGTAAAATACCTGCAAGCTCAAGAGACAATGAAGGTAAGATATTTTTTTATTCTTATTTTAATTCTTATTGTTGTTGCTGTAAACAAAGCTAATTTATTAATACTGCCACGTTTTTCTTTTAAATCTAAGATCTTTATGTGTTCTTTTCTTCTCTCTTCCAATCCACCCTAATGCACCAAGTTCTTTACTGCCTGTTTGGAAGAACACCTTTCTTGGATACACTGGACCGTCCATTTTGGTATGTTTTAGATTTGACTTAATTGCACTAAGACATTAGGATTCTGAACTAAAAGTTTAAGTTATTTGTACACATACATTATATAAGAACAATAGAGTTAAAAAGGGGACCACATTGTACGATATTTGTAATAAAGTTTCCAATCCAACATTAATTGGAACATTGAGAATATTGTTTGAAATGGTTAATTTCTTCATAGGTTGTTAGTCAAGGATTTTTCACAGCAATGTTTAAGTTTGTGAGAGAGAATGTTTCACTGTTATAGCACAATAGTCTAAATATTTCATTGTTTTTCATTTTAGGATTTTACTGTAATGCTATAAAACTGAACTTCTTTTTACTGTATTTTGCATCATACCTGTACTATACTGTGTCAGTTATACAGACTATTTTTTATTTTTTACAAATATTGTAATCTTGAGTTTGTGTTACCACTTTACTGAACATGTGTATTCATAGGAATTTATGGGGGGGGGGGGAGTTAAATATCAGGGGTTTTGTGTTATTGCTTTGTTTGAAGGTGTTTGATCTTCAATTTATGAAAAATCTGTAAATAACAGTGTTTCCTGCTAAATGCCTCATGCTTTTGTTTTATTGAAGGTGTTTGATTGTAATAATTTTGGAAAAAACTGTAAAATAAAAACATTTTGCAGCTACACGTCTAGTGCTGGTTTAATGAATGTGTTAAATCGTATATATTTTGGGAAAAATCTGTAAAATAATGGTGTTTCACTGCTAAACATATAGTGCTGTTGCTTTATTGAAGGTCTTCAATCGTATAAATTTAGCAAAGATCTGTAAAATAATGGTGTTTCACTGCTAAACTTCTCCTGCTGATTGTTTAATGAAGGTGTTTAATCGTATAAATGTAGGAAAAATCTGTAAAATAACGGTGTTTCTCTGTAAAATCTAAAATAACAATTTCTGTAAATTTAATGTTTTTGAGCATAATATGAACTAGAGTATTTTACCTTAATTTTACGGTTTTTGTTTGGCAGCCATTGCTGCCAGTCATTTGACCGTTTTTTTACGCTTTTTTTTTTTTTTTTTTACAGTGTACCAGCCATTGTGATCTGACTCTTCAGGAATCATTGGCTGAGTTCATAAAATGTATTAAATGTAACAGACACAAGACTAGTTATAGCCTCTTTTTGGGACCTACAGTACTGTATATACTCTCTCTAAGATTAACAGCCCTATGTGGGCCTGCAGGTCAAGAGGGTTTCCTTAAATATGGGGAAAATGGATAAATGCATCACCTCCAGTTTTCTCCATATTTATGGAAATCCTCCATATTTATTACATAAGATCCAAAGACAATCTATGTACCCTGGTGGTGTACTGTATAGCTTTCATAGAAACAAAAACAAAGGTGATGTCTCACTTTTTCGAATGCTGGGATAACAACTTTGGATTTCAACTTTGCTGCAGGTCATTTCTGACCCTGAAGACAGCACAAGGGTTATAGCCTATTGGTTCTCAAATAGTTTATCCTGCAATAATAAATCCTAAAATGCACTACACTCAAGAAACTACATTTGCTGTGTTAGTAATCATCTTTTATACTTATGTCACAATACAATTCATGTTTGTTTCTTAGTTTTTTTGTTTGTTTAAATTTTTTCATGAGCAGGCATGATTTTCTGCAGACAAAACATTGAATATGCAGTCTATTTTTTGGTGACAGGAAGGTTCAACAGCATTCCTAGAAAAAAGTCTGCTGTCATGTGAATTTTTTTTTTTTTTTTAATGATTTTATTGATTGAGATGCATAAGTTAGCTACTATCATCATATTTAATGAAGTATAAACTGGTAATTTCCTTTTGCTTTCCCATTTTTAGGTTGAGGTGAAGTCTGGTGAAAAAGATGAGGGAATTATTTTTAAGCAGTGGGCGAAACTTTTTAGATGGGACCGTGCTCTTGACCAGTGGAAAGAGCGTGGAGTTGGTTATATGAACATCCTTTTTCATCCAGTGAAAAAGTACTCCCATATCGTGATGAGGCATGACAAGACTTTAAAGGTGTGTGCTAACCACATCATCACTGAAGACATAGAGCTGAAACCCATGAGTACATCTGCTAACGCATTGGTTTGGATGGCCAATGACTATGCAGGTCAGAACACTACTACTGTATGTTATGCAATTAATCCCAATATTTTTGGTTCAATGTTTTGTCAAGTTTTAAATTTAAACATCTTGTCTGTACAAAATTTGTTCTTTTTATCAAACAGAGTGTGATGCCAAGGTGGAGCAGTTTGCTGTCAAATTCAAGACACCAGATCTGGCTGAATCCTTCAGGAAAATCTTCACAGATTGTCAGAGGTGCATATCTCAAGTAAATTTAGCCCAGTATGAAGTCATGGACATTTCTAGACCAAGCAACCCAGTGGTATTTTTCACTATAACTGTTGGCTCTGAGTCAATGGCATGTTCACAATCGAACTTTTTGCCGATATCGTCCCTAAAATTGCTTCAGAGCACTGTCGAGAAAGAATTTGGTTACCAGAATTAAATTTTTTACTAAATTATCCCTGATTTCATATTCAGTGAGGTCTGTGGTCGCAAAATCATTTTAGGGCCACATTACATTTAAAATGTACAACATATTGAAAAACATGTGTAGATATCACAATATTGTATATGTCAATTCATCAATGCTTTTATTTTTTTAGGGGTGGTGATTTTACCAACCATGATGGCTCAGGTGGAAAGAATATCTACGGGGGACAAGTTTCAGGACCAAACCATTGAAGTTGGCCACACATGGCCAGGTATAGTGTCCATGACCAATCGTGGAAGAGATACAAACTACTTTTTCAGCACATTGAAAAAAAACCTGAGCATTTGGACTTCAAACATGTGGCTTTTCGCAAACGGCATGGATGTGGTGAAACAAATGGGAAACCAAAGCTGGCATATGCAAGCATGATGTTGTTTTATCGTAATGTAACACAACACTATACAGAAATGCAGTGAAGTAGAAAGTACAGATATTTGTTTAGGATGTAGTGGAGCAAAAGTAAACTGTAACCAGTAATAAAATCACCTGAGCATAGTAATGATAAGTGAAAACTTAACTTAAGTACGAAGTTACCTTGCACCTCTGTATAATTGACATTAAAGCAGTAAAATATACTTGTAACAGGGTTTAAGATCCAGGCTTATATTAGCCATTGTTCCATAAACAAGGCTAACATTGGAATTATGTATCACTGACAAACACATTTTTACAAGGAATGTAACAATTATTTAAATTAATATTTATTGTTGCTATAGTTAATATTACCAGGGTTAAACTGGATGAAGTTGTGCAATGCTGATAATATTTAATAAATATGGTAAATTGTAAAAAGGGAAAGGTGGTGATTTGATTTATGATTAACAATTATTAAATGTACTAACTTGTTGGTAAAATAAAATAAACTACATCTGGTCAAACACTGAAGACTATAGACAGGTCTGTTTAGCTGGCAATGGCCTGTGTCCACTTTCGGATAATGTTTTTGCTCCTAGCCAAGGCCAAGAGCTGTGTGACTTTCAAGGTAAGAAACACCTTCAGAGAAGGCTTAGATGCCTTTATATGTACCATGCGGAGAAGTTTTGTTGTCTTGTTCTGCTTCTTGTATTATGGTAAATGCATTTATTAAATGAGGGAGGGACAGCGCAAGTGAAAGATGGCAGATGAAAGCTGAAGAAAATAAAACCCCACTGAATTCTTGTTTGTCTAAAAGTGGAAGGGAGAATTTTAGAGCACATGCTGTAAATGGCTTAAAGCTCAGTTAAGAAAAGGGTGGGTGGGGGGGGGGGAGTTATAGGCGAACATAAAATGGAGTTGAGGGAATTTAAAGATATACAGTACATATGATATCTATGCTTACGATGCAGCAATAATGTTGTGAACGGTTGTAGTAAAACTGATTATCATGCCACAACCAACTGGCTCCACCTGGTGTAAATGTTTAAAACAACGAGAAGACTGTAAATAATAAAAGAAGAAGCATATGGGAAAGTGTATTTGGTATGCATGGTAGAACCGCCAAACACTGAAACAGTAATGAACATGACTGACACCTCAACATCTGTTTTTCACAAATAGTATAACTTGTTAATCTGTGCAGGTATAAATAAATTGTAAAGAATAAGAGGTGAAACTAACAGATAAAACATATTATAAGAGATAAACAGGTTTTCACGCCCAGTTTATAGATTTCAAATTTGTTTCTCAATCAAGTTGTGTTTGCCAAGCCATGTATTTTTACATCCAAATTTGTACTAAGCATACAGACTCAACCCTGTATACAGGATAAAGCAGTATAGACGATGAGTGGGAGTGAGTGAGGATTAAACATTCTGAGACCTGACATCATGCATTCATTGATTTAAAGTCCTTTCACAGGTGGACCACATTTTTTCACATTATTGATCTGTCTAATCCAATGTAACACTGAATACGGAAATTGGGTGTGGTCTGTACTGGAATAGCTAATAAGATGTCTTTCCAGTCAATGACAGCCTCAGGCCTATAATCAAAAGAACATCACCAAATATTGAGTTTCCTTCCATGAGCTGCTTTGCCATGCTTTTACTGCAGCCACTTTCAGGCGTTTTTTGTTTGAGGATCACATTTTTTTTGTGAAATTTTTTTTAATTGGATTTCAATTATATGTCCAGTTTGAAATAAGTTTAATGTCAAATACCCAGAAAGAAGCATATAAAAAAAAAGAACAGGGCCTGCAGGCACTCAAATTGGGGAAGTAGAAAATAGAGGGGCAGAGACAGATTTAAAACAAAATGTTAATAAGTAATAATATAACATAATATAATATCTAAACTAACAGTATACTAATATGAAAATATGAAAACATTCATATTTTCTATTATTATACTCCTTTTTTTCTTAATCTAATAGAAAACTTATAGTGTGACCGAAGAGCATGACTGAAGGATGACCCGATGACATAAAGACTAAAAAATAAGAAACTTGTAATGCAGACAAAGTGTAATGGAAAAGTAGAATCATTTTCTGTTCCGTTTTTTTCCCAGAATACGGAACATAGATGGTCAGACATTTTCTAAGAGCGAAGAACGAACAAAGGAATCAATAATCAATAATAAAATTATTTACTGATTATCGTCAAAATCCTCCTCAGAGATGATCTGACGAGATCTGTGCTGCCAATGGCCTATGATAAAGAACAGAATGCCTACAAAATAACTGAATCCATTCAAAATCTAAATTAAACAAGGATTTGCTTAAACCCTTGTATCAGAAAACATTCTGTGTGTGTGTGTGTGGTTGCAAACATTGTCATACAACACTGTGGCAAAATTCTAGCACCGACACCTGTTTGCTTTCACATTCCTGCGCACTTTACCCTCTGTCTTGCGGGAACCAATATACCACAGGTGGACTCCAACCTAGTTGTAGAGACATCTCAAAACAAGATGCACCTGACAATTTTGGAAATTACAATACACAGTTTGGCAGTTCAACCTATGGTAAAATATATATATTTTTAAATTGATCTTTCTTTAAACAAAAAAGGTGCAAAATAAATCTCAACTCAACAATTGTGACACACTATGGGTGGATGTCACACTGAGATCAATTTTGAGTGGAAAGTTCAGTGTCAGGCTGGGAATACAGTACTTATTACCATTTTTTTAAATAAACTTCTTTCACATTGTCATTATGGGGTATTGTTTGTAGAATTATAAGGAAAATTGGAATAAGGCTGTAACATAAAATGTGGAAAAAGTGAAGCACTATAAATACTTTCCGAATGCACTGTAGGTGTAAAGCTAAAATCATTGAAATGGTGGAAATTAGTCAGGAACACCTGTGACACGGGCAGTGCATGACATCACAGTATACCCCACCTTACAGTCACTAGTCCAGCAAAAGTATAGACTCAACGTACAAGCACCGTCTGTGACAGAGAATCGCCACCTCACAGTCTCTACCCCTAAGTAACTATGAGGTAACAATATAAGGTCCGTGTATGAAACACTGCGTGTAAGTCAAGAGCCTGCAGTCAGTAACAGGTGAGACGAGGAAGCACATCATCTCTGCTGATCATCCCAGGGACACTGATGGTATGATAATTCTGCTCTTTATTTACTGATTATCACTTGAATCTGTGTTATTTGATATTTGATTTAATTACTTTAGTTCTCAATACAGGAGAGAAACACTAACTTATGTTATGCTATAATTGTTGTTAATGCGTTCACAATAAATGCAATATGATGTCGCGTATTCCATGTTTGTTAAACAGTTCATGGAATACTATGTGCTAAGCTTATTTAAATTATTTTATGGTTGTATTTGTTTACATTTGTTTTATTTCATTATTATTAATCAAAAGAAGTGATTTAACTATTATTTTATCAGAAGTAGTGATGCACCTTTTTCTTTGTGATTTTCGTTTAAGGTTATCGACAACTTAATTTAATCCATTTTGGAAAAAAAATAAAAATAAAATAAAATTGAGTCTTTTATTCAGACGCACGAGTTTCCAAATGGTTTTTACAAACTGAAAGTGCATGCGCGTGTTGTAACGACTTCATTACAATGACTGTTTTTCAGTGAAATGGCTGAAGATATAATTTTAGGACTTCCAGATCAGTTCAGCTGTTCAATCTGTTTGCATATAATTAAGGATCCAGTGACTCTTAAGTGTGGACACAGTTTCTGTATAAAGTGTATTAATGTCTGCTGGGATCAGGAAGATCAGAAGGGAGTCTATAGCTGTCCTCAGTGTAGACAAATCTTCTCTACAAGACCTGCTGTGAGTAAAAACACCATGCTGGCTGAAGTAGTGGAGACTCTGGAGAAGACAATTCTCCAAGCTACTCCCTTTTCAGCTGGACCTGATGATGTGGAGTGTGATTCCTGCACTGAGAAAAAACACAAAGCCATCAAGTCCTGTCTGGTGTGTCTGGCCTCTTACTGTGAAACTCACCTCCAGCCTCACTATAAATCTCCTGCCTTTAAGAAGCACAAGCTGGTCGAAGCCTCCAGACGACTCCAGGAGCAGATCTGCTCTCAGCATGACAAACTGCTGGAGGTTTACTGTCGCACTGACCAGAAGTGTATCTGCATGTCGTGTACCATGGATGACCATAAAGGACACGATACAGTATCAGCTGCGGCAGGAAGAGCTGAGAAACAGGTAACAATGTCTCACAGCCAGACATGCAGTCAAATCTCTGTTCAAGAACTTAAATCTCAGTACAATTACAATAGACTTTCAAAGGGATACCTGCTGAATTATGCAGTATTTTCAATCATCTAGTCAGGATAATAGCTTCATAATAGTCTACATTAAGCATGAGATCATGGAAAGTGTCATTTCTGTGATTTTTAACTGTGGCGTGGTTTTTAATTGACATTTGAGTTGGTTTCATTGCGTTGGTTAGTATTTCAAAAAGTGCTGACCTCCTGGGATTTTCACACACAAAAGTGAATGATCTACATTATAGAATCTGTGAATATCCCAGGAAGGTCAACACTTTCAGAAATACAGTACTACAGTAGGTCCTTATCTAGTTTGTGTGAGTCTATGCCCATGATAGCCTCAGATACTTGTTCTTGACTGACCAAGAGTGGACTCTAGATTCTATTCTCAGGGGATTTTCTACTCACTGTGACTGCTTAGTTTACTTTTTTATTGTGGACTTTGTCAGACCCTTTAGACCCTTTTGGAAGTCCCAGCAGATCAGTGGTTTCTGAAATACGCAAAGCAGCCCTTGTAGTAATAATACCAGCCATCATGCAACATCCTGATGTTTAATGGTTATTTTAACTGAAGCTCTTGTTTTATAGTTGCATGATTTTATACATTGCACTCTCAGATGCCTTAAAACCTGGCAGTAAAATTTGCTATTGACTGTCTGTTCCCCGGGGATGAATCCTCGATGCACAATGCTGCGCATGTCGAAAAAGACGATGAGCATGCACTTGATCGAGCTGCAGACCTGTCCCGTCTTTGTCAGTCGTGAAGATGATGAGCCCCGTCTTTGTCAGTCGTGAAGATGATGAGCCTCCTCCATGATGGAGACTGTTGCTTTCCTCACCAGTAATGATCCATGACATGAAGGACGGATAATCCCCGCCACGCTGACTGAGTTCTTGGCAGACTTGGATGCAATGTTTCTTCTGCTCCTGGGTCAACAGCCTGGGGACAAACTTTGCAACATGTATGTTCAAATCACACGTTTTGGGTTGTTCTCTGATAATCAATCGTGCACAAGTTACCAAATTGTTTTGACATATTTAAGCGTTGAGCTTGTTGAGGCATTGGACTACGGTTCGGAAGATCCCAGGTTCAAACCCCACAACCACCAAGTTGCCACTGTTGGGCCCTTGAGCAAGGCCCTTAACCCTCAACTGCTCAGATGTATAATGAGATGAAAATGTAAGTAGCTCTGGATAAGAGCGTCTGCCAAATGCCTAAATGTAAATGTAAGATCTTCCTGATGTCTTGTCATCTTCCAGTAATGTTCTTTCACTCTTGAAGTCTTCACAACTATTTCATAGCACATACTGTATGCGGGTAGTTCATGCAACTATGTACATAACTGATTTCATGTTTCTTTGACCTCATTTTAATTGAATAGTTTAGAAGTAGACTCTCTTCTGTCTGACAACCTGTTGAATTATATGCCTTGCACAGAAACAGTTACTGGAAAAGATTCAGGAAGGAGAGAAGGAGCACCATAAGCTAACAAAAGCAGTGGAGTCTCACAAGGTGAGTTTCAAGAACATCTGCATGTTGAAAGAGCAGTTCAATTTCTTTAGTTCATATAAATGATTGTCTTACTATTTTGGGTTCCATTAAAATAACAGATTTAAGAAAAATCCCCTGTCTCTGTGTGTTGTAACAGTGCTCTGCACAAAGAGCGGTGCAGGAAAATAAGAGGAAATTACTGATCAAATTCATTGAGCAACGGCGCTGTAAGGTAACGGCGCTGTTCGGAGCTCAAGGGAAAGCTGTAGTCAGTCAGACTGATGCAGTGTTGAGGAAACTGAACCAGGAGATTGCAGAGTTGAAGAGGAGAGATGCTGCTGATGCAGTGTTGAGGAAACTGAACCAGGAGATTGCAGAGCTGAAGAGGAGAGATGCTAAGATGAAGCAGCTTTCACACACAGAGGATCACATTTATTTCCTACAGGTAACATCAATGAGACTATAATCACAATCATTTGGGGAGGTTTTAGTAACTCTTAAGAAAGTATACTGTAAATAAAAAAGTGATCAAGTGTGCTCTTGGACAAGTTGGTCAGGAGAGCTGGTTTGGTGGTTGGTTTGGAGATGGAACCCAACCCCAACCACCCACTGCACATAGTTTTCAGCAAACTAACAGATTCAGGAAATTCTTTGTGAACTACAAGGGCATTGAAATGTGGACTGGGAGATCTACTGTAGGCTAAAGCTCATGTTGTATACAGTACATCTCGGTGCATAACACATCGGTTAGCTCAGTTACTCTTACTATTGCATATTTTGCCATTAATCACAAATTCGTTGTCATTGTCAAGCTGCTTTTTGCACAATAACTTGGGTATTCGCACAATTAATACTGTTTGCACTGTTGCCACATGTAAATTGTACATCATGGCTGCACTGCAATTAACTTCATTATTTTCTAGGGCCCAAAAGTACTATGACATCAGCCATGCCGTCATGGGGTCTGTGAGGGCACTCTTGTTCTGAAAGTGCTGATGTCATCTAGTGCTGATGTTTGAATGTACTGATATCATCGTGTGTGTGTGTGGGGGGGGGGGGGGATGTCTTGTCTTTCTGTCTTACTATTATGTCAGTGTGTGTGAAGAGCCATATTGTTTTTGAAAAGTTTTTTTTATATATACATTTAATAAAAAATAATGTGTATACTTTTTTTATTTCAATCACCCGTGCCCTTTCTTAACATGCGCAACCTTATGGAACTTGGCACACTGGTTGAAATCTGCTGCCATTAGGATGCCTGCAAGTCTTACACACTTTGAGATTTAGCTGCATAGCTGTTAATTCAATTCAATTCAATTCAGTTTTATTTGTATAGCGCTTTTAACAATTGACATTGTCTCAAAACAGCTTTACACAATCAAAAGAATTATTTAAGTTTGTATGGAATGTGAATGTGTATGAATCAAAATGTTCAGATATTCCCTGGCGAGCAAGCCCGAGGGCGACAGTGGCAAGGAAAAACTCCCTGAGACGGTAATAGGAAGAAACCTTGAGAGGAACCAGACTCGACAGGGAACCCATCCTCATCTGGGTGAAACAGATAGCAGGAAATGATCTGCATTTATACAGTGTTAAGTGTTAGGTTCAGCTATAATAGTTGATGTTAATTGATGTTATAATACTTGATGTAAAATGGAGTCCAGTAGTTATTCGAGACTCAGATAGACTTGTAGAAAGTTCCAGTCCTGAACTATCGAATTGTCAAGTCCTCAGAGAAACAGCTGACCACATCCCCAATCATCCCCAGACACCAGACGCATCCTAAAGAGACACACGGGGCATCCATGCGACGAGGCCTCCAACCAGAAACCGGGCACCAGGATGGATCAGACAGGTCCGGAGGGCAGAGGGAGTCTGGATCACTGGCAGCTCAGGAACCACATGTGTAGCTCGACAGAGAGAGAGAGAGAAAGAGTGAAAGGGGGAGACAGGGGGAGAGAGGAAAGAGAAAGAGGGGGAGGAAGAGAAGAGGAGGAGAGATTGCAATTAGGTATGGTCACAGTCACAATGTCTAATGTGAATGTATATTTACTGTAGAGTGCAAGCAGGGACTCCGGCAGGACTAACTATGACAGCATAACTAAAAGGGAGAGCCAGAAGGAAACACAAACATGAGGGTTCCCTGAGATGTAAAGCAAACAATCACCTCACCGTCAACAAACCTGAGTGATCAAATGAGACTGAGGAAGACAGCATCTAAACATACCAGTTCACCATAATACTCTACGTCCATGAGTCCCCCAGATCTGCTCCTTTACCTTATGGCAAATCTATTTATAAAATGCTTGGTTAAATAAATAGGTTTTTAGCCTAGACTTAAACACTGAGACTGTGTCTTATGACTAGAACTTCTGTCTTATCCGGATTAAGCAGAAGGAAGTTAATTAGCATCCAATTTCTTATGTCCTGAACACATTGCTCAACTTTAGTAAGATGGTTTTTCTCATCAGGTTTTGTTGAGACGTATAGCTGTGTGTCGTCAGCATAACAATGAAAACTAATACCATGCTTACGGATTATGTTGCCCAGAGGAAGCATGTAAAGGGAAAAAAGCAGTGGGCCTAAAACTGAACCCTGCGGAACGCCAAACTCCACTAGAGAACATGCAGAATAATCACCATTTAAGTCTACATACTGATAACGATCGGTCAAATAGGATCTGAGCCAGGAGAGGGTTGTACCCTTAATTCCTACTAAATTTTCTAATCTGTGAAGAAGAATAGCATGATCAATAGTGTCAAAAGCTGCACTGAGGTCGAGTAATACAAGCATAGTTACACAACCCTGATCAGAGGCCAATAGGAGGTCATTTACTACTTTAACGAGTGCTGTTTCTGTGCTGTGATGAGGCCTAAATCCTGACTGATACAGTTCATGTATGCCATTTCGATGTAGATATGAGCATAGCTGCTCCGCTACTATCTTTTCCAGAATCTTAGAGATAAAGGGGAGGTTTGATATTGGCCTGTAATTGGACAGCTGACAGGGGTCGAGGTCAGGTTTCTTAATTATTGGTTTAATAACTGCTACTTTAAAAGATTTTGGAACATAACCAATGCTAAGTGAGGAATTAATTATTCTCAACAACGGTTCTGTTATTACTGGTACTATCTGTTTAAGAAAATGTGTCGGTATAGGATCTAATATACAGGTTGATGAATTTGCAGAAGAGATGAGTGAAATTAGTTCATTCTCTTCAAGAGGAGTAAAGTATTCTAGGTTTGAATCTGACATGGCTAGGTTAACATCAGTATCAATTACATTGTTTGGTTTCAAAGCCTCAATTTTATGCCTGATATTTACAATTTTATTATTAAAAAAGTTCATGAAGTCCTCACTATTGCATGATGTTGTTGTGGAGATTTCTGTAGTGGTCTTATTTCTGGTTAATTTGGCTACGGTATTAAATAAAAATCTAGGATTATTTTTATTTTCTTCTATAAGAGTGGAGAGATACGTTGATCTAGCTACACTAAGAGCTTTCCTATAGTTCAGGATGCTCTCTTTCCATGCTATTTGAAATACCATCAATTTAGTTTGACGCCATTTACGCTCTAATTTCCGAGCAGTCTGTTTTAAAGTGCGCGTGTGATCGTTATACCAGGGAGCGAGTTTCTTATCTCTAATAATTTTTCTTTTAGCTGGAGCTACATTATCTAAGGTACAACGAAGTGTCGACTCTAAATATTCAGTCGCCTGATCAAGTTCTGTGGGGTCAGACGGTGGCCTAATCGAAGTTGGTAACTCTGGGAGATTACTGATAAAACTCTGTGTGGTAGTTGATGTGAATGTACGTTTAATACGATAGCGCGGTGCTGTGCGTACATTATCACTGTGACACACTTGAATGGAGACAAGATAGTGATCTGAGATAATTTCTGACAGTGGAATTGTGAATACATTTCTTATAATTAATCCAAAGAATATTACTAAATCTAAAGTGTGGCCTGCTTTATGAGTGGGTCCTACTACACACTGATTTACACCTACGGAGTCCAGTATGGATATAAATGCTGTTCTCAGAGGGTCTTCTGGATTCTCAAAATGAATGTTAAAATCTCCAGCAATTAACACTTTGTCTACAGAAATGACCAGGTCTGAGATGAAATCTGCAAATTCACTAAGAAATTCAGAATACGGCCCTGGAGGTCTGTAAATTATAATTAGTGGAATCGACTGAGCTGATTTAATATACTTAAATACACTTATGTTACTATAGAGAATTTCAAATGAGTTAAATTTGTGTCGGTGTTTTTGTACGATAGACAGATTATCATTATGAATAACTGCGACGCCTCCTCCTCTACCAGTTAACCGAGGCTGGTGTATGTAGCTGTATCCAGGAGGACTAGCTTCATTTAGAACTACATACTCATCCTGTTTAACCCATGTTTCAGTTAAACAGAGTATATCAAACGCCTGATCTGTGATAATTTCATTAACAATAACTGCTTTTGATGTGAGAGATCTAATATTTAACAATCCTAGCTTCAGATCAGAGGTGCCGGCTGCGCATTCAGTATGATCGGAGTTTGTGGACTTTATGTTAATTAGATTATTAAAACAGACTTTCTGGGTCTTTCTACATTTTTGCTTAGATCGGGGAACAGACACAGTCTCAATATGGTGAACCCTGAGTGACGACTCTATGCAGCTAGCAGACGGTTGGTTTAGCCTGTCTGTCTGCTCCCTGGCCTGGGCTCTGGATTGTCACCGATTAACTAGACCTCTACTGAGACTATGAGCTATACTACAGGAAATGAGAGCAGCACCTTCCCGAGTGGGATGGACACCGTCCCGCCCTAACAGGCCAGCTTTGCCCTCAAAGGTCTTCCAATTATCTATGTAGCCCACATTATTTTCGGAGCACCACCTGGACATCCAGCGGTTCAGCGACCATAACCTGCTGTAAGCTATGTCGCCACGTCTCATTGGGATGGGACCAGAGCATACTACTTCATCGGACATCGCCTTCGCTAATTTAAACACCTCTGTAAAGTTATTCTTACTAACCTCTGACTGACGAAGGCGTATATCATTAGCTCCAGCATGTACCACTATCTTAGAGAACCTGTGCTGTCCTAGAGCTCTAAGATTACCTGCTATGTCCGGTGCTCTGGCTCCCGGGATACACCTAACCACTGCCGCTGGCGCCCCTAAAGGTCTAGCTAATGTCACATGTCTCAGTATAGATAGAGTCTCCTATAACCAGAGCTCTTTCAGGTTTCTCAGCGGGTGCAGCACTGAGGAGAGCAAACCTGTTGGACACGTGAGGCGCAGAGGAGGTGTGCTCCGGTGGGCTAGCCTTAGCGTTAGCTTTGGCTGAACGAGTATGCCGCCGAGTCGTCACCCACTCGCCCCGCTGTGAGGGCTCTAATGCCGGAGTCGGGGGCTGTTTATCTCCGCCTGTGGCACCCAGACTGTCCGCTACAGGAATAACGCTGCTCTCACACTGTCTAACCCTCTCTAAAGTCTGGATGCGCTCCTCTAATGCTGATATCTTCTCCGTCAGAGTGCTCACTAACACACACCTATCACAAATAAAATTATCACTAATGACGGAGGAAGAATGTCTAAACATCCTGCACTCTACACACTGAACAAGCTGAACGGTAGACATTATAACGTACCTCTGTGTCGGAGTTTTAGTTGTTTAGTTGAGGAAACTCGCGCGTTGCGAAACTTTCGCGGCAACAATACGAAAAAAAAAAAAAAAAAAAACACTTTAAAACACTTGCACAAATGCATGTGAAACTTGGTACACATTTAGGTCTCACTGAGCTGAACAGTTTTCACTATGCATGTCATGGGCTCAACTCGACAGGAGGTCAGATATTTTGAGTTGTTTGCAAAATGCACACAATGGATTTTGATATACTCCTAGGGGTTTATACGATTGCAATTAAACTGTTATCGTTCAGCTTTGGTGCGGCCTTAAACTTATGGCAAAAAGTGGCTAATAACTTCCTTAGTCATACAGTATATAATTATGTAGTTATATAATATAATATGTAATAATGGAAACCTCAATATGAGTGACATCACATTGGAAATGTGGAAATGGCACAGGTGCTAGGGGATTTATATAATCACCACCAAACTGGGCCTATGTCTCAAGACATTGAGGATGCAAAATTGCACAAGGATTTTTGCTATCTTAAACAAGTCAGCCGTGACGATACTTTAAACTCATGTTGAAAAGTGGCTAATAACTTCCTGTGTTACATCATATCATGTGAGATCATTTTGAGTGTTATCAGACGCCACTGACTGTGATGCTTTCATCATCCAGATCTTTTTGGAGCTTTTAACATAAAATTCCTGCTTTTTCTAAAATTTTATCATAATGTTATTATTATGTCCACTTTAAAAGTGCATGTACCCACTGTATTTCTGGTGTGCCCAGGTGGCTATGGTGAAGGGGGTTTGGGCCCGATCATCATTTCTTGCAATTATATTTATTGATTTTTATGTTATTTTGATGTCTGCAACACCTCTCCTTCGTTGCCAGGACGGTGTGTTTGAGATCATTGTCATGTTAAAAGACCTAGGCCACGTTTCATCTCCAATGCCCTTGATGATGGAAGGAGGTTTTCCCACTTGAATTGCTTCTTACGAAGTCACTCCTTTGTTGTCTGGACGGTGTGTTTGAGATTATTGTCATGCTGAAAGACCCAGCCATGTTCTATCTTCAATGCCCTTGTTGATGGAAGGAAGTTTATATGCAAAATATCACGATACATGGCTCCTGTCATGAACTAACCCGAGGAGACCAGAAAGACTTGGCTTTAGCAGTTAGCCCTGTAGCGTGAATGGTAAACCCAAACGCGGATGGACACGAGCGGGCAGGATAATCACGCGATTTATTATTAGGACTCTAAAAGTAAATGAGCAAGAGAAAGACACAGTCTAACCCGCGTCCTATAAACACACACTCAGTCTGAAGGTAAACCCAAGAAAGTGAGTACTCACGTGCAAACAAACGATGCGGCATGGGCATAACTCAATGACAGAGCGATGTGCAGCGCCATCTTGTTTCCTTTTATGCTTTCAGGTTTGCGACCGTCTTCTGGGTCCTAGTGCCGGTCGCGGCTGAGTGCGCATGACAGCCCCATTCATTCTTTCCTTTACACCGATCAGTCATCCTGGTCTCTTTGCAGAAAAACGGCCCCAAAGCATGATGTTTCCACCCCTATGCTTCACAGTAGGTATGGTGTTATTTGGATGCAACTCGGCATTCTTTCTCCTCCAAGCACGACAAGTTGAGTTTTTACCAAAACTTTCTATTTTGATCCTCTTCTGGATCATCCAAATGCTCTCTAGCAAACTTCAGATTGGCCTGGACATGTACTGGCTTAGGAGGACATGTCTGGTACTGCAGGATTTGAGTCCCTGGTGGTGCAGTGTATTACTGATGATAGGTAGCCTTTGTTATGGTAGGTCCCCCACCCCACCATGTGGGATTTTTGCTCCCAGTTCTTGTGATCATTTGGACCCCACATGGTGAGATCTTGCGTGGGAGCCACAGATGGAGGGAGATTATCAGTGGTCTTGTATGTCTTCCATTTTCTAATAATTGATTTCAGAATATTCCAGATTCAGTCTTCTCAGCCTGGTGCAGGTTTACAATTTAGTTTTTTTCTCACAATTTATTTCTTATTTTGTCTCTCATAGTTGAGGTATACCTATGATGAAAATTACAGACCTCGCTCATCTTTTTAAGTGGGAGAACTTGCACAATTGGTGGCTAACTAAATACTTTTTTGCCGCACTGTATATTGTCTGTGTATATTGTGTTTAAAAGAGATATATACAGGTTACCATATCTTACATGTATTTATTGTTTCTATGTAGAATTTCCAGTCTGTCTCAGCTCCTATGGTGTGCGACTTACCAACCATCAGATTTCATTCTCTCCTTAATTGTGAGAATGCAACAAAGGCTGTTTCTCAACTGAGGAGGGAGCTAGAAGAGCCTTGTAAAGACCAAATTAAGAAGATATTGACACGAGGTAAGCTATAGCTTCTACTTTATACAGTATACCACAAATCGCAATTATAAAGAGAGGGCAAAGTTAAAATCCTCTTCTAGGTGTGAATTACACACACCTTACTTTTGTCTGGGATTTTTTAGGTCCTCCACATATATGTTAATACTGCTTGGTTAAACTTTAGACAGACAATATCAATGTATATTAATAAATAATGGAACCAAAACTTTGTACTGTAGATCTGGATGTAGTAAGCAGAATTTATTGCAGTAATAAAATCCAAATGAGTCGTACTCAAATGCTTCAGTGGCAAACCCAAGCATCTCCAAGAGCAGACTTGACAAGCATATGCACATTCCTAATATACAGTTTTACAAACGGTTTGTAAAGTTTGTAAAGTTTACAGTTTTTATTTTCTATTTCCTGTCAACATTGCCTCTCATTATAATAGGACTTTCTTTTGATTTTATGCCATACTTTGACTCTCGTGATAGTCATAATTTTCTTACAATTTACTTCCCATTATCTTTAAACCTCTTTCTTTTTGTTTATAAAACAATAGTAAAGTAATACACCATGATGTCTGACTCCTACATTTCATCCCATTATAGCAAAATTCAAACAAAATGTTCATCCAAATTCCTTCCCATTACCTTTAAACATATTTTTGCTTGATCTAAAAAAAAATTCTGTGACTCCTGTATTTCCGGGTTAACTTTACAGTTTTAGAAGACAGACCATGGGTAAACACCCCTTTATGTATTGTTTCAATGTTATTGTCTTTTATTTTGTTTATGTCGTGCTTATGCGTCTTATTTTACTCTGCTGCAGCCGATTGTGCTAGCTCAAACAACCTCTGCATCTCTCTGGATGGTTCAGACAGTGTGCACAATGATACCCATCATCATGTCGAAGATCGAGCCTCTGTGGGCACCGTGAAGGTTGGGTGCCAACAATCCTCCACACAGTATTTTCAGGAGAAAGGGGCCACTTGTGAAAACAATGATGATTCCAATCCTGGCCCCAGCAAGCGATGTCGCACACTCACTCCGTACCCCCATGTCTTTATGCCCATAGGATCAGAGTATAGTACTGAACTAAAGCCAATTTGTTATAATGTCGCCACTCAGACCGATTTCAAAGTGTCTGTCGGTACACAAACTGTTGAAAGTGTTACTGTTGGCATGCAAAACGATTTTACTCCAACGCTGTCTGTGAACAGGGGCATTTCTGCTTTTATGCCTCTCACCTCTCAAATTCACGTGGCTGTTGTTCTCCCTCAGAGAGTATTGCCTTCTGATATGTGATATCTCATCTGTACACTTCAGATGCTTACCCAGGCCCCCTATGTCTTGTGTATCTATTTTAGTTGGGGCCTTATAACTCTGTATGCATTAATTTATGACTGATCCTAATGTTTAAACTGAGTATTCCTAAACCTCACTTTTGTCTGTGGCTAAATACTGTAGGTACATACGTTCTGTACACACTGTTCTTTAAACCCGTTCTTGTGAGTAGCTCTGTACGTTCCGTTCCTTTACTGCATACTATTACAGTACTTTATTGCGTCACTGTATTGTGCGCTCTTAAAGCTTGTTTTTATTTTGTCATGCCCATTTCTGTATTAAATGAAATAGTTAATAATTTGTAGGTTTTGCTCTAACCTATGTTGTTTCTTATAACCATTAAACACACAAGTACATGTTCCCAAATTGCTTACATCATCATTTCAATTCAATTTTGTTTTATTTGTATATTTGTATACTTTTGGCAAAGGTCATTGTTGCAAAACAATTGATTCACAAAAATATGGTAATTAATTAGACAAATGTAAGGAAATGTGTATGAATTATAACTCAGTGCATCCCTGATGGGCAAGCCTGAGGGAGACGGTTGCAATGAAAATCTCCTTGAGATGCCAATAGGAAGAAACCTTAAAAGAAATCAGACTGAACAGAGAACCCATCCTCATTTGGGTGATGATGCATAGTGTGACCATAAATCAGTTCCTGCTATATCTGTGTGTGCTATAAGGCTTAAAAAACTCAATACAGTGGTGTGAAAAACTATTTGCCCCCCTCCTGATTTCTTATTCTTTTGCATGTTTGTCACACAAAATGTTTCTGATCATCAAACACATTTAACTATTAGTCAAAGATAACACAAGTAAACACAAAATGCAGTTTTTAAATGAGGGGTTTTATTATTTAGGGAGAAAAAAAATCCAAACCTACAGGGCCCTGTGTGAAAAAGTAATTGCCCCCTGAACCTAATAACTGGTTGGGCCACCCTTAGCAGCAATAACTGCAATCAAGCGTTTGCGATAACTTGCAACGAGTCTTTTACAGCGCTCTGGAGGAATTTTGGCCCACTCATCTTTGCAGAATTGTTGTAATTCAGCTTTATTTGAGGGTTTTCTAGCATGAACCGCCTTTTTAAGGTCATGCCACAACATCTCAATAGGATTCAGGTCAGGACTTTGACTAGGCCACTCCAAAGTCTTCATTTTGTTTTTCTTCAGCCATTCAGAGGTAGATTTGCTGGTGTGTTTTGGGTCATTGTCCTGCAGCAGCACCCAAGATCGCTTCAGCTTGAGTTGACGAACAGATGGCCGGACATTCTCCTTCAGGATGTGATAGATGGAATTCATGGTTCCATCTATCACAGCAAGCCTTCCAGGTCCGGAAGCAGCAAAACAACCCCAGACCATCACACTACCACCACCATATTTTACTGTTGGTATGATGTTCTTTTTCTGAAATGCTGTGTTACTTTTACGCCAGATGTAACGGGACACGCACCTTCCAAAAAGTTCAACTTTTGTCTCGTCGGTCCACAAGGTATTTTCCCAAAAGTCTTGGCAATCATTGCAAAATTTAGACAAGCCTTAATGTTCTTTTTGCTTTAAAGTGGTTTGTGCCTTGGAAATCTGGCATGCAGGCCGTTTTTGCCCAGTCTCTTTCTTATGGTGGAGTCGTGAACACTGACCTTAATTGAGGCAAGTGAGGCCTGCAGTTCTTTAGATGTTGTCCTGGGGTCTTTTGTGGCCTCTCGGATGAGTTGTCTCTCCGCTCTTGGGGTAATTTTGGTCGGCCGGCCACTCCTGGGAAGGTTCACCACTGTTCCATGTTTTTGCCATTTGTGGATAATGGCTCTCACTGTGGTTCGCTGGAGTCCCAAAGCTTTAGAAATGGCTTTATAACCTTTACCAGACTGATAGATCTCAATTACTTTTGTTCTCATTTGTTCCTGAGTTTCTTTGGCTCTTGGCATGATGTCTAGCTTTTGAGGTGCTTTTGGTCTACTTCTCTGTGTCAGGTAGCTCCTATTTAAGTGATTTCTTGATTGAAACAGGTGTGGCAGTAATCAGGCCTGGGGGTGACTACAGAAATTGAACTCAGGTGTGATAAACCACAGTTCAGTTATTTTTTAACAAGGGGGGCAATCACTTTTTCACACAGGGCCATGTAGATTTGGAGTTTTTTTTTCTCCCTTAATAACGTAAACCTTCATTTAAAAACTGCATTTTGTGTTCAATTGTGTTATCCTTGACTAATAGTTAACGGTTTTTGATGAGCAGAAATATTTAAGTGTGACAAACATGCAAAAGAATAAGAAATCAGGAAGGGGGCAAATAGTTTTTCACACCACTGTATGTTTGGAAATGTCTGGATATGTAGTCCACATGTAGTGGTACAAATGTAAATAAATCCTTTAAGAGTAAATAAAGTGAGTGTGCAAGGTAGTGAGATGTGGTGCTCTCCTTGTATCTAAACATAGTTTCAATAAAATAAAAAACACAATGATGATAACTGTCTGCAACACGTTTTATTGAATTACATAAGGAATATCATCACCAGTACAGTTTACATATCCCTCAAATGAACCACATTTACAAAAAGGAGATTTCCTCCAGTGAACAATATTATTTCTTTATATATATGTATATATGTGTGTGTATGTGTGTGTAACACTATAATGTTCTGTTGCATATTGTATATAGATTGATTCTATGACTAGCTTTGGCAATACAGATTTATTCACGCCATTATAGTATTATGAATCATAATTCTGAGATACAGTGAGAGACGATAAGAACAAAAACAGATTTCAAGTACAAACCTAATCACCTGCTTGACTTGGCAGTACACTAAATGGACAGAGACCCACAGGAACAACACATCAACTGCCCACTGCAACGGCTGCTAATCTAATTGATCTTTTTGAACCCCTTTTTCATCTCACGTAATGAAAGTCTAGGGAACGAATAGTCACTGTGGAACGAATGCAGATTTTGAACAGATAGGATGCTGGGAAAAAAAACAGGTGAATTATTGGACACGGTGTTAAGAATTTCACTGACAACATTCAAACATTCAGAACATAAATAATATTCACTCTCTTCCTGGATATCCATCCTGAAGACATTATGGCAGTCAGTTTCATAATTGATTTCTTATCCAGCGTCTTATTAAAATATAAAAAAAAATAATAATCAAATCACTATTATTACTTTAAGTAATAAACACACATTGCCACATTGCACAGTTACTGTATAGCAGAGAGGATAGTGTATTTTACCAAGCTCTTGTGATGTGACGTTTGTACATTTCTCTGTTCAGCTGGAAGGTTACGTAAGTCCCAGGATTTGCTAATCAGCCTGTCTTTAGACCGGACTGTCTTGAAGACACAGGCACATATATATGTACTGTAATATATACATATGACAGAATAACAACTAGATGAGGTAAGGGTCGTTTTAACATCAGAGCTAGTGCCGATCATAGACAGCAAAGACACATGAACAAACACGCTGATTAAACTGACAAAACATGCACACAATGAACCAACTCGCATAACACGTACGCACCAGAGCTGGAGTTAAGATCTCATGGTTTTGTTCTGATAAAAAAAAAAAATCAGGCCAAGACTTTTTGTAATAGATTGCTTAGATTTTTTATTTGTCAAAGTCCTATTACATAAAATCTTGGTCTAGATCAGTATCTAACAATTGTAAAAATTTCTGATTCTGAAATCCTGATAACAGCTAATTATTTAGCCTGAGTTATACCTACTGTTTAACCATGCATTATATTATACAACATATCTTCACATACTTGACGGCATAATAAATGTTACCAGAGGATTCCAGTAGGGGGCGCCCTGGAGAATTCAATCCAACAGTTTTGTTTAAAGTAAATGACCATGGCAACACTCAAGCAGCTCAGTTTCCAAGTCAATATTTAAGAAGACCTATTCCCAGCTATCTGTTTTGATCTTCATATTTGTGCAGTAGTAAAGAAACATCATACATGTGGGGTAATTTCGGACCTGGTCGCACAACTTCTCCTTGAAATGTTCCACCATTTATGATGTGCCAATGGACTACACTGCCCCCTACTGTTTATAAGCATAATGCATCTTCTGGGCACGTTGTGTTAATTATTGAGGATGTGCACAATCTACACATCAAATGAACATGAGCCAGCCATAATTAAAAGCAAGTATATTTACTTAAGTTTCCTCCTGGTCTAACTACACCAAATCATTATCTGGTCTGGATCTCGCTCCTTACCCAGAGTATTGTACTTGATCTTGGTCTCATTACTCTGAATTTTTCCATCTGTATCTTGTTTTATTATCTTGAATCCTGGTCTCCATCCATCCATTGTCTATAGTACGTATCTTGTGTAGGATCATGGGAAACCTGGAGCCTGTCCCAAGAAACTGGATGGGGAACCCACTCAACGGGGGCGCAAGCACACCCATACACATACACGGCAAATTACAGTCTATGGGAAATTTGGAAACGCCAATCCGCATGGGTTTGGGTTGGGCACTCATCACTTTAACTTGTCATGTTTGTGTTCCTGTGAGATCCTTACTGACCAATAAAATGCTGGATAGTAAGGTGGATAATTACAGCAAGCAAGGTTTGAACTATATATTCACCAGAGTGGTCTTAACTCCAACTCTCTCATTCTCTCTCTCTCACACACACACACACACTGACCTCTCATTCAGGGGACACTGGGATGTAAGCACGCACACACACATACACACACACTTTAACTAAAAATATTATTAACATAGCAAGGTAGCAAGACCTGCACACACCTGAGCGCGCACACACGCATAAAAATATACTCTGAAAAACTAAACATGCACAATGAGGAGCCTCGCTGCTCTGATCGGAGATCAGTAAGCGCAGCACGGTCACCATGGATTTCACAGACTAGAGAGGCGACACTAAAAAGCAAGTGTGTATCAGAGGGCTTGTGCGTAGGACTCGCTGTGAGTCCTGCTTGGCCATTTCAGATCGCAGGCACACAGACACTTCACGAGACAAGCGTGGCTAACATGGACACTAGCACTGCAAGGGAATGTGCACACACAAGGCAGAGTTTAGGAATGATCTGGGAGCAGTGACGATAAAGCCTGGGACATGCAGTCTCTGAATCTCAGCGAGTTCAGAGGGTTATGAGATGTGAGAGCCGAGCAGTGTGTGAGTGCTTGGTCCAGGAGGAGGGGATCCTGAAAGATGAGTAGCTTACGGGACCTGTCTGGTAGGGGAAGGTGGAGGTCGACGGCTGAAAGGTGAACAAGGATTAAATGAGGGGAATGGTGAGATAGGGGGAGAGAGAGAGAGAAAGAGAGAGAGAGACAAATAGGAAAGAATTAGTAAGTGTAGGCTGGAAAATAGTCAGCTAAAGCAGAAAATTATTTACAGTGAGATTCATTTCAGTTCACGTGTATAGTGCGTTAGTAAGCAAGTGAGTAAAACACCAGCGGAAACAGTTTAAAAACAGGACAGACTGTATTTTTATAGCATTACAGGAAGACCCTAACTTCACTTTTTTTTTTGTGTGTGATTTTACAAATAAAAACATTTTCAGATTTGGTCCCTTACCCCTAAAGTAGTCAATTAGGTAAAAGTCTAGTTTTCTTACCAGTGTAGGTAAGAAGGACTGGAGTTCATGCTCATCCAAAATCTATTTTATAAAGACCTGCCTTGAGCTACAGACAGTAAACAAATAAAAGATGTTATGGAGGCTGCCATCTTGGACAACCAGAATCGCGATGTCCCCTAGCACATGGCCCGGTTAGCGCATCTCCAAAAAATGCCAGGTCTTCTGAGGTGTTCCTGTGGTGCAGTGCTTAGTACCTACAGCACCAAATGTAGCCCACGGCAGAGCAACTGGTGAACTGGTGGTGACAAGGTCATGGGCATCCAAGGCTCATTAATCCACAGTTTTAAAGAAATAGTAAACACCCCGCCAGAGAACAGCAGATCTAAACAAGAAGACGGGGGACGAGCTGCTCTTACACAATGTCACGTTATTAAAGGGGCTCTACAGTATTATTGCATATGGTGGAGCTCCAGGCTTTGGAGACGTTGGCAGTGGTGCGGCGTGGTGGATGCTGGTAAACCCCAAGTCAAGGCAAAGTTGGACAGATAATGAGACTGCTGGGACCAATGGGAATTTGGAAAGATTGAGTACACTGTGAAAAGTATTAGAAAATGGAGAAAGAGGACTAGGGAGAAAGTATTTAATGGTTTCTTTAAGGCAATGGGACTAGAAAAGAGGATATACACTAAAAGGAGTATGAGGGAAATCAAGACCAGAAGGTGGCGCTAATGCAACATAGTGGATGCCAACCACCGGTAAACACAGAGAAGACAAGTCAAGCACAAAATTAAAAAGATAATAGCAGTGGAGGGGCAAAACCTGCTTAAATGTAGCCTTTATGACAAAAATACTGAGTTCAAAGCCATTATAATATTCATACAAAAGAAAATGTTTATTTCTTTGGTCATTTAATTTGCTAATTACCTGATTTTTAGCCTTCAATATTATGATATTGCTGAGAGCCAGGCTATGAGCTAAGACAATTACACACAAAATTATTTTTTTCCTAAAAATGAAGATTGGGGAAGATTTAAAACTGTTATCTGAATTAAGTGGCTTGTTTAGGATTATGAGAGACTGAGATTTCCAGAGCAAATATGAAAATATGAGCCAAATAAACATGCGCGTATACACAAGCATAGTACACATTCGCCACTAGGGGGCAGATTGGTACTACTACTACTACTACTACTACTACTACAACTAATAATAATAATAATAATAATAATAATAATAATAATAATAATAATCACAGACAAGGGAATCAGTTTAATATAAAAATATACACCTTAGTTAAATATGAGTATAACATTTATGAGGAAAAACTTGTAATTACTCAAATGTATTTCCCAAAAGTGCCACAAGAGGGCGTGCTTGTGACACTTGAGCCATGAGACAATTGCCAGCTGCTTCTCAAACATGCTGCTACTGTAAATCTTTTAAATCCTTCAAATCTGCCACATTTTAAAAGCGACACATCACTACAGTTGTCATTTTATTGCTTTATGAGACATGAAAACTTTGAGAACTTTAACTTATTTTCCTCAAAACCATGTCTCAGCTTTCATCTGTAGCTTCATTCTGCTTCATCTTGAATACTTACTGCATCTCAGTTCATCTCTGAATTTTGACAAACAATTGTTAAACAGCATATCTTCTTGTACAAGTTTCCACAAATGAATTAGTGCTTAAAGCCTTATAAATGTGAGATGAATCAAACCTTGATCTGAGTAAGATGATTGATTACATATGGAAGAAAAATGTTATAATTGGTGAAACAATCGGTCAGCTTATAGTGAAAGTTCTTGTTTCAGAGGAAATGCGTTACAGACATGTGACTCCTGTGACTCGGGTAAGATCTCACCTGGGAATGCTGGGAGGAGCGCGGTTCGGGCGGTTCGGCACCTGTGGACTATCACCGCTGTTGTTAAAGGGCCCAAGAGGCCCAGGGCGTGATGGAGGTGGAGGAGCACCCCGACCTGCAGGCCTCTGACCTGCGGACATTCTGCGAGGGGCAGTAGGGCTTGGAGGGGGAGACCTGAGGGGGCAAAATGGCCATCGGTGAGATAAAGACGAGAAACGAGTGTGGATAGCAGATAATAGAACTGAAGAAGAAGTTATAGATAAAGCAGACATTAAAACATTAAGTGATTTGAATGATGAACTCTGAGTAATGCATTTCACAGTTAGAGTTTGCATCTTAAATAGGACTTAAAGGGGGCTAAAGGCAGCTTTCACCATTGGATGACATGAAATGTTACGTTCTTTAAGGAATATGGTTTGTCACTAAACATTACCTTCTCTTCCAATCTAAACCACCCTCCTAAGGGCAGAAAGCAATAAGTGTCCATCAAGTAAAAGAAATATCAGATCAGCTTGTTTTAAGATTAATCCCATGAAGACTAAATGACAAAACCTATGGTCTCTCTGGAGAAGACTGATGGAGCAGCGGGGTCACCTGCGGGAGCCGCCAGCACCAGCCTGAAGCCAGGAGCTGTCCACAGGAGGAGGCAGAGGGGTGGTGATGGTAGTGGTGGAGATGTCCCCAATGATGGCTAGCGCCTCTTTCAGTGCGTGGTGGGTCCTCAACACCTCGTCCCGCCGCTGCACCTGCTCCTGAGACTCGTCCATCAGTGTGTTCTGGTCCCCAGCCGAGTACAGCTGAGCCAGGAGCTCGGCATTGATGAACTCCTTCACCTGCCCAAGATTCATCACTTACAGTTGAACTTCAATATAACAACGAGAATTATTCGAGGTCAATCTTTTCATTATAGGTCACAACCTTTTCCATTGCTGCTATACACAGTGTACAGACATACGATTGAACAGATCGTATTGATAGCTATAGTGCTTGACGGTGCTGATGATGTGTGAGTCATCCAGGTTCCAGTAGTATTGTTACTTATTCATGAATAATAACATTTAACTGCAATTTTCTGCAACTTCCTGGTAAATTACATTATAAATGCTTACCTTCTGCTGTTACCCATCTCTTACGTTGTACAATATATACACTCTCTACTTCCTGCCTCCAAATCTCTCAACGTCCTTGCCTCATTTCATCACAGTGATCTTCTCAATGTCCCTATTTCCAGACTGACATCCATACATGATGGAGCTTTAAACGTAGGTGGTGTATAGTGTTCCTTATTTCCACTATAACCTCCACAAAAGCAGTTTAGTTCAGAGGTTTAGAGGGGTTGAGACTGATGGTATTCTTAATCCATGACCAAGTGAACTGGTATCAGTAATTATTTATTAATACAGACTTCAAAGCACTTCAAAGCCATCTCTCTTCCTTAATATATATATATATATATATATATATATATATATATATATATATATACAGTAATGCAGACCATCAATTTTAAACACAGCACAGACTTCCTTATTACTAAATCACAGACAGTACAGAAGATCCTTACATTATTGATCATAAGATGCATAATGGTCTTGGGCATGAGATCCCGGATGCACTTGTTGACGATGGCCATGTAGGAGTCCACCAGGTTACGGATGGTCTCCACTTTCCTCTCCAGCTGAGGATCCATGGAGAAGTTCTCAGCCGTACCAGAGCTCTCACTTTCCACCTAAAGTGAAGAAGAAGGAAAAAAAAAAAAAAAAGATTGCCAACGATCGTCCTCAGGAATTTATAACTCTGCACATAACCATTTCCAAATGTGCTCATTAAGAAGAGAGGAACTGAGTGGAAGCAGGTGCTGTAGTACATTGTGTCTTATCGGTTACATCCATGCATTATCTCATCAACTACGGAAGACTACAGAGCTGCATCAGTCATACTGCTCTACTCCTAAATGTGCGCATCACCAGTGGGCACTGACCGAAGATTTTTCTGGATAAACACCAGCACGGAGCAGGGATGCTCTCCAGCTGTCCACCTCTTCCTGCGTGTTGCATGCCAGCTCTAGGAAGCGATTGTCCTTGAAAACGTTTCTGAGAAAATAGATTAGTCAAGATAGTCAACAATAAACTCTAAAGTGAGAAAACTATGCATAAAAGACATACAGTACAATGTGAAAGTCTTGAGCTGAGCTCTATATATATATATATATATATATATATATATATATATTTATTTATTTTTTTTTTTTTTACAAAAAGCCATATTTTCTTGTTTTTTTTATGTAGTCTTGAAGAATAGTTCCTTCTTACTGAAAGATTTTTTTGTCAGGCCAGATGATCAGGCCGGTGATTAGTTATACTGCTGATGCTGAATGCTGAGTGGTTGGAACAGACGAGAGGAGAAACGAGGTCGCTGCTGAGGTTGTTACATGAACAACTGATTATTAAATTGTATCCTTATGCACTTTTCAGCCTGTTTCACTCACTCACTCCTTGTCTATATCACTTTATCCTCTATACAGGGTCATGGGGAGCCTGGAGTCAATCTCAGGGGACTTAGGACACGAGGTGGGGTACACCCTGGAAGGAGTGCCAATCCATTGCAAGGCACACACTCACATACTCATACACTCATTCACACAATACAAGGACTTTGGAAATGCCAGTTAGCCTAAAAAAAAAGCATATTTAGCAAAAAGAGGGTGTACCCCGCCTAGTGCCCGAAGTCTCCTGGGATAGGCTCCAGGTCCCCCGCGACCCTGAACACAGGATTAAGCGGTATAGAAAATGAATGAATGAATGAAAAATCAAGATGTTTGATGTGAAATTTTAAATATTAATGTATATACTGTATTATGTGTTTTGCTAACAAACTCCCAGGAAATAGTGATGCTTCAGTTTACAAAGTCCTTTCCAAATCGTTGCCCCTGTTGGGCCCTTGAGCAAGGACCTTAACCCTCAACTGCTGAGATATATACAGTACAAAAATGTAAGTAACCACTCTTAAGTTATGAACAATAAATAAAAGATAAAAGTCCAGTATATGACCCATATCACCCTATTCTACAGGTTATTAGATCCCAGATGTTTCTTTTACCGTTGCTCTGTATTGAAGATGGCGAACATGTGCTTGCTGGACATAAAGCCTTTTTCCACGTCCCTGACCTTCAGGTTGTCCAGGGGCAGCATGTACTTCTTCTCTTTCTCCTGCAGAATAAAAAAGAAAACCAAAAGTCTCAGCAAGGACGACAGTGACAGCCCCCAGACAACATGATGGATTTTACACATTTTCTCATATTTCAGAGTCTCAGAACCTGAAATATTGCACAGAGTCCCATGAAGAATTTTGACATGGTGAGAGACATTTCTGCTCAGCTGTCACAGGTTATCTGTCCTTCAGACGTTGTGTCAAAATCGTGTTTAAATGATGCAAAACTGGCCCAAATGTCCTTTACCATGGACCAGGTGTAAGCAATTTCAGAGGTGCTGATACTTTTAACATGAAAAATAGTAAAAGGGGAAAAAGAGGAATTTACCGTAAAAAGGTTTAACTTTTATTCTTGTGTTTATTTTACTTTTTTTTTTTCATTTTCTTTCTATTTGATCATAAGATCAAGGCTTATGAAGTCATACTGTAAGTTAGTTTTAAGTTATTTAAGTAAAGCTCATGTAAAGCAAAAGGTGCAGATCAACTATTTTGTTATTAACTAGCCATATAATTAGTGTTATACATTTTTTACAATAATCATTCACTCATTCATCGTCTATACCTCTTTATCCTGTATTCAAGGTCGCGGAGGGATCTCAGGAGACTTTGGATTGTGGTACTGTAGGAGACCGGGGTACCCGGAGGAAACCCATCAAGCACAGGGAGAACATGCAAACTCCATGCACACAGAGACGGGAATCAAACCTGGCCGGGAATTGAACCACGACCCTGGAGGTGCAATGGGACAGCACCGTGCCGCCCTTTTAATAATAATAATCAATTATTTGTTACATGTACCTTACAGCACAGTGAAATTATAATTTTTTTATACCCCAGTTAGGAAGCTGGGGTCAGAGAGTAGGGTCAGCCAGGATACAGCACTCATGGAGCAGATAGCATTGAGGGCCTTGCTTAATGTGGCATCTTGGCAGTGCTGAGGTCGAATCCCTGACCTTATGATCAAAAACCCAGTTAAAGCCACCAATAAATTTTGTGATATTGTCATTTGTTTTATCCTAAAGCCTAGTAGCTTAAAACATGTTTAAATAATGTCACTAAGTGAGATGCTTTTAACATGACAAGTTTTATGGCTGGACTACAAAATGGCAAACTGTATCAAAGGAATCTGTTTTTTTTTTCCGGATTTTTTGGTAAAGAAAAGTTGGATGTATGGATGGATGGTTGGATGGATGGGTGGATGGTTGGATGGATGGATGGATGGATGGATGGATGGATTGGTGGGTGGATGCATGGATGGATGGGTGGATGGATGGATTGGTCGGTGGATGGATGGATGGATGGATGGTTGGATGGATGGATGGAGTAGATATACCTGAGAGCTCCTGATCTATATGAAAATTCAACAGAGTCGAATAGCTGCAGGTTTCCATTCCAGGCTTTTAACTGAAGTCTCACTTGATTTGACTCATTTAATCAATTGTTCTTGGTTTTAAAATGACTCCCATGTGTTTGTCCGGAGTATCTGACTGGAATGAAAATACGAAGACATGATTGCGCTGGACAATGTCTCTCATATGGAAAAGATTCCATGCCAGAATCACACAGGGGAAAACTTTACAAGATAGAATTACTTTCCATCATGTCTTGGGATGTCAAATAGCAACACCTTCATTACACTGCTATTACATTCCATGATGTCTCCAGGATGAAAACAAGAGTGAACCGCTGACTTTGCCATGCAACGCTGCATTTTACACTCATACCACACTGAAATGCAATCAATGCAATCAGTATTCCTTCCATACACATGGCTATGTGTAAGTACAGATGATTAAAAAAAAATTCTCCTCCTCTCTACTCTTAACAACTTAGGAGCTGTTTTTAGGGCTAAGATGTTTCATGAATGATTTTTATCTTTACTAAAAGATTTAGTCCTAAAGTTAAGGGGAAATTCTTAAAAAAAAAAAAAGTCTAATTCTAAGAATTTTCTTATAATTTCATCACTAGGAGCAACTTTGAAGCTTAAGAAGCTTTGTGAATACGAGTTCAAGCCACAGCACAGTTAACCTGCCCTAAACATTTGATGATTTGCCTGCTCTAGGTGGTATTGTATCATGGCTATCCCTGCACTCTGACCCTAACAAAATGGGATATTAGGAAAGGAAAAATCCACCACATTGTAATTTATGTGACAAACAAAGATCTCTTCTATGAGTTTTGAAGTTAAAAAAAAATATCTAAGCCTTGTTTTTCTGGAAAATCTGAATGGAGGGGAAATTCTAATCAAAAGACATATGAACTGCTATAAATCTTTACTCCTTTTATGAGCCGTGAAATAACTGATGCAAACATACTCGATTAGCCGTGGCGGATCACGCTTGTAACTAGGGCCTGAGAGTTGTTTTTGTTTTTCTACAAGAAAACAACATTTTTTCCTTTCTTTTTTTCCAGTTCAGTCTGCCTGTTGTCATTCTGTGCAGAAATTTACTGCTTTTCATTCCAGGCATTTCATTTCCACTCAACACTTGGAAATGATTTAAATTGGTAAAAATGAGCATGATTTGTTGAACGCTCGTTTTTGTGGACACAAAGCTCTATAGAGGGAAAAATAAATGATACAATAATCAGCCAAATGGTATGCAGCCATCTGAGCAGTAATGCTCATAAGCCTGTAGAACATCCCATTGCAGGTTCATTTCCCCTCTTTGTTTCCCTCCAACTATCCATCCATCTAGGATCCCATAGTCCAACGAGGGACCGTGGAGGTCAACGGTGACTACCACTGTATTTATTCCCATTTTATGTTGTGGTAGGTCTACATTCACACACTAAGGGCTAGTCGGGACGCCAATGAGCCTAATCTGCATGTCTATGGACTGTGGGTGGAAACCCGGCGTACCTGGAGGAAACCCACCAAGGACGTGGAAAACATGCAAACTCCATGCACACAGACCCCAAGGTGGGAATCAAACCCAGGTTCAAGGCGACAGTGCTAACCACTAAGCCACCCCAGCGTGCCGCCATACTGTAATAACCACCACTCTTCTAGAAAGGCTCTAGATTATGGATTCAACCTCAACACGCCATGTCTTCATGCAGTTGGCTTTCTGCTCAGACACACTGTCATGCTGGAACAGTGATGGGAAATTGTAATGCGCCAGCAAACCACAGACATTCTACACACATGTGACATGAATCCAGGAAAGAACCACATGTACTGTAAGCTTGATGATCGGGTGTGCCAATACTTTTGGTATGCACTCAGGCAGGGGAGGAGAGAATGAGAAATAAAGATGGAGTTGTACGAGAAGTATGGAATGAAAGCCAGGGAGACAAAGGGTTGGCTGTGGGAGTGAGATAAAAGCCAGGGAACGGACCAAGAGAAGTAGCACATGTGGAAGCCATTAAAACATGCTGTGGTTTACGAACACCATTATTTCCCCTCCATGTATTTGAAGGCTCCGGTTAAAGCCTCCTGACTTCACTGTGCTTATGAGACCAGAGTTAAAGAATGTGGCATGGTAAATGTGAGACTGGTTTGGGGAGGGCACAGAAACTGGCATCCCATATGATCATATAAATGATGGTGTGGCAGTTTAGAAATGTACTTCTCACATCCCCCTGCCCCCCCCCCTTCCAGAGGGCCCCACATCCTGCCTTGAGTTTTTTTTTTTTCCTTGAGGAGAACGAGGAGAGCGAGAGCGAGAGAGATTAAATGACAGCCTGGCATTAAGTCTAAACATCTGGTAGTACTTAACAGCAGAAGGAACGAGAACGACTGCGAGAAAGAGTGCAGGCAGAGGACGAGCGCTGAAGTTTGGGAGAAGAACTCCAGAGAAGCCGCTTGAACCTCCTTCTAAACTCAGGCTGAAGGTATCCAGACCTCAGAGACGATAATCATCAGGGATAGGACCTCTTGGGCTTACTCATACTGTACCACCGACTCGAACATCCAGCACCAAGGAAGACCCCGAAATGTCCGTTCCATATATGGAGCTGAGGGTCCCTCCCTCTCCTCCTCTGCTCTCTGCCTCTTTTTTTTTTCCCCGCTAATATCTCTTCCACGAAAGCACGCCCAAATTCCCGGCGGTCGTCTGAAACGAATGTGCCACGTCAAGGCTGGATACGGCTCTCGCAACATGGGACGAGGTTAGGACCAGG